>OV839568.1:140018859-140487554 GCA_929447395.1 Epistrophe grossulariae
CCTTTTTTTTTGTCTACAGTTCATAAACCGAAAGAGATAAAAATACGAGAAAAATATGACAAATAGAATCGCTTATTGCGCATCACGTAATTGAAGCGTCTAGATGAGAAGGGGTCTAGTGACATTTTTGAAGTTTTGAGTTGTAAGCGTTTAAAATTTTACGTTTATAACCTTTTTTCTGAAATCGAGAGAAACTTCAATAATTGTGTAATTCATTTTGAAGTGTAAGATATAGAAAATTATAATGAAGGAGAAATAACCAAAATATTATACTACACATGCATAAATCATAAATCATTTTCATTTAAGATACACTTATGAGATTTTTCCAAAAGAAAATTCCATATTTAAACCAAATTCGATATGAAAAATTTATCTTTCCAAATTCATCATATAGTGTAAACTGTTTGCATTTAAATCCAGGATAGTTTGCCCCTTTATAACATTATGAAAATTTGACATCTTTAGCTGAAAAAAAGTCTTTTCTCATCGTCTTTAAAATGTCACATCAAATAGAGCGTGAAATTGTTCTTTGTAAGTCAAACAAAAGCATCAAAAACTCAACTTTTCGAGTAAGCTTTCCCCCGGACATGCATATTTTTTATGATGCAAATTTCCATCACCAATTTTCTCAGTAAAAATCGACAGATTTTCTTCTTTTTTTTTAATTTTTTTTTCAATAAATGTCCTTAAAATATTTTTGCATGTCTCTGGGATATAAAAAATACAGTTCTTAAAGTTCATTGTGACAATCTTTATTGATGAAAAAGTGAAAATACAAAGCATCTATATTCGAAGATTCTTATCGAAAGTCGTTTGCATATACTCGTTGTATGTACGTTTTCCATTTCGATGGAGCAAAATGGAATGTTAATACACCCAAAAGAAGAGCATATATTTCAAGCCATTTTTTGGACTTTTTTTTTGTTAAAATCTTCTTAGTTTCTTTTAAGTCGAAAATTGTTTTTTTTACGACTTTCTTCTTGTATGTTTCTATAAAACTCAATGCCCATGTTTTTGTGTTTTGTGTTGCAAAAAAAAATTGACAAAAAAACTATATTTCAACTCCTTTCATACAAGAACATCCATAGCCAATGTGAAAATTGGAATAGAATTGACAAGGATGCTGGTTGTAAGCTTGGATTGTATACGACTTTCCCTCATAGTTTTGTAGCGATATTTGCATGTGCTTCCTGTAAACAAAAGCCATACATTCATGTGTCCATATAGTTTTGTGTAGCACTCCTCAATTTTGAATTCATCCTATACATATGTATATTGAAGTTTTCGCCATAGTTTGGCATGAAAAGTGCGAGGGTGCTGGCAGTGTTTTCAACTTTTTTATCCTCTGATAGAGTCAGCCCACAAAACAATATGTGGCGCTGTGAGAATGTGCAGTATAATGCCTTTGCACCCTTCTATCAAACATTGAAATTTCCTTTAGTCTTTATCTGGATAGCGATATTGCACAGCCACTTTCATTATGCCAGTGCGGACCTATGGACACAAAAAAAACTTGCTGATTCAAAAGAAGTGATGTATTGTGTATTTCTTAGAACAATAATAAGAATACATTTCGAACATTGCATTCTGGAAGTCTAAATATGTGTCAATTTTTCTAGGAAACGTTTAATTTATCGATTATATAGGCATATATATTTAAGGACAATGAAAAAAGAACTGTTTCTGCGTATAAAAATCACCAAAACAACAAATAATAAATAATAGAATCAAACCAACAGCAGAGTTTCTATATGTGAATATTTATTTCATCAATTTCGCCTAATAAAATTAGAAAGAATAGAAAACCTCAAACGCTTTGTAGAAAATCCTTTGAATATAAAAGTTTATTGCGTGTTCTATTTGTACAAAGCTCCTATATATAAAGTTTTGCCAAACCAACAAACCAATTTCAATGTAATCCCGCATAATAGGATTTTAGTCATTATACAAATTCAACTGAAATAAACATGGTTAATCGCATTAAATTGATCCCAATACGGACTCTGTTTCTAAGTTTAATGAAATGAATTATACTCCCAGTTTAATAGGACAGACAAAAAAAAATGAGGTTAGGTAAATGGATTATATCATTAGAATTAGTATTTAAATTAAATTGTATGTTTTTGTTAATTTCAAGGCAAAAATAAACAAATGTAATACTGTAGGAAATACATTTTTTTTTTAAATAATTATCTTTATCTATGAACATAAAAATTCAAACAAAATTGTATAGGTTTTTGTTAGCTTTTATAGCACATAAAACAATAATTAATGATTAATATCAAAATAAATATCATTTTGACTTACGAATTACCAAAAAAATAGGTTGGACTTATGGTGAATTATTTGTCAAACGCATATTTTAAAATTTTTTCTCATGGAAGTGTTCAAAGAAATGCTAAATCAGTTTTGTTTATAAAGGTACTGTTTATGCGGCCTTGCAGGTCCAGAGCTTCCATCAGCTGTGAGCATACTTCAAACATCCTAAATTTTTTGCAGTCACGCGAAGTTCGTTAATGCAGAACCAATGTCTTGAAATTAATAATTAAAGTATTTTAATTGGCGCTGCGCCACTGCCTATATACAAGGATGCCATTTCCATCTACATATTTACATACAATAATAAATTTTTATTAAATTTTTATACAAATATCATTTCGTTTGGTATATTCTTAATTAAAAAACGTATTCACATCAATTTAAGGAATTTCAGCAATCTCAACCTCAGCCTCCAAAAAAAAAATAGCTCGAGCTTTCAGAATTATTTTCCCTTCTGAAAAAAAATAAACGTACAAAAAAATGTTTATAATTTTGAAAATAATTTTGCCACACTTGAGAATAACCTTTTTGGATGATAAATACGAAAATTCAATAATGTTTCTTTTAACAAAAAAAGAAAGTTTAAAACCTCCAAGGACTTCATATTTTCTATCTTTTTTGTTTTTTTTTTTCTTGATTTGGTTTATACAAAGTTCTGAAGAGCGGGAATACTCCTACTTACCTACTTGAATTTGGCATGAGGCATACAATTTTTTTTGGGAAATATAACAACTTCACAACATCCATCTGTCTTTTCTCCCATCAAAGTTTTCAATATTCTTGAGTTTGTGTTACTTTTTGCGTGTTTGAATATGTAGGAGTGAATAAATTAAGGCAAATTTTACAGAAAACAATGTATCTGTTGTAGATTTTATGTGGTAGAGTAGACATGATTAAGCAGGCGAAATACAAAACACACCAAAATTGGCCTTGTTGTAAATGTAGGAATGAATAAGTATATATTTTTTATTTTCCTGTGAAGATCCGGTATGAGCTGTCAGTTTTATATTAAATTTTGTAAATACATATAAAGTTGTTAAATGATGTTTTTATCTTTCCGTTTTTTTTTAAAGCAAGGTCATTATTTGAATTACCAAGAAAAGTAACCAAGGCTGCACTATAGTATATATTGCCATAAAAATAGCACTCTATGGAGCATTATATTATATTCCAGGAAAAAATCTCGTTAATTCTTGTTTAAAGAATTTTTAAGACTTTGAAAATGATTTGAATTTAAAAAAAGAAAGAAACGAAAGTTCTCGAAGTTCCCGGAGTGGCATGATCGTGCTTTTTTGACACAAAAATTTCAACGTGGCACGGTGGCACAAAAGTATTCAATATGACAGTTTTTTTATATATTTCCATTTTTTTACTTCAAATAAAGTGAATTTTGCAAAAAAAAATAGGTGAATTGCTCCAAATGGAGCATGATCTTTTATTTTTTGACAATTAACCATTCGAAAAAACTATTTCTTCTAATTTTTTGAAGTATTTCACCCCACTATTGATTAAAATTTTTTTAAATAAGAATTTGAGTATTTTTTTTCATATGGCACGAAAATGGGACGGTTTTTAAAAAAATGTGGAACGGACATTTTTTTTGGGCGGCAACTCTGCTCGGATCACGCTATATTTTAGCTTCCATACAAAAATCTCTCCAAAAATTTAGCTAAGCCTTTAAGCTGAATATGGTAAGAAGTTCCAGTTGAAATTTAGGGTATGAAATAATTGTTTGGCAAATAATTCTCGAGCTAAATTTCGACAGATTATTTAATTCTTGAATGAAAATTTTGTTCTGCTTTTTTTTCTTCAGTTTGGTGTTCAATAATCGCAAATGATAATTGTAGTAGATTTTTAGAGGAGTCTACATTTTGTTCATATTTTTTTACTAAAATTTTTAATCTCCAATTTTTTAGATTTACATATTTCAGTAAACCAAAAAATCCAATTTTAATCATAGAAACTCTATGAATTAAACATAATGACAAATAATACAATCATTGTTCGGTTTTAGTCTCAACTTTGAAAGTCAGCAAATTGTTAATTGATGGGAAATACTTTTGAATGGTATTGCTCTTAAATTTCTGATGAGTCCCAATTTTTTTTTTTTTTTAAATAAATTTAATATGTAAAGACTTTTTGTGATATGAGAGCTGAGCATGTTCTTTATCACATTTGAAGGAAAAAATAAGTTTCATTTATTTTATTCTTTAGATAAAAAAAGTTTCATTTAAACTCGTTTAAGCCTTGACTTTTAATCTCTTCTATCGTTTTTCCTTAACGTCTCTTGTGAAATACCAAGTTATTCAAAAAGCCATTTAATATGAAAACAAGATAAGAACTCTCATGGGAAATTTATAATAGCATCACCCTGAGGTGGTATAAACAAATCCAAAACCCAGCACTTGCAACCCCGCCCGCACTTCATTCAATGATAAATGTTCCGCACACATGACATGAATGTGTTCCCTATACTTTTATAGGAGCTCCTTCGCTCCTTGAGAAGATTTGCCAGCTCTGTGGTACTTTGGAAATTATTATTGCACAGCCGTAAAATATCAACTGCTTTTATTTTCATTATTACCTCTCACTCTTGTGCATGCAATTGTCGTCATATATAATACAACACAAACAAACATTGCTGCCAAAAGAGAATCTACCTGTTTTTATATTGCAATTTCTATGGATTCTATAAGAGCGGTGCTATGAACATTTCCTAGCAAAGCCATATAAATAACTGAATTAAAATTATAATTCAACCACATAATAATATTGTGTTCGATTGTTAACGAAAGTATTTGGTAATCAAATAGCTTTATAGCACTTTTGTATATGGCTTGCTGTTTGACGCAAATGTGCCATGGGAAGTATTTCTGGGGAAGACGTTTCAAATAAAAAAAAAAACAACAAAAAACCAAACTCTAAAGGACATAAAAAAGTGCCTTTGATAAAATAAGAAATATTTAAAGTGCTTTAGCAAATGATTCATTTACAACAAACAACAATGTAAATGATGCTTGTAGGACTGATATACTTAATATTATGTATTTCTTTCAAAAAAGAATTCTAAAAAAACTTCATACTTAATTCTAAAATATGCAACAATTGCGCCTCCATCAAACATATCCTTTTTGTATTCTCTACAGTAAAAACTTTAAAAAATAAAAATAAATTAATGAATAAATATTATTGATTTTTTAAAAGCTATTCACTGAGGAACCAACATTATTATTTATAGAATTAATTAATTTAGTTTAGGACAATTTTTCAAGATGACAAGTAACTTTTTGAAACGCTGAAAAATTTGTAAGTTTGCGCAATGCAATAAGTGCAATGTAAGTTTTAAAGATTGTTGTAATGTTAACAAGATGAGTAATGTAGGTACTTAAAATTAAAAGTATCTAAAATATTGATTCGAGAAGTGATTTACTAAAATTATGGGAAATATGGATATGAGAAGAGATTTAAAAATCCACTATTACAAGAGACGATGCTTTATAAATATTCTAGCTAGTCCGTCCCAGCTTCGCATGGGTTGACAAATCTTAATTTCCTAAAAAACTAATATTATACGTAATACACATTAATAATAAAAATATTTTATTATAAATTTCCAGCAACTAATTCAAAACAATTTAATTTCGGTTAAAACAATATATTTTACGCAGTCAGATAATTTTCATAAATAACTATATCTGTAAAAAAATAGTTGATAAGCTTAGGAAAATTAATTATTATATTATTTGCTATATTGTGGCAATTTACCATCTTGAAAATTTATTTATGTACGCTAGATTCGACTTTCGCTTGCAACGCATATCTAATACAAAGAGTTTAATTTTTTGATATAATTAACGAAACAAAAAATTATAATAATTGACTTTCTTTTTTTAATTTTTTGATATATTTCGTGTGTGACTTCAGTCACAGTTGATATTTGAATATTTTTTTAAGCATGATCACTGATCAGTATAAATACCTTTACAGAATGAGAAATTTTTTTAATTATAAATGCAATTATTTTTTGTTATTTTTTTTATATATATCATTAAAATGTATATCATTTCTCATTTTCAATACGATTTTTATTGATTGATCACTATCAAAATAATTGTTACATCAAATATCTTTAAAAAATAAATTCAAAGAAATTAAAAAATAAGTTCGCAAATTAGATCGATCAATTTTAACTGAAAATAAATAAGTTCCCGGAAAAAATAAAAATTTAAAAAGAATGAAGAGAATATTACCTTTAAATTATTTTAAGTTTATGCCTAGTTACTTTCATTTTCCAGAGTCATCCTATCAAATGGAATACAATTGAAAATTTTAAAATTTCTATAGCAACGATGATGGGGATTACATACATACTTTTAATTTTGTAGTTGGAGAAAGTAACTTAAATTTGTTCCTAATTATTATTTGTTATATTACAGTACCTTCAAGCAATGCATTTATAACATTTATTCTAATAAATGGACTTTCTACGTCATTTGAAGACTCAGGGAAAAAACTAAAAAATTATTGAGTGAAAAAATTGTTGAAAAACTTATTGATTGAATTAATTTGTGTTTTAATTTTATCAAACAACATTGTCAATTACAACAATAAGCCAAGTTCCAACCTATGGCATAATGCAGCTCCACCATATATTTCAAATAAAAAACAAAAACGTACGTATACGCCCGAGTGTATTATACAAAAATAAAGCAAATCTATTCGTCCGAAAAAGAAAGACAAATAAACTGTCTTTTTTTAACTTATATCAATTGTCAATTTCAATTTCACACCTCTTGCATACATGTATGTATGTATGTATACATATGTATATAAATAATTAAAATAATAATAATAAGTTAAATTAAGATTATTACAATTTCTTTGTTTTTTTAACGGTCTTTCATCCAAAAATAAAACTTAATTTAACTGCTGATGCATTATTATCAAAGAAAAGAAAGATTATTACTTGCATATATGAAAAATTATTACATTTAAATAGATTTAAAAAAAAATATCCGAAGAAGCGTTTAAACTTAAAGGACATAAAAATATAATCCATGTCTTCTTATTCTTATCATAAAATTTTGAACAGAAAATATACCACCCATCGACACACCTTCTTTTATTTTTCTTTTTGAAACGAAATGAAGAATGTCCCTTTAATTCTATAGAGCCAAAACACCATTAACAAAAAGGTCAACTCGCTTCAATTTACGACGAGCAAAAATTTCAACAAGAAAACCAACCCTATTAATATTCACAACTCAGCATAATTTGCATAGATATTAAAATTTGGCCATCAAATGGACAGCTTTACCCGAGTGGAATAGCTAAAAGTGTTGCACTCTTTAATATGAAAATACTTATACATACATATATATTTTTTCTTCCAGCATCATAAGGAGTGATTACAAAATTAAATGGAGCAGAAGGTCATAAAGGTCGTTCGTTCCTCAAACTACATACTGAGAGAATCAAATTTTTTCTTAAATTAATGACCCCATCTTATTGCTTTTAAATATGCTAGACAGGGCGAAAATACATCAACATGTATATTTTTTCGCGAAATAAGATTTTTTTAAAAACAATATCAAAACAAGAAGACATAAACCATTTAATTATATTCATCTGGTCGCAAGGATATATATACAAATGGCTAAACGATAATTTGACGCATCTGCTGTAAATGTCACGTAGAGTCGAGCACGGTCAGTTTCGGCTTCTCTATAGTCAGCATTTCAACCATCGCATCAGTAAGATAAATTAGGTTCTCCTTTGGGAAATATACAAACAAAACGAATCCCCTACAAAGCTTCTAACGATCTCTTGGAATAACGTTATTGCTTCAAATAAAAAGACACAAAAAACAAATAAAAAGGCTTGAAAGGCACAAAGGAAAGCAATCATCACCGTTAGTGGCATGGTGATGGCAGGCAAAAGGTATTATGGACACACAAACCGGGTGGGTTTGGTTAAAGAATAAAAATATAATAAAACAAAAGGATACTGAAGTGATACCTCGTGTATATACGCTCATACTCTGTACCACTTTAAATATACAATTTACAGAGTTGGATTTTCTTTTAGCTTTTTTTCTTAAATTTTTGTTTTGTTTTTGAATGTTTTATAACTTAATTGGAATAGGAGTTGAGTTAGAAATATAAACATTGTTAATATCATTAAAAAATTTAAATGTTGAAGTTAGTTAATAAATAAAACCTAGGCCTAGTTTCACAGTCGAGGTAAGTGGCCTATATTGAAGACTCAGGCTCAATTTCACAATGCAAACTTATCTGAATAACTAATAAGTAACTCTTATAAGTCATATCGCATTGGTCACTAAATTGTCATCATCTACATTATTGTTAACTTAATAAACTTATCCCCTGAAAAAGCTTTAAAATAACCGGCGAAACGCCAACGAGAAAATAAATAATTGCCTTTTAAATGTTAATTACATCATTTTCACTGATCATTGGGGCTGAATTTCTCATTAAATTCAAAATAATCAGTGCTTCTTGTGATACACATAATTAACTTGATTTTATTTTTTAAGTTACATATTTTAAATCTTTATTAGTTAAACAATTTGACGAGAAGTTAAACAATTTGAAGGTTTAATTAAAAAGGCTTTAAAATGTAATTTTGGCACAAAATTCATTTTTTTTTATTTATTAAATCGTAAAATATTTTCAATTTATTATAAATAACATGCAATAAACTTTATTTTTCATAAAAACGAAAAACTTTATAGCTCCCGGTACAAATTAGTTTTTTTTTGTAAATAAGAATGAAATAAAAAAAAATCACTTCTGTTTGTTTGTTTCTCAACTTTGAATTGATTTGCATTGCTGCTGGCATAATCTTGTTAAATATTGAAAAATAATTGTGAGTTTAATATATCGAGATACCTTTGTTCACTATTTAGAGTTGTCTGTATAAAATTTTGTGTGTTCACTATACTGGATAGTTCACTCTAGCGAGATTCACTATATCGAGCGTCTACTGTATTTAATTTGAGTCCGAACTTATAATCCCTTCATTAGCGCACGTTTTGAAAATATACAAATCTAAGTGTCAATGCGAAATGTATGCCCTTGCGTCATATAAGTCTCCATACTATTACTGGATTTTGAAATTTTAAAAACCAATTTTTAATTATAGTGTTTTCGTCTACATTTGTGTGGGTATATGAAAATATAAATAAATACAAATAAAAGATTTTAATTTTTTTTTTTTTTATTTTGTTATTTATTCATAAATAAAACTTTGTTTTTATTAATCACAACTAATTTTATTAATTTTTCGCTAAGCGTTTCGGAATTATTATTCCATCATCGGGCTGTTGGCAACTTTATTAAAATTTCTTTTCTTCTTTTGTTGTGTCATCTTCCTTTTTTGTGGTGTCATCTTCCTTGGTTTTTGTAGTCTATTGCTCTTTTTCTTTTGAATTGTTTTGTTGTTTTAATTATTAAGGTTTTGTTAAGGGATGTTGTCTCATTAGATTTACGTATTATTGATTGCAGTGCCATATAACCAATCCACCAATTTTTCAATAGCCGTTTATACATCAGAGAGTACCTACAATTATTCTGCGGTTAAAGTAAAATATTTGTTCCTATTTGTATATTCCACTAATAGTTAACTGGAATTTATAACTGATGATTGAAAATCGTCTTTATGTTGTATTTTTTTATGTTTTTGACCAATTTTTTCATGTAACCTTTCCACTGTATTTAAGGCTGTTTTGGTCTTTTTCAAGAAAATGTAAATATTTATTCCACTACTTTTTTTAACAATGCTTCGTAAGTATTCCTTGCTTCATCAGAGGTATTTATATTCAATATAATTATTCAAAAATTACAATAATTATTTCAGTTTCGCTCCTTTTTCATCCTTCCCGGAGACGGCACTGAAAACCAAAAAGCTATCAAACTAAAATTTGACAACAACACTTATGTGGGCACCAGGTACTTTAATTAAGTTTATTACTTACCTAAAAAGGCGAACAAACAAATTTTATTCACTTGTAAGTATAAGCTATCACAGTAGAATATGGATATAAATTGAATATCTTGTAGTTATTATGTGAGCTTTATAATAGTAAAACGTAAACGGATACGTTTCTGCTATTTGCATATTTCCTTACTCACATAATGCATATCATAAATTCAAAGCAATACCAAAATTAGAACCATACAAAATATTATATACATATGTCCAGTTATTGTATAACAAAATCACCATACGAAGGATATGTTCTTGAAAAGAATATCCTTTAAGGAGAGAAAAGTCTTGAATCAAAAGCGTTACTACCTACATTATACTTACAACGAACATCCGTCTATGTCCACAATAATATAATTTAATAATTTTATGTAAGTAATCAAATATAGAAATAGCCCTTTTAGCAATGCACAAATATGGTATATTATGAATCTTTTATTCAATTGACATGATAAACAGATCAAAGATTATTTGAAATTACTTCAATTTGAAGGAGTGAGCAAATCGTATATAGGAATAGGATAAACTTCTTTTATATTCAGCAACAAACAATCCCATATATCATATAGCTTCGAGGTATGTTTGTATAATTAAATATATATCTCCGGGATAACGTCAATGAATTTCCTTACTAATTAAATCAGTTCTTTGACTAATTAGGCCGATTCCGTCAGCAACCTAATACAATATACATATATACATATTTGTATATCTACATTTATATATCTCCATAAATACACAGATTCTCATATATATCCTTATAAATATATACAGGGTTATCATTAAAACCCAAAAGTTAGTTCTATATGGAGTTTGAATTCAATTTAGAAATTTCACATTGAACTATTTGATTAGCTCAAAAGAGTAAGCTTCTGCCTGACAAACTTCTCTTTTGTATAGAAAATGAATGTTCAGCATTTCAGGAGAACTAATTAAATTATTTAATGTTGAACTGTCATCGAACATCTACCCTTTGGCCTTCGAGCATAGTGATCACTCCAGTTCATATCCTTTTTCATTGGGATATACATAGAATATCCTGTATGCAGATGATGTATATAATTCTTTTGAATTTATTTGTTTTCAACAAAAAAGGAATGAAATCAAATGAACACATGTATATATGTATATCCGAAAATTTTATGTAAGAAAAAGCATAACAGAAACGATTTGTTAAATTAGTAAATTTTGTTCATATTTTGTCAAGAACATGGTTGCCATAGTGAATGTTTCAAATGTTTTTAATGAGCTGTCGAAGAAATAGAACGAAAATGACTTCTATTCGATATAATTTTTATATTTTCTCCATCTTCCGGATATTGTTTATTTTTGTTTGTTTGAATGGTTAAAGAAATAAAACTCAGAAAAAGTTTGTAGACTGGTGGTAACTCTAATCGTACTGCGGCAGATACGTCAAACTTGTTGGAAAGTGGCAACCACATTTTTGCTGTGAAAGCTCTTTAGCTATCAAATGTTATATCATCTTACACAGACGGAAATGATTGACTGTGACTCTCAGCTATCGCAAATCACCTTACAAGATTCCACCACCGACCGTATATTGCGGGGAAGTGAAAAATTTTCCAATAGTGTCACTAGTCATGATATAAAGTACCATTTTAAGTCGTTCGGATTCAGCCGAAATTTGTAGGTCAGCTCAAATTTAAACTAACAACACGCACACAGGAATAGTTGGAAGCGATAGTCAGTATATCATCAATTCTCCACGAGATGCCCTCTGCCAAATTATATATTTATTTAACTTTATTTTTTAATTTTAATATTTTAACTACTATAGTCGGTAAGTGCTGTAAATTAAATTAATTTACTTAACTTAAGCCACTGTGGCTTTTGTTTGCCTAATATATATAAAATCTTATTTATTTAAACAAAATATATTTACTGCACAATCACTTTGTTTCCATAAGAAAAATGCTTCTACTTAAATTTTTTCCTTAATCTGTCCACAATCACTTCAGCACCAACCCTCGTAAAATAAAAAAATGTGGCCTGTCAACTTAGAAGGTATGTAGGTGTAACGTTCAAATTTATCACCTTCTGAAAGCCATATAAAATTTGAGAAATATAATTTTTGTACAGCCACGTATTCACGGAAAAATGAATTCCTTCCACTTGATATTCCATCAGGGTAGCTACGAAATTAAGTTGGCGTGGGTGCTTTGCTTATATATCCTATTTTTTGCGGTTAGTTATAGCTAATGACTGATTTACACCAATCAACTTTGTCTGTGATTTGTAGGTCATCTGCTAATAACGAAGGTTTAAAGTCAACTATGTACGAAAATACATTTTCAATGCTTTAAAAACTCCACTGATTAATAAAAAAAACTATAGTTAATTATAATAGGTGTATGCTAGCTTTAGGTACAGAAATTCCGAAAAATTGTTATAAATGGCAACTCCTACCATAATTTTTTGTGATTCTCGCTTTTCTGGAATACGGTTGAACTTATTTTATTAAATTTTTCTCATGGAAAGTGTTTTAAAAATAACTTGTTGGTTGGCGGTTCTATTTTTTATTTGAAAATTGTGGCGCGACAACTAATGGAACACCAGAGTCTGGTTACTTACAATTCTCAACCATTCATGTGAGCATGTTGTTAGTTGGTTTACAGCATCAAAAATATAAAAAAATCCTCAAGACATTTAAATTCAAACAGCTACACAATAAACATCCAACTTCGTCTATAGGTCTTGCTAACCAAACCCAAAATCTCTATCACTTCGACTTAAAGTTATATAAACATATACAGATTCATATAATACAAGTACAAAAACAGATATACCTACTATTATAGCCGTTAGCAGAGTATATTCCATGAATTACTTATCTGACTCTTATAGGACATTTTATCTAAAGTTATACCTTTTCATCATGAAAGTAAACTTGCAGAGACTGAAGTTTGATAAGTAAAGTTTTATGAAGTGCCCGAAGGATAAAGATAACTTGCTTCGATGCATCTTTAATGATGACATGGTGTTAACGGAGAAGATTTTGCTACTGTTTCATCAGAAACTATATTTATACATATTTAACAATGTAATACTAAACGTTATTTCAAACTAAAACATTATTTTATGTCGTCGTCGTCGGCATCGTGCGTCCCCAGGTATATTCAGGATGCTATTTTAGGTATGTATGTATAGGGTTCGTTAAAATGTCATCATTCAATTCCGTTAAAATTCATATATTTTTTTTTTATTTGAAGGGAAATAAAGTTAAAGTATTGGAAGACATGATGAAGATTTTGGCATAATTTGAATGCAAAACAAACATGTTATGCCAAACCTTCAAGCTGAAGAAAATAATATTACTATCAAAATTCCGTAAAACATGAAAATCTTTACATTAGTTCTTTTTTGAAAACTTCGGAACAAATTTGTTAACACGAAACCAAGTATGCCTAAAGTTCTGTAGATAGGAAATAACTCAAAAGAACTAAAATGAACATTGTACACTCATACTCAACTTTTCCCTTCCACGAACTTAACAAATCATCAAAAAGCTTCTTAAGTGCGTATTTCTTGTTCCCATAGACACCATTAAGAACTCATCAAAGCAAATTATGCCATATAAGCACCACTATACTTTCAATGAAACTCACATTCTTTTATAGTCACACATATTTTAAGAATTACTCAACAATACCTACTTAACTTGATTTATATAATGTGTATATGAGACATTATCATATTTAATCGTATGAGGAAGATTAATGTGGTAGTGGCGCATTCATACTGGTTAAATGAGCTATTTATTTCAAATTCATACGAAGCGCAATTTTCAACTTTTTATTCCACCCATTCAACAATTATAACTCTATATAATTTCATATCCTCAAGTCCTTGGCACGATGTTATTAATGTATAAATAAGGAAATTTTATTTCCGTTTGACAGATAATGTGATGTCATCAATTTTTTTTTAGACTGAAGTCAATCTAAGAAGAATGCTTATTTAAAAAATTGATGTGTAGTGAAAATTTATTTTTTTATTATAAGACAGGAAAAAATACAGAATCAAGTTGTTAAACATTTCATAAAACTTTTTCAGTTATTGATTACTAAACATTTTAAAAATTATTCACACATTAAAATAATTTTTTTTTGATTTAAAAACGCACAAATGATTTCTCCAAGCTTCATACTAGACCGTTAAACGTGGGGCGCATGCAATAGATAATAGTACCTATCTAAGAATTGCAGAAAGTAGTAGAATGTATACACCACACGTTTTGTTTTAAATGTATGAGCATATAGGAAAATTTGTTTTATTCGTCTTAATGGAAAATTTATATCGAACAAGCAGGCAGGCAGATCAATAAGCAAGTTAAAATACATTCCTCGCGTTCGGGGATCTATCCAATGGGTGTCAACCTATCCCAAAAATTTTCGGATACGTTTGGTTGTTGTTGCATCAGCTGTTTTGTCACAAGGGATTACAACAACACAAACCTATCCGGATAGCTTTGGATTGATCCCCGAACGCGACCATTGATACATTTCAAAAGCTTCCAAAATTTTCCTGGCGTTCATCATTCTTCTTTTCAATTCGATTCTCCGTCTGTTGTAAAAGCTGTACTAAATGTTGAATACCATCTGTTGCATTTGGAACTTCTGTTATGGTTCATCCTCTTCAGATGTTTTATTTGTTTTCTCATCTGAGGTGTCCATATTTTCACATCAATCCCTTGCTCAGCCAACGCAATTTTCAAACGAATTTGTAATTCAGCCTTGGTACCAGATGTATAGGTTTGTTCAATTGAGTCAAATGCTTCATAAAGCTCTTCTACATCTACTTTAAGTTGAGTGTATTTAATCATCCCACTTCTGACACCCAGTGTTTAACAAAATAGAATAAAGTTCTACAACGTTTAATCAACAAGAAAACATGAAATATATAATAATATTTTTTATGAAAAAAGCAACAATCAAAGTATAATTTAAATCTATATAACAGAGTATCAAGAAATATTCATAAATTTGTGTAATTGTGTTTTTGGATCTAAAGAGTCTAGTATTTGAGCAGCCTCATTTTTTATTTTGTTTTTCAAGAAACGTCAAAACCCTATTTCCGTTATGTGAAAAAATCCTGAAACGAAGTTTTATTACCATAACTTTGGACATTACAGGCTCGAAGTTTTATCAAAATGGTTAAATCCGTTTACGAGAATAAATGAAAATGTTTGTATCGGAGCTTATACCCGTTTACAGATGAAATGAACCATCATTTTCATTTCTTTAAATCGCTATATTAATTCTTGAGCACCTCATTGGTGGAGATTGGTGCACGACTGCTTTGAATAAGTAGAAAATTAGCTTACTTATATAATTTAATTAAAAAATGCGTAGGTAATAAGGGAATAGCAAATATTGCACAAATATTTAAATACCAACACCATATTATCGTTCTGTAAAATTTTAGCCAAACACTAGAAATGCAATCTTATTATTTACGTATTTACTTAAGATTAGGAAGATAGTAATAATTTTTTTGTTTTCCTCGCCGTATGTATCAGTGATGCCAGACTTTGGGAGCCGGTTTCCCTACATAAAAATATATCCAAAAATTCCCTTGGCATGGCATTGTGATAAAATAATCACGATGTATCTCAGTTATGAGTCAGCGTAAGTAGGCAAATATTGAAATGAAAATTAACGCATTCAGATATTTAGAATGAGTAATTCTTTTTGCGCATGAAATATTTTATATTTGATCGTGGTTGAATACATGAAAAATGAGCAATGAAGGAAAATTTTTGAACATAACGCATAGTTCCGTTTTTTTGTGCTATAAGGTTAAAAATCCCCTTTTTTCCCGCTTAGTTTATTTCAGAAGTAAAATTCCTACAAAAAGGGATAAATTCAACAATCTTGATAAAAGGATAAAATCAACAAATGGCTGGTATAAGTATATATTTATAATTTTTGTATTTATTAACGAAGCTTATATATATGTACATATATGGTAAAAATATAAGCAGGAAATAAACATAATCGAATAGGTCAATATAATGGCGGAATATTATGATTATTCTTTATACAGTTCTGTTGGTTTCTTTAAAATTTAGAAAAAATACGATTACTTAACTTAACCTTCATCGATGTTGAGCTTTGTCTATTTCGGTTTTTTATTACATCTCTATATGTTACCAGAATCTACAGATTCATAGCTATAAGGCTTGAACTGAAAAATACATATAAACTTTATATTAATATCCTCCAAATTCAATGCAGGAAGATCTATGTATATCCATAACTATAATTAAATTCTTTTTCAACACCTGTAACTGATGATAGTACTCGTATATTATATATGTACACTCTTACCAGAACTCACCACCGACAAAGTGCCCTCTTTAATCGAGCCTCCTTATCACATTTGTTATATCATTTATTTTATTTTTTTGTGCGAATTATTTTGTTAGCACAGAGGGTATAGGAAAATTTCCGAAGTGCCATTATGTCATGTCAAAATATTGTATCTATTGTCTCTCATAAGAAAAATCCTGCTTGAACAAACTTCGTGCAGTTATATATGCGTGTAAACTGCTTATAGTCAACATCAATATCTGACTCACATCAATCATTATCATGCTTATGATAGGACACTCGCATCACATCATAAACTCAGGTGCGGAAGAGTGAATTTGTGTATATAAGATGATGACTGGAGTTTTAGTCAATGTTATTTTTATTTTTCTGATACATGGGCTAGGGGAAAATACACTTTAACTAAATAATTGAGTGGTTAATAAATGTTTGTTAAAGCTCATTATGTATATGTTCATATTATATAGGGTGTTATTTTAGGCCACAAATTACAACTATTATTACTTTGTATGCTTACAATACCATTTTCAAGTAAATTTTGCAGAAGTGACCTGTGAGTTTTAGTTACTGCTGACGTAACTTATTTTTCACTTCTTAAACGATAATTAATTAAAATAAAATAAGATGTAAAAATGTGATAACAGAATGCGAATTTGCCTATGGTATTTTAACTCCCTCCCAATTCATACGAAAAGAGAAATAATTTTGTTGCGTTAGTCGTTTGCTAAACCTGCAAAGTTGAAATGAATTTTCAGTGACTGATTTTGATATGTACGTTTTGTCATAAATAAGTTTGTGAAAATAATTTTTCTAAAAATTAAAATAAAATTATAAAAAATTCTTTCATTTCATTCTAAAATAGTTAATAATTATCAAGGTTTCTTTTTATTGAATTAAGTTAGGTATTTACCCAACTAACTGTACGTTTATATTACTTGCAACTCGAATAAAACAATAATAAAAATTTTTGTTTTCATAAAAAAAGCAAATATCAGATAAATAGCGATAACATAGTAAATGGAACATACTATATGACATAGCAATTAGCATTAATAATAATTTTCCAAGTCAAACATTTAATTTGTTGAAATTTTAATGTAAACATAAAGCGGTTTACATAGGTATTTACTGCTAAAATATTTAAATTAAAAACAAACTCACCTTCTCAAAAATTGTGTAACATTAAAATGTGTTTGTAAGCTGTGGTTGTTCTAATAAGCTTTATCTATACAAATAAATCAATGTGTTTGCACTTCAATAAATTGGTTGGTGAAAAAAACTCTTTTAATTTGCATTTCACAACTTATAAACCTATAAACAAATATAGGTACCTAGTACCTACATATTATGTAAGTCCTCATATAATTTCATATTAACCTAATCTGGATCCTCTTTAGAAATCAAACCGTGCATTGCATCATTATAAGTACACTTATATACAATTGAAAATTATATTAACAGAACATTAAATTTCATTTAAAAAATATTGAAGGTCTAAGGGCTTATTACTGCATTTTAATGATAATAATTTTGCTTAATAAGTTCATTACGTTATTATTTAAAACCTGCAAATTTAACCCCAAAAGAGCTACTTTAGAACGAGCGGTGCTTTAATGAAAAATTATGCATCTATCCATATGGATGGCTTTAACTGGTATGTGGCATTACGACCAACCCATAGAGGCAAAAAAAAAAAAAAACAAAAAGCAATTTTCATTACGTTCAGGTAAAACACATTTCCGAGAGCCCTGTTTTCATGCATAGCAAATTCAGAGTCCTTTCCGAATTTAATGAATATTCATGCGTTTATGTTCCATTTTGTGATTTCCTGGAAATGGACATTCAAAAATGTGCGATTTTTTTTTTGTATTTTGGTGCTATTGCCCGTCTGATGAGCGTGAAAAGACGAAACTTTTTTTCATTTTGAATCCCTTTCCCTTTGTTGGGAGAGTCCAACCAAATCTCTTGGCTGGACGTTTGAGTAAAATGATATCCTTATCCTGTGCTGTAACAAAAACAAAATTAAAAAATATAGTTTCTGTCTGTGCATAAATAAATGATAAAAGGTAAAGTATATATATCTATACCTTCCTCATTGTCAGTCAAAATATTTTACACTACGCTTTGTAAGAGTTTAAATTCGGAATTAATTTGAATGTCTAGAGAGAGTTTGTTTTGTAAATATTTAATTTTAAGCATAAATTAAGACTTTAAGAACTTATTGATTTATTTTTACTAGATTTTATAATGATTGATTTTTTGTTAAAACAACAACTATTATAATATTATTAAATATTATTATTATAGATATCCAAACTTTTCTTTCTTTTTGTTAAAAATACTTTCTGAATGAAATTAAATTTAAGTTTATTAATAAAGAAGAGTTAGCAATGAATAGTTATAATTTATTAAATTATAAAAATCTCCTAAAAGTTATCCCAATTTATTTAGGAGATATGTATTGAATTTAAAAAAATAAATTTTTAATTTTATGAGCATTTTAATATGCAATATTTTTTTAACTTTTAGGATAAAAATTTTGACTGAATTTTTTGAAGTAGTTAACAATTTCGTCGAAAATAAATCCATATGACCAATATCTTATATGTATACCTGGACCATACGTGAGTCTAAAGTTTGAAGAAAATCGATATACATATGTAGATGGTTTTGCTTATTGATCCATGTTCATTGTACAGACAGAAATATGGACGTAATACATTTATGGTGACATATAACTTCTTAAAAAACAAATTTGAATTAAGTCTGTAGACAGATTTTTTAAGAATCCAAACTTGTCCTTATTTTGTTGTCTCTTTAATATGTGGCTCAACATTTTGATGACAAACAAAAATTTTGATCAATAACAATTATGTGTCATTAACCTGAAAGCATTATCGTGGCCCTAAGACCACCATGAAAAAATTAAATTACCTATATTTCGTCGTTATTTCCTGAAGTCAATTTTGAAATGTTTCATATACAGGTTTTATTTCCCTTCCCTATTGTTATCATGAATTCCCTTTAAGTTTAGATCTTACCCTTTTTCTTTATACCTAAAGTAGCTCTATGACGTTTAACTTTCGAACTTCATTTTCTTTAGGCAAACTTGTACGAAATCCTTATACATACGTTGCTAGCTTAAATGTTACTATAAATATACATATATATATCGTCTGAGCATTGTTTTGACTTACGAAGCAATAACAGAATATCTCAAAGCTAGAGGTTATCATCCTATATCAGTGGAATTCAAACCCACAAGGTCTGTTCTGGCTGCTTATCAAGGTTAAGCGATACGTAAGAAATAAGCGAAAAACATAACTACGACCATATACTTCATCCTTTCATATTATGCTTGGAGTGTTTTTGAATGGGACATAGAGATAGGTTTTGGTAGATATACCTAAAAAAAAAAACAATATTTACCTTTTGTTTTCCTCAAAGCAGTCGCTTTGTGGTTTAGAACTATTTACACAGACTGGTTGATTGTGATGATTTGGAGTTTTATTCGCATATATGTATACCTACGCATATGTATGTATTTGTATAAGTACAAATACAAATATACGAAGACAGAACAAATAAAAAGGTCGATAGTTACAACATATATTTTTGTAGATATATTATTTGATCATTATGATATTTTGACATTGATTATGATTTGGGAAAAAAGGATGAAAATATGTATGTATGTATACATATTTAAAAATATTTTATGAAATTGAAAAAAGTTTTTCTTTTTGTCTAGTTCAGAAAAATGATATCTCACTGTTCGCCAAAAATAGAAAAAACGAATCCAACGCTTATTATGTCCTCAGTAACAAGAAAAAGTGAGAAACTTAGCTAAGTTCTCCAGAATTGGTTATTTACTTCTAATAGATTAGATTAGATTAGATTAGATTAGATTAGATTAGATTAGATTAGATTAGATTAGATTAGATTAGATTAGATTAGATTAGATTAGATTAGATTAGATTAGATTAGATTAGATTAGATTAGATTAGATTAGATTAGATTAGATTAGATTAGATTAGATTAGATTAGATTAGATTAGATTAGATTAGATTAGATTAGATTAGATTAGATTAGATTAGATTAGATTAGATTAGATTAGATTAGATTAGATTAGATTAGATTAGATTAGATTAGATTAGATTAGATTAGATTAGATTAGATTAGATTAGATTAGATTAGATTAGATTAGATTAGATTAGATTAGATTAGATTAGATTAGATTAGATTAGATTAGATTAGATTAGATTAGATTAGATTAGATTAGATTAGATTAGATTAGATTAGATTACAACAATTAAATTCAATTTTCTTTTGGTGATACAATTTCAAACTCACTGATTAAATATAATTCGTGTTTGATTTTTCTTTATTAATAAGGGTGCAAGAAACTACGTAGATATGAGAGTACAAATATGTATACATAATATATAATCATCTGGATACTTACAAAATCTTGTAATCCATTTCTATAATTATATTAAATGAATATTTTCCTAACATCTCCTTGCCAATAAAATTACTAAACCAAATGTCTCCATATGTTTATTTTTGTAATTTTAAAAAGTTACAGACAAATTATTTCCATCTTCATTAGTTTTCAATTTTCCTATAAATATTTTGATAGTTGACTCTATATGTTCAGAACTCAAACGCTCTCCTTCAATTTACAGGCACACTGTAAATCTATGTGGTATATTGGTAATAAAATCAAATAAGAAACCATAAATTGCAGAAACCATGGCAGCCACAGAAGATTCCAAGTAATGTATATGAAATAGATTTTATTTTGGTCCAAGTACATACACATATAACTAGTGTGTGTTTGCTTCTTTAACATAATCGTATTTGTATCTTACATGTATGCAGAAACCCACTTATGTGTGGGCAACTATATCCTTCGGCTTAGTTCCAATCGATTTCAAAATAAAGGAAAGTAGGATGCATTATGTAAATGTATATTTATTCCCAAATGGTATTTTGCCTTTGGGTTGGCATTGGATACAGCGAGTGTGTTTATGCTCATCCTGATCCCCAATGGCCAGCTTTATAGCATTTGAAATCTAGATTCAATTCTTAGAAGCAAAACAAAAAATAAACAAAAAAGGAATGTCGGAAGAATTTTTATTAAATTTCTTTTCTAGTCTCTTCCAATATAATTCTTATTGTGTTCCGGTGTTTTATTTCCTTTTTTCTGTCGCTTCCTTCTTTTTCTTAAATTGTAATCTAAAGTAGTTCTTTATGCTATTTTTTTATTCGGTGTTCTCAACATTCACCAGTCGAAAGGAAAAGGGACGAACTTTTTGCACTTTTTTTTTGTTCATAGGACTCTTGATTTTATAAAGTATATACCTTTATTACAAGAAGCTTTATATAATATACGTACATCCATTTTCCGAAGTATCTATGATGAACTTCTATCTACAGTATTTCGTTTATGTTTTTTTTAATTCTAAAGCCAGTAAAAAAATGTTCAAAGGTTTTTATTTTTGGACAAAAGCTTCTTATATTTTATAATAAAACAGTTGGCCATCCACGTTAAATTGAGTGCCGACTCATACATTTGATATAAAATTTATGCCGAATAAAGCGAAATTTTCATTATGCTAAGAAACTTATTACTAAAATAGGAAGCTACAAATTTTAACTTAATAGTTTGAAGTTCAGATAATTTTGAAATAATCTCTCTTTTCGAACTAAAATATGAAAAATCTCAATCGAATTAATGTCAAAAGGATTCAGATAAGCTTCAAAAATTTGTTGAAGTGCACTTTAGTTTTAATGATTATAATGTTATGGTGCTATTAGTTATTACATTTCAGTTATGAGAAGCTGTTGCAAAATTGACTAATGATTTTTGTATGTATATACATTATACATAGTTACTAATTGTTTTCTATTTCACTGGAATTTCAAATTGAGGAAACCAACAAATAATTATTTCTATTTTCTTGTCCTTTCAACTTATTCCAAATGAAAGATATACTGCAGTATACATACATACATGCGTATGAGAATTGTAAACAAAATTGTGTATAATTATTTAATTTTAATTTTGTTTTTATTTATTTCCAGCATTTATTCAAAAATGATTAAATAAAAGATATTATTTTAATTAACTAAAAAACACTTATTTTATTTATTTATTTACTTCAATGCATTTCGGAAGCTATGCTTCCATCGTCAGTAAGTTTTATATAAATAAAAAAATAAAAAAATTAATAAATAAAATAAGTGTTTTTAAGTTATTTAAAATAATATCTTTTATTTATTTCATGAAAAAACACGTTAAAAATCTCCAATATCAAATCAAAAATGATTACTATTTTGAATTTTATTAGGTATTATATACATTTAAGGTTTCACTATTAATATTTATTTTCTGTAAGTTGTTATAGTTGTAAGTATGTCATAGGAACTGTAGGTGCTTGTTAAAATAGAAACGTTGCAGTAAAACAAAACTTACATAATATAAAGAAATATCACTGAAATCATTGAAAAAGTAAGAAAATATGAACATTAGGAATATCACGAAAGTGTTTTTTTTAATTTAATTAAGTATGAACATATTTTTAAATTTTTTGAATAAATATAGGTACCTTAACTTCCAAGGATCCTGGGTTTTACAGCATTTCTTCATATTTTAATTTAAAATCAAAAATAAATTCTTTAGTTAAAGTTATAAGTAATTAAATATTTTTTTCACATTTATAGTTTTTCGTTTAACCGAAAATTGTTGTAAGACATTTCATTTTATTTTATTATTTCCATTTTCATTGTCAACCTTTTAAAATTGACGTAATTAATTAATTATAATATTTTCCTCAAAAACTGCACATCATTGAGATACAATTAACTACATTTTGACTTTAATTATTGTATTATAATTGTTGTACCGCCTTGTATTGTCCGATTCGAGATAACAAGGTGTTACGAACATAATTGAACATTCGAGTCGTAGACTCGTTCTTTTATCAGGTAAACGTCCATTTAAATTCCAATAATTGAATTCCATCGATGCTTGAGTGAGTGTGAGTGAAAATGATGACGTTCAGAAGGGCTTTTATTTTGTGCGATATATTTTTCATCAGAAAAATAAGTTTAAGTTCGATATACTTCCGAATTGTCCTGCGGGACATCATATACAAGCGAACTTAACATCCTATGTATGGGTTGCTTATATGTTTGTAGTTGGAAATATTTTAATTTGATTCTGAAAAAAAGAGTGGTGCTTAACGCAGAGCTGTGGAGGCAGGTATTGTTCACTTGGTATTGAAAAAAAAATTAAAATTAATTATATTGAGATATTCCAATACCAGTTTATAGTGTGAGGAAATTTAAAGGTGGTTGATGTTGGGGTACGACGGATCTGAATATGGAGTATTTAATTCTCAAGGGCTTGGTTTATGTATATATCAAAATGTACATACATATACTTGTTCTGTTTATTAAATAACTACAGCTTAATTTAAAATTAATCGAACACAGTCATTTTCAGAGGTAGATCTGATTCATAATAAACTCTTTGGATTAATTATATGATACACAATTTCAAGCAAAACTGATGATGGTTTTTTTTTATCAAGAAATAGTCGGAGCTTAAAAAGTATATTTAAAAGAACTATGAAAAAACCCCCACACTTTTTTTTAAATCCTCAAATCTATTCCGTTTTCAGTTGAATATTACTTAAATGAATTTCCTATGGACAACAAACAAGCTGTAAGATAACAAGTGTTTTAAACATACAGGGTGTCCCATAATCAATATTCATGACCTGGCCTATTAGAGAGGGTTCTAAAACAGTCTTTTTTTTTTAAATAATAGCTGTTTTATTAATAATAATCAAATTTGTTTTTGCTTAATTTATAAAAATTGTTCAAAATGGCCCCCCTTATGTATTCGGTATGGACAAGTTACTAAATTTTGAGAGGCCATGACCTGGGATATGAAAATTATGAAAATTCTTAAATAATATAATTTTTTTATAAATTTGCTGACGGAACTTCAAAATTATGTTGCAGTTTACACGAAGGAATAAGTAGCACATAATCGTTTATATTGAGCTTAAATGTTTAAGTTTTGAATCATCAAACGGGCTTATATACAAACTTTCAATGTATAGGATCAACTAAAAATCACATCTCCCAAGTTATAGCCTGAAAATAATACAAATAACATGGAAATGAGCAATTTATATGAAGAAAGTTCAAAGCGGGAATTTAATTTGAATAGTTATTATAATTAATTAATTTATTTAATTTTTATACGTAAATGTTGCTGTTTGTGTAATTCGATTTATAGATTACCTAAATTTTTGTATTTTAAATTCATAATTATTGAGTCTATATTTAAGTGAAACTTCTATGTATTATGTTTCCAAATACATACCTACTAGTAGTTTGTAGGAATTAATTTTCAAATATAAATACTTCAAATTTTAGTTAAGTTGCTTTGAACATAAATGCTCTTATATCTAATATATGCTGTCGGGTGATAACTTAGGAACTAAATACCATTTACAAACTATACGCAAATTTTCGATTCCTGCGGAGCATCCCAGTGGGTAAACCATAATTTCCATCAGAAATGGATTAGATTTTACGTACATACAATTCTACAATCAATACCACAATTTGTAATGATAATTCACAATAGAGGGGCATTGAATAGAGGTGAATTTAATTCATTCAGCAGTTCGTGTGCTGTTCTGCATCTGCATACTTGAACAAATACGCAAATTATGCCATGCTAAGCTGTTGTATATCCTATATATACACAAGCTCTATAATATATTGAAGCTTATAATGAGAAAATAATGAGCTTTACAATTATGTAGAAATTAATTAATGATTTTTTTATTTTTTAATAAAAAAAAATTGGAAATGTCAATGAACCTTCATAAATTTGTTAAACCACTTCGTTCTGAGTTAAAAATTTGTATATTGAACCATAATTTTGTTATTGAAAAAAAAAGTTTAAAAATGAAGATCCCGCGAAATTTATTGATCTTAAAGTAAACGATAACTTGGCTTTCCATCAACAAACTAACAAACCAACAACGCATAAGTCAAAACGTCCCTTTTGATAGCAGTAACTTCTAGATATTTAAGTATAGTTCTACCTACCTGAAACTAAAAAATGGAGGAAAAAATACAATCGCAAACACAATTAACTGTACATAGATGTGGATAAGTTATCCCATAACCAAAATACGTCGACTACATTCAAGGTACACAAATCAAAGGTTATTGCGTAGGTTGTCAAAGTTGAAAGTGTCAAAAAATAAAAAATGGCTGTTCAACACGCATCACTAGAAACAACAACAAAATATTGAAATTAGGGAAGTAAAGGGCATCCAACATTTTCAACCTCGATTTTGACAGATGCGCAGAACTGAACAAAAATGAAAACGCTAATGATATTACCTTTAATACATATGTGTACTGTGGACTACATTCTCTCGGTCATATCGAACAAATGGAAACGAATGTTCCAGCAAAAAAATATCTTTGAAAGTCAGTCTCAATTGGTTAGAGGATTGAAAGCTGTTGTGTCTCAGTAGTCAGTACCTATACCTATTTATTATGTTACAAAAAAACAACGAAATAAGAGCTTAATCGAAGAAAAAACTCGTATTGACAATGGAAATTAAAAGTCGTAGATTTGTTGTTCAGTTTTATTTATATCATTCCAAAGTCGAAAATATGTCATTCCAATGGTTTATAACGGGTGATTTTTTAGCTGGTTTGGTTTTGGCAACACTGGTTTTGACAGCTGACGTGTGTTTAGTACCTTGTGTCACTGTCAAACAGCTTCAGTTTGGTTTGCAATTTAACCATGGATCGTCTTACAAATGAACAACGCTTGCAAATTTTTGAATTTTACTATCAAAATTCGTGCTCGGTTCGAAATGTTCATCGCGCGCTGCTTCCATTTTATGGTCGGCATTCATTTTTGGTTGAATGGGTACGTAAATAAGCACAATTGCCGCATTTGGAGTGAAGATCAGCCAGAAGCATTGCAACAGCTACCAATGCATCCCGAAAAAGCCACTGTTTGGTGCGGTTTATGGGCCGGCGGCATTATTGGGCCATATTTCTTCAAAGATGATGCGAATCGCAGCGTTACTGTCAATGGTGAACGCTACCGAGCGATGACAACAAACTTTTTTTTGCCCGAAATGGAAGTTCTTGACTTGCATGATATGTGGTTTCAACAAGACGGTGCCACATGCCACACAGCAAGCGAAACAATGGCTCAATTGCGAGGCGAGTTTGGTGAACAGTTAATTTCACGTTTCGGGCCGGTCAATTGGCCGCCTAGATCGTGCGATTTGACACCATTAGACTATTTTTTGTGGGGGTATGTCAAGGCTAATGTCTATAGGGACAAGCCCGCTTCGATTGACGCACTGGAAGCCAACATCCATGCATTCATTCGTGAGATACCGCCCGATATGTGTGAAAGAGTATGCCAAAATTGGACTCAGCGGATGGGCTACCTGAGACGCAGCCGCGGTCAACATTTGCATGAAATTATCTTTAAACATTAAATTGCAAGGTTCAAACTATCGATTCAAATAAATATTTCATTCATTTTTTCGAATTTTTTGTGTTTTTTTTTTTTTTAAAGTTATAAACCTCTTAAAAAATCACCCTTTACAAAGAAGATAATAGGTTTTGTCTAACAATGGCTTCTTAAACCCACGTCACATCTCATTTTACAGCCTATATTTATACTTCTATACTTCTACTCGACTCCATCCACCTGCCAGACATCATTATAAGAATCCATCAATTTATTTTTGAGATTTCTTTTGATTTTTTTTTTGTAAAGCCTTGTGCCACACAAATTTATTTATCTTGATTGATACGCATAAAACATTTTTGTATATTTCTACATCATTAAACAATTTTGCTTAGGTATTTCATAATTCTCAGACGTAAGTGCGGGGTTTCATTTCGAACGAACGAACGAACGACAAATGTATATTTCGTTCAGTATTTTGACTTGAGTTCAATGCGAAACCCGCAAGGAATATATTGTTCTTTAGTATCTACTACCTAGGTACGTACCTTATAATTATTATGATTGAATTTTGTATCCTTTGGAAAATTCAAATTATACATTTGCACACACAGCTTATGGCGAAAAACTCCTCAAAAGCTTCTTTTTTTTTTAAACTCAGATTACGCACTCTAGCACGCATAATTGAACTTTTATTGATACAAGCTGTAGGTAAACAAAATATACAAAAATTAATAATCTTCGTATATATATGTATCTAGAACGTAAACTCGTATAGAAATTGAAACTGTTGTAGCGGGGCTCCTAAATATTGCCAAAGGCATGAATTTCTGCGCTTATGCAAAACCCATTTGGAGGAAATCTCCGTCTGTTTTAATATGAACTGATTGCATATAAGCCCTTTAGCAACGTAATCCTATGTTAATGTAATAAAGACGCTTCTACGAGTATATTTGTATTTTATAAAAGGGGCAACAAAATTTCGACTCCTCTATGCCATGGCTATAGGACTAGGACTAAGTATATATTTCGCATCTGATTCTATGAAATGCATGAAAGAGGATCCCTTGTTTGCTGTTCTTCTCCATTAAGAATTAATTTGAGCTCGGGATGCGTGTTGACGTTATTTCACTAACCAGACAAGAGGTTTTCTTTTCTTGTCTATTTTTTTGAATTTTATTTTAACTTGTGTCTGCCGTCTCAAGTCTTAACATTTATTATTTATAAAATATACATACATATAAGAAGAGTTAGTATATAAAGGTACATATATAATTTGTATACTTATTTTGGCTAGAGTTCGTCTTTTGTGTGTTCACACCATCATCATAGTCACAAAAACCAATTAAAAACTCATTAAACGAGATACCGCTCAGTAAGCTGACAGTAACAAATTGTTGTCATTTTTGGTAGAATAATTTCCTTCTGGAATCTGTTTTCCTTCCTTCGAGAAAATTTGTTTTATTTTTCGTTAAGATTTATGTAAATTTGGTTTGTTGATGAACAATGTTATAGCTGGGTGTTGAAGATTCTTCTTCTTTGTTACTTTTTAGTTTGCAGCTTAAATTCGTCATCAGACACCCAGAAAATATACTTGGTCCATTGATTCTACGTTTAAACTGGTGTTGAGTCTATGGTTTGATTTTCTGAAACTATTCTAAAATAATGTACCTATACCTAAATAAATTAAAAATAAATATGCAATTTCAGCAGAAAAACTTCTGTTTTTTCAAACGCTTTTATGGCAACCCCAATCCTATTGACAATGCTTATTTCATATTAGATTCGTTTGATTCGCACTTGATGTGGTGCCTTTGCTCCAGTTTATTGTAAAATAAACTCTCATCTTTAATATGTTTTATCAAAAACCAGTACCCAATGACAAAATATGTTTGAACACAGTGCGGTCCTTTACTACATTTAGTAGGTACATTCACCATTTAGTTTTTTTTTGTTTATTTTATTGATTTCCTAGAGACCACCTATAGTTCAAAAAAAAATCCCAAAATTTAAAGGATTTTAACTCTCCTACGTAGTAATGTTATCACAATCCCTCAAGCACATTTGTGGCTCCACTCAGGGTTATGTTTAGTCTTCTAGCGAGCGCTTATGTGAACAGTTTTCTTGGACAACATTATAGGTCCCAACTAACAAACTCTCCAGAGCTAACCTCGTGAAATCTGATCTTAACACTTTTCTCTCTTTTTCTCTCTTCAAAATATTTAAATCTTATAGCTTAATCAATTTTCCTTCTTGGAATAGGATTATATAAACATACAGTCTTATAAGAATCCTTTTGTGAAAATTCAGCTCTAAACAGAATATGAGAACCAAAAAATATATGCGGTTGAAAATTTATCGAGTAATTTTAACTTTTACCTAGAAAAAAAAAATGATCTCATAAGCCTCTTATTGCAATACTTTTGGTATTTGAACTCCAGATTCTCTTGATATAGGAGGTGTTAAACTCAGATCTTTTAAAGGTTTTTATAGAAGTATAAAAAGAATAAAACTCTTATATAAGTGTTGTTATGGGATTATTAAGAAACGAATTTATAATATGTGAAAAACAATAAATATAATGTGTCGCCATTATAACGCGCGTCCCATTACTAGGCTATTTAACGCTTTTAACAGGGTAATAACAATCTAGGAGTATTCTTCAAGATTACTTTTAGCTCCCACACTATAGTCTAGTTAAGGTCTTGGAGCAGCTTATGAGCGAGGCAAAATGTTACTTGGAGTACTAAATGCCAATTACAATTATGTCGTGGGGGTTGTCCCCCTTCTTTTATTTTAGGCTTTGTTTCGTTTGGCCCTATATTTAACGTCACCAATTGTAAGCGCTTTTTATTGTTTTGTTATATTTTTTTCGATTTTGACAAATTTGCCTGGGGGAAAAAGAATCCCTCACATATGATAAGCCTTGACTCAACCAACATGCTGTAGCTATGTGAATTACCCTCCCTGTTTTTTTTAAGTAGCTAGTATTTGGCAATAATATATTAACCATTTTCCATATACGCAAGTCCTCAATAATTTCTTTTGCATTAATATGTGTTTAATGTTACACCATATAGTAACCACACCTATACTTACTGAAATAATAATACGGATGCACTGCGTTAAATTTCAAACTACAATCAATCCCTTTCGAGGGATTTGTACTAATGCGGCTATAACTGAAACATAATATTGATTACTTTAAATGTAAATGATAAACAGGAACTTAATGTAAATGATTTTATCCTTGCTATATCAGATAGAGATAAACAAACAGTACTTAAGCTCATCTGAGAATATACCTTCCATTATCATTTTTCTGTACTTGTTTCATTTTGAAAATATATTGTGTTTCCATAAACAAGAGATTTCCATTTTATTCGTAACAGATGAGTATCTTTCATTCAAAATTTGTCAGTATAAGAAAAAAATACCTTAAAAATCTTAACAATTCCAAAAGTCATTCCCAAAACTTTAACTCGAAGACAATAATATAATTCGAATTTAACTTTATTACAAAATAACTAATAAAATCACTCAAAAACCCCATTTCACAGTTTAGACTTTGAAAATAGCCATTAACATTTTGGTGGAATGTTTTGTATTTTTTTTGTTGTTGTTTTTATTGTCGAACGCGTACATGCTTTACGATACCTACTATTAAACTTCGTAACTGTTAAACCATTACACTATACTCTGGCGCCCAACGTGCGCCTCGCCGCGCTGCCGCATGCCGTAAGGGTTTCGGCTAAATTATTTCCACTTTCCTCCACAAAATAGCTCTATATACAAAGGACATTGTGGCCAGTGGCAATTTTATTGCCAAAATTACTCGTTCAAAATTCACATTAAAATTTAACTGTTTTTGAAATCGAAGCTGTTACTGTCGGGGAATTGGAATTAACGCAAATGAATTTCTGTTTAAACTTAACCTCAAAATTTGATTGGTTCTAAAACGGAACTATTTAAAAATTAAAAATTCATTTGCCCTGACTGCAAAAATGTGTATGGTAATATGTATTTATGTAACGATTTTATATGTTGATTATGCAGAGTGGGGAGCGGCAGACGCATTAATTTTGAATTGAAGTGAAATCTAGTCCGATTGAATGAGAACATTTCTTTTATTTTGTGTATTTTGAACACCATTGGGAATTTAAGTTTACACGGTTTTAAATAATGTGTTGGCTAAAATGGCGCCCAACCGAACCCATATACACTGCCGAAGTATTTTTTTTCGAAGTTTTCGTGCACTTTTTCGACTTTTAAAAGGCTTGCAGGGTCCTAGGATGACTATGACTACATAAAAAATATCCCCATAGGAAAAAATCGGAAAAAATGTAAATCAGGAAAGCTGTAGCTCATATGAACTAGTTCCCAATGAATTAACTCCCAAAACCTATTAATTAGGTGAGAGTTAGTTTCTTTTAGCTATTGGAGGGAGTAAACTCTTTTGGGAGTTAACTCGAAGGCATTAAAAATTTATTAGATCTTTTTCACCCAGAACGACTCAATGCCATTTTGATACAACATCAGTATCTATTATTTCACCGCTTAGCTTCTGAGATTTATGTTTATATGTATTAAATAGGTAATTTCCAAAACAATATGTGGTTTCTTGGGCAGAACGTTCTCTTTAATATACCATATCTATTTATTTATTCTTCTAAATTTATTCAGAATTCTCATCATACTGCCATGATTATATATGATTTTGTATCCTCCTCCTGAGCTTTTATGCAAAAATGTCTCTCTGGTGAGCCAAAGAATTCCTCTTTTGATAATTATTTTAGTTGTTGTCTGAATTTATATATTTGTGCAAAACAATTTCAGAGATTTGTGTTTCCCCACACAAAACATTAAATTAAATTCATAAAGGCATAAAGTTGAATATATTATGTGTGATAGATCTTTCATTTTAATGTCGGATTGAATGGGTTGGTATATATAAGTTTGTAAAGGTAAGGTCTATGTGAAGAATTCTCTATTCAATTCAATTCAGCTTGGAAGTAAGATTTGTTTGAATTTTAATTTACATCTGAAAAGAATGTCAACTCAAAATATTGTTTAAATGTCATAACGCCCAAATCGAAAATATTGTATTATCGCCCAAAAGATTTCCTGTTTTGGAATTTGGGCGTTATGACATACACCTGAATTTTTGGGTTTTTATATGTACCCTTTAAATTTTATCGCCTAACGCCATAACACCCAAGCCAAAAAATGTCACAACGCCAAAGCTAACACATCACTCATATAATCGCTCAAATTCAACAGTTTTGGGTGGAGGGGCTTGATGGGTGTCACTTCACCATAACTTTAAATCTTCAATGTCTAACCAATAACCACGTTGGGAGTCAGTCCGCTTGACACAGTCGTGAATTTTATTTTTCACACTTTCTGCATAAATAAAAACAAGTATGTGCGACTAAATGGTGTCCTTGAACTTATTGCTTTTCAAATTTATTATTTTTTCGCACTCCATCCAATATTATTCCATCGCAAGTTTATGACAGAATATCGAACGTTCTACAGAAACTAATTCCAGTAGTGGATAGAGAGGGGATACTTTAGCAATTTTACCTTTTGTATGAAATAAATACATACAGTTCTTCTATCTAAACCATGAACTCGCGAAAAGGAAACAAAAAAAAAATAAAATAATATAAGAATGTATTTTTCCAAGGGATGCTGCTTTCTTACTTAATCAAAGAGATAAATTCACAAAATCATTGAAATTTATTGAATCTCATTTCGATTTCGAAGTGAAATTGCTATTGTTCAATGAAAGGAACACTGGTTCTTTTCTTGTGCGTTGCCTAGAGCGAGCATTTGAATTTATTCGTGCATTTTCTTCATCGAGTCCTTTATTATATTTCTTTCTTTTTGCTTATTTCTTGGGTTTTTCTCTTTAGTATATATTTTTATAGCCTCGTTAACTTCTTTTTCGCCGATTGATGAGATCAACTACTTGCGTTCTTTTTTAGTGTCAAGGGAAATTCTCTTCTTTTTTTTGTATATTATATACTATTATATCTGAAAATCCCGAAGTTGATTAAAATAAAAAAAAATATATAAATTGCATATTGGAAAAGGCGCAGTTTTGAATTTCGATATTCTTTCTTAGTCAGGGTCTACGTCTTAGTTAAATGCAAAAAAGTATCTGAATCCGGCTATTTTTTTTACTAAAATGAGGATTTGAATTTTTGAATAATTTAAACAACAAAAATTTAATAAAGAATAAGTGCATATTTAAGCTGGAAGGAATTGAAAAATCTCCTATTTATTTTGTGGATACCTTAAAATTCATCCCCCTGCCTCATAACAAGAGAAAAATCAGAAAAGCATATACATCTTCGAACTATGTATGTATAAATGGTCAATAGAACATAATAGCTTATACAGAGAAATATATAAAGGAGCTAATTCAATGATTTTGACATTGGTTTATTTTATGATAGCGTTTTGGCTGGCTGGAACAAACTTTGTGGTGTGCAAGGCGTATGAAACAAATAAATCGAGATATAAAAATAATTAAGAACACGGTTTTATGAACGTGAACAATTTCTAAAGTTACTTTTTACTTTATTCCAAAGTTAAAGATAGATACTGGGTCTTAAGAGATAAATACAATCATAAACAAAATAAACGTTATTGCGAAAATTGAACATCCAATGGAAGGCTTTTGGAGTGCTGGAAATGAGAAAGGAACACCAAGATTCCAATTATGAAGTTCTGCAGGTATAAACTCAAGTCTGTAATTTAAAACTCTATACGTGAACATTTGTATATATTTTTTTAAATTGTGAAGGTACTTGCCAATATTCGAAAATTTTTAACCTACAAAAATTTAATAAAATCAAATTTGTTTGTTCAGAAATTTAATAAAATCAAATTTGTTTGTTCAGAACTCTCGAAATAATATGTTGGTGCATGCTACAGACTCCGGGTGATGGAACTTTAATCTGCTGGTTTTGGAAACATTAAACAAGCAATAAGTTTTTATACATTTCTTATACAAATTAATTTTTTTGATGTCAACAACCAAAATATAATTTTAAAAAATAAAAAAAAAAAACACTGCAGCTGATCTTTTTTTTAAAAAATAAAGTTTCAGAAGTTTAAACATTATGAGTAGGATTTAATTGAATTGTACGTTCAGTTTAGCAAACGAATATGAATATACCTATGCCTCATTATATGAAAGGAACATAATATTTATATGCTGTAGAGAAATAAACATTACGTACTTTGTATCGCAATTTTCTGTCTTATTTATAAACGTTGTCTAACTTTAGACAACTGTCCGACTTTGGAAAATGTGTTCAAAAACCTTGTTTATTGTTGTCTTGTAGCTGCCTAACTTAGACACAATAGAAGATGTGATATTTATTTTTATTAAATTAAGAATATTTTCACCAATTTGAAAATTGTTAGACAGTTGATAAATACGACTGGTATTACTCCACTTGAAAATGCTTTTAACTCAAGATTTTGTATGAAAATTCTGAACAAAATTCTTTTTTTTTTTTTTTTTACATTTTAACTTCTTGTAAATAAGTGTTTAAATTATAAAGTATAATTTAATAAAAAAAAGACCCTTTTACAGTATGAAATTGATTTTTTAAATATTTTACACGGTTAGATTCGTGATTTTTTGGATTAAAAAAAAATTAAATTTTGAGAATAGTGGAATCTAAATTTTTGAAATCGAAATTTTATAGATAGACTGATAGATATTTTATTTCTCTATTAATAAAAGCCTTATACTGTATTAGAAAATACGTGAAGATTACATTCGAAATAAAACTTTGCTTTAATCTTCTATATATAAATAGCCGTAAATAAATTTTGTGGTACCATTTTCTCAAAAAGTATTTGACCGATTTCGATAAATTTTATATGGTTGGAAAGCCACAATTGCGGAGATGTGCAGAATATACTTGAGACACTCATTTACACACTGTGGATCATTTTTGTTTTTGCACTGACGAGCACTGTGCATATTGAAAAAAAAATTAAATTAAAAAAGAAAAATGTCGAATTTCGACACAGGGCGATACTATAGTAAGAATAAATAATTCAACGAGCCAATAGTCTCCGCAGCTAGGCTCTATAAATAATAATATTACCTTGTAATTTAAATTACATGTTAATAAATAATAATAATAATAATAATAATAATAATAATAATAATAATAATAATAATAATTCAAAATATTTTACAAATATCATTAAATATGTTCTTGTATTGATAAACTGTTATGTGCACTAAGCGATTTTTTTGGATGAAATAAAGTTTAAACTAAAAAAAAACAGACAAATAATAAAGGATTTTTTGTACCTCTCAAATTATGGTCAGAAAAGAATAATGACCCGATCACTCAGTCCATAAGAGTACATTTACATATACATATTATCATATTTTAAAATTCTTGTGATATCTAGAAACCTATATCTATACTTTCGTAGCATATTTTCAGACACATGTCAGACAAGATTTTTTTCAAACTTTCTTTTTTTAATGTCTATACAATATTTCTCTCCACTATACATACCTACCTACAATGGTATCTGCCACGAACATTCTATGCTATAGTATTTATTTGTTTGGGAATTTTTTTGAAAACAACCATATACTGGATGATGCATTTGTATTTTAGGACATATAGTGTTTTACCGCATTTTTTTTTTGTTGTTGTTGGGATTTTGTGTTCCGGTATACATATAGATTGTTGTTTGCTCCATAGAGTTTGCTCTACATAAATCCAGAGTAAAGAAGAAGTACCTATATTGCATACGCTTTAAGGCAATTCAAAAGTAAACCAAGCATAGAAGAGAAAAATACTTTTCTCGAGGCAGACATTTCACACGAAAAGCAGTATAAACACAATATATCTACTTCAATGTGTAGTCCTTTTGTCCTTATATAGCCACCATTTATTCCCATTTTTTATATTTTGGTTTAAGGTATAGAAGCTATATATATCTACCTATTTTTTAAATCAACTTCACTTTCTTGAGGATGAAATTTATATATTTTTTAAGCATATTTTATATTTCTGTTGAGTGGTATGAAAAAAGAACATTTACATATTCTACCTACAAATTCGGAGAAGTGAGAACCGAGAAAAGATAGGTTTAAAACTTTATTGTAAACTCCAATTCAACAAGACAGCAGACTATATTTGTTTCCTATCAAATAATGAAATATTATAAAAAACATGTGTCCTATCGAAATGTTTCTCACAACGCAGGTGGGATGCGGTTCAAACTTGAAGTTTAAAAATATACAAACATACCATGTTATGATCAAAACTCCTTCAGAATAAGGAAAAGATATATTTTGCAGTCACGATAACAAGAGAGTTTTTCTGCATTCGTCGATTTTCCTTAGAATCGCCAAATTCGAAATATGTATGAAGAATATTGATTCTTGGGGTTGAGAAATAAAGTACAATTTTTAAATTATCACTATATTGAATTTGTATAAAATTACTTTAAAAATTAGGGTTTAGTACGAATTGTCCGATTTTTAGATATCGATTGACACAAAGACAAGGACTTCTTAAATCAAAAAATTGCAAAAAAATATTCGTAATGCAAAAAAATCAGCAGAATCAAAGCCAGCTTTTGGCAGATTCAGCGTTTCAATGTTGTTCTGAACATTTCACAGAAAAAGACAGCATATCAAAAGCTTTTACAATATATCGCCATAATAATTTTGGCACGTTTTTTTTTTTTTAAGTAAAACATGCAAAAACGACTTGCTAGTCTCTTCAATTTAACCGCCGATATGTAACTATAATGTCGAAACGAAAATTGTCGTTCTTAAAAAATGTCGATTCAACAAAATGTCGATTTTTAAGAAACCAATTTTGAAAATATCGGCGCAACAATGGCTTAGAGAATGAAGTTCTCATGAATTGCCGTTAATATAGAATTTTTATTAACAAAATTGCAAAGATATAGTATCAAACTGTATACAATTTATACAAGAGAAAGAACTCCTACATTACTTACATAAACTAATTAACCTATTTTAATAATTTTGGCTTGCCAATAATATCGGAAATTTAAATTTTAAATTTGTGTATCTTTATCATCTTAATACCCATTGAGTGTTCTTATATGTATATTGCTAATAGAAAAATAAAATATTGTTTACATAATTCTTATATGTATATAAAGTTTTTGTTATTAACTTGACAATAATAAATTTACGTTCACACTTTGACAACAGTTTGTTTTATATCATTTTATGTTTAAACAACAGTCAATATTTTTATGGAAAAGTATGGTCAATCAAACACAATTGAACAATCTTTAAAGTTTTCATTTTACATAATTTGCCTCCCTGGACAGTTTTTTTTCTGCCGCCCCTAAAATTTTTCTTTAGTCACTGTTAAAAAAATAGTAGGTTGGCAAGCGTCGCAACAACTTAATAATGATTTTAATGATTAAATACAATAAATACAAAAATGAAGAAAAGTATCAATCTTATTTTGTATAATTTAACGACATTGATCAATTGGTTTAAGGCAGAAAAACTATATTCTCTGTTGCATTTGAGACAAATGTGAATAAAAATATTCTCAATGCGGTGTAAATATTCGAAAATGAAGAAATTAGATTTTAACCGACAATATTTCTCTTTAAAATAATTTTTGAAGACGGGTTTGTTTTAATATAATTGATGTGTTGAAAATTTCAGCCTTCTTTGAATATAATTCCCTACAGTCCCTATGGCAAAATGGCCCTGCAATCCACATTTATTTTGGTGACACTTCGCATGCCAACCAATATTGGTACGGACAATTTGTACAAGGAGCATGCTCCGATGGGAAGGAAACGTTTCATATTTCCCTTCCACTTAATATCTCTAAGCTGGATTTATACAAATGAAGAAAAAAGACATATTTTCTATAAATTTCTCCATAAAACACGATTACAGAAATATATTAAATGGTTAAATTATGTCAGAAGCAAGAGTAGGCAGGTAGGTACCTATTTTATTGGTTTTAAAAATCTAACAGAAAAACAGAAAATATAAACTTTATTTAAAGCAAATAATATAATGTCGATTTATAATTTTAAATTTATAAATTGTCAATTTTCACTATCCTGATAATGCTTCAATAATTAAAAAAAAATTCGTTGTTTTTACTAGCATTTCGACCATCATAAAAGATATCACACTTCCTGCATTCAAAATGTGGTGTTTTTCGAATATTTCAAACTCATTCAGTATCCCAAAAACAATGAGGAAGTCGTCGCGGACGTCGAGGTGACCCCATCCTGTCTACCCAATCGCCATTCTTCCAGACGAAATTTTGTTTTTTACAGAAGACATCACTTTGAACTGTCTATGCCCGACATTGGGGACGGCACTGAATTATTGTTTGTGTCCAGTACAGGAGCAAAATAAATCAGTTTAAGGACTATTTTTCCAACATCGCACGGTGGCGTGCGCTCGTTGATTAATCATAATCCCCTGTCTCCTTGCACAGTTCTTTTCATATAATACTCGTATAGCGTAGGTATATACGAACGCAAAATTGCTTTCAGTTGAATTACTGTCAAAGAAAATCGGGCAACAATTTTATGCATCCCAACACACGCGGATGAGTGTTTTCAAGCGGATGCACTGTTTTAAGGCCGATAAGGACACCGAAACCGACACACAACACGACACAACACAGTTGAAAACATTTTTTTCCGTATAAAATAGACCTCCAATCTACAAAAGAAGCTTGCAGTGTAAATTATGTATGTATTTTGTATGTATGTACACAGACGTGAAACGTATATAATTCTTGTTCGCACCATAAAACCATGGGAATTTCATTTGAATAGCTTGATATTGGAAGAGAGCTTTACATGAATACATTTCACTTTGATTGCTTATATTGCTTCAATGTTGCAGAAAAGACCTACAATTTTTATTTGTTATTTTCAATGCTTCTGAAAATGCCATGCTATACAAACAAGACAACTCATATGAGTGTACAAACATATTTATATTTACATTAGCATGGAAAACAATAAATATTACCTACATACATATTATCTTGAAATATGTTCATGAACATGTATTTGTATGGGTTTAGTTGAAAAATATGTTCCTTGGAGGAAATTAAGAAAACGATTTTGAGGTAAGACTGTTTGTGAAAAAGTTGATTTTGTTGTTTTTTCCTAAGCTTTTTGATTCTGTTATAGAGAATGTAGAATTTTACAAACTCATTTCTTTTGAGGAACATAGTTATTTTTAACATTCAATTTCTATACACTGTTCGAGTGAAACGTTTATTCAAAATCGTCAGAGTAAAATGTTTAACATAATACTTATATATCTGAACTTGGTAGGTTATTGATTTCTAGATGCAAAACTTTTCTATACTTCATCAGCTTTTACCTTGTTATCGCCCACCAAAAGACTTAAAATAAGACTTTCGGATGATTGTGGAATGCATTTGTTTTTCCATTTCACGAGAGAAGTTCTGCGTTTGGTCTTATTGTTTAAGGTAATAACCCCCAAATTTTACCAAAAAATCCCAAAAAGCTCAAAATCATTGACATTATAGTGTCCAAAACAATTTTAAAATATCATAATGACATAATTTTTGTCTATTTGGACACTACGACTAGCAGAAAAAGTAATTACTATAACCGTGAGCGTTTTTCGGTGGGTTAATAAAAAATATGTTAAACATAACGTGGTAAAGGATGGAAATTGCATAGTTTAGTATGTTAATTCTAATTAAGTCGACTCGATTAAAATAAATTGTTTAAAATAAAAACCTAAAAAAGTTATATTAATGGATCTTGGTAAGAATTCCCAATTTTGAAGATCGTTTATGTTAAACGAGTTGCTTGCTTAAATCAAATTTAGTCACACAACTCGGAGTAGATAGGTTACTGTCAGCATTTCATATGTTTCATTAACTTACTTAATTGGTTGTTAAAACCGAACAACTAACCCATGAAGTTGTTGAATAAAACTTAGTAAACTTTAACCGAATCAGTGTGTAGATTTAAATTATTTTGTTTAATCGAATTGACTCGTACAATTTAACCTGGGGTGGAATCGGCTAAAGTGATAAATGATTGTCACATCAACCATAGTCATATGTGATTGTCATTTAGTTTTCCGTCTGGGTAAGGTGATTCAACTCAATTCAATTCAATTGAATACTTTCCAATGTTATTTGTCAAAAACATGGTTGCCATAGTGAATGTTTCAAATGTTTGTAATGAGCAATCGAAAATATATAACGAAAATGTTGCGGTAAATTTTGCCGCAACAAGTTTCACCCAGCCTACTCCTTTTCCTTAACCCATTTTCAACCTTCCTTTCTCTGTTGTGGCTCCAAAATGCTTGTAGAGTTCAGTCGAAACCTGGTAACCATCAACCAGAGTCCTGCTCTTAAAGTATTGTGGAAAAGCAACCAATATAGGTTTTGGTATACAATGTACTGTGGTCCACAAAATCAAATATGTGTGCGACAGGTGATCGACACAAACATCAAGTGTGTGACAGTTGGTCCACTTGAGGAGAAAACATGATAAATCTGACCCATGTTCAACGACATGTGTGACAACTATTTCACACCAACATAAATTTAGTATGGCTTAATGCCCACCCTAAAGTGTCTGAAACATAAAAGTAAAATCACTTTGCGATGTGTTTTCCTATCCCCTTAAATTCTGCGCGAAGGTCTACGGGTCTAATTAATTTAAATTTTCGCGTGAATAATGGAATCCTGACTCCTTACTTTAGTTGGAAAAAAAATGGCAGAAACCCCATCTGACGGGACGCTTTCCTTACACTTCGTAGTTTGGGCCGTTTTGGGTTGGGGCATTGTTCGTAGTTTTAAATAATTTTTCGTTGATCTTTTTACTATAGGAATTGACGGGTGGGGACTGAACTTGTTCATTGAGCCACTTTTGGAAAGAGACCGCATGCGTGGCTCGATTCGACTACGGCGCATACCTCAGCAAATTGACGGGGTATTGCAGTTAGACCGTGACCGAATAACACACGGACAAGCGGTCTGAAAGAGATGGCAAGATATGGAATTGACGGCATGGACGAGTAAAGTCCGCCATGATGAAATTTTTTTTTTGGAATCTAGATTCGAAAGAGTTGGGGTGACAAAAGAAATTGTAGAAAAGATAAAAACGAAAAATTATTTTCCGAGAAAGAAATCGAGGTTTAAATTTGAGTGTTCAAATTCTCAGTTTAGGGAATTTCTATAGAAGAAAATAGAGGTGCTATTTTCTTCGATTTTGGAGGAAAGGAAAGCGTCTTGTCGGTGGCGATTGGTAGCAGAGGAGGTAGAGCCAGTTGGGCACAATCGAGGAGGAAAGGAGATAGGATTCCATAGGAAAAAGCTAAGTATTTGGTTGTTTGGTTTTGTCCAAATCTTAGTGGTAAAAGGTGAATATTATTGTTGCGTTTTTGTGGCCAAAAAGTGGCAAAATTCTACCCCGGTTAGGCCTTCGCTTCGCTTCTTTGTTCTCCCGGAATTGCGGGACCCGCGACCGTTGTTAAAATTTCCGTTGATTGTTCGGGAACTTTCCCGAAGTGATTTTACTTTGTGTCCTTTGCGACACTCCATTGTTTTAATTTTCGTTTGTTTTTTTTTATCATCAATCTTTATTTTGGAAAATTGGCCCTCTGCCAACTTCCAAAAACAATTGTTCATTTTGTTATAGTTGAAAAAATTTTGGGTTTTAATCCTGGGTTTCGACCCAAAGGTTTCCCAAATAAAATTATTTAAAATCCCATTCGGGCATACAAAATTTGTGTTTCATTTTGGTTTCCTCTAATCTTGACTTTTATGATAATAGTACAATTAGATTTGGAATTTTTTACTAATTGTATTTGGTACTAACAAAATTCCTGGCGCCCACTTTTAGTGCAAGTACACCCTGTACTTACATTAACTTCTTTTTTTATCTTCATCATCAATTTGATTAGTCTTTTATTAATCGAACTCGATTAATAAAAATCTCACTTCGCTGAACCCACCCCATTGCTGAGCTACTGGGTGGCAGCACTTTAATTGTTGTCGGTTGTGAACGCACCTATCGTGGTTTGACAGATCGTCATTCTCGTCGCGACGCACATCGTTCTCGTGCACATTTTTTTTTGTTTTATTGTTTAATTGTTAAACTTTTGTGTGTTTAATAGTTTGTTTAAATTATTTAAGCCTGCGGATTATAATTCCGCCATCCTAAAGATTACTTACTCGCGATATTTTTCGTTCACAACAACGTCCTTGCGATATAATTCTTATTTTTTCTTCATCTTCCGGAATGTAGTAAACTTTTTTGGTCACAAGAATGTTTATTTTTGTTTGTATGAATGGGAAAAAAGGAACTCTGAAAAAGTTTTTCAATTTTTGAAGGCTGGTGGTAACTCTAGTCGTACGGCGGTAGATACGTAAAATTTGTTGGAAAATGACAATCACATTTTTAATGTGATAGCTCTTTAGCTATCAAATGAGATATCATCTTACACAGACTGAATTGTTTGAATGTGACTCTCACTTATCGCAAATCACCTTACACGATTCCACCCCTGGTGAGTTTGAAAGTTGTCTACCATATTAACAGTGTTTGATATTTAATTTAACTGAGTTAAAAAAAATTGCAGAGCTTATTAATATTTTGGGGGCGATAGTCAATTAAAAATAGAATTAAAGTCGAATTTACTTAAAATTACCTTACAGGTAAAAGTTCAATTCTTAAAATAAAAAAATAAAAATCTTGAAAATGCATCGATATGGTTGCTTCAAAGTTGCTTTAAGAAAAGATAATTCAAGCACATGCCACTTGCAAAGCCTTTAACTTGATTGCTAATCATCGAATCTTCTAGGATAAGGTTTTGAAATTGATATAAAATGGCAGGCTTACAGCTTGGTTCCACACAAAAGTGAAATTGAATCAAAATCGAAATTAAATTAGAATTTGTATGTTATTCAATTTCATTTCGAGTGAAAATGAAAAGTGGAACCATGCAGTAAATAAGGTTTCGAAAAATTGGTAAACGTTAAAAAATTCGTACTAAAAGAGTGTTGGAGTGAACACCAAAATTTATTTTCTTCTTCTTATGTTAAATTGAAACAAAATTGATAAAAATTTCAAAACTGTAAAGAAATATATATTACACCATCCCTTCTCTAAAATATAATCAACAAATTCACATTGAACTATCTTAACGTAATAAAAGATTTAATACATTTTTGCAAACTTAATTGATCTTAATTTAAGAAAATAGCCATCATCGTTATGGTTCCCTTTATATATCTTTGACTTAAAAAAATCTTACCGCATATTCCAAATTGAGGTCTTAAAAAATTGTTGTTAAAATATAGGCATAAATGTTCTCATTTATAATTACTTTAAATAACAAACAAAAAATACTTCACATCTTCTGTGATAACCTTAATTACTTCGATTTTTATTCTCCTTATAGGCATAAGCTGGCTGAAATGTTTTAAGTAGGTACACAGAAGACAGATTTTATCCAAATTTCTAAAATAAAAATAAAAAGCCAGACGTTTTACGTAGCTACTTTTACATTAAAAAAAATTCTCTGTTAAGTAACTTAATAGGGCTTAGAATCTATGTATATATGTACCTCCCTATATACATATATATTTACTGTCTTAAAAAAGATTTTAAAATAAAATTAGAAATTTAACAGCAAAATTTGCAGAGGCACTTAAATTACTTCTCATTATTATTTTTCCGACTTGTCAAGACAGCCAGACACACGTCCAACTTGGGCAGATTAAATTTGTTTCAAGGTAAATTCACCCCTAGGTTCGAGGGTTCATTCCCTAGGTGGAAAATTATATTTTAAAAATCCTATATTAGGGGAAAATATGCTTTTAAAATACCTAGCTGTCCAAAATGATTTATCTCTATTTACGCTGGACAAACAAAATGTCATCATCATTCAACTTATGAAAAAAGGAAGTTTAAAAAAAATAAAAATAAAAATTGTAAAAGCACCAACAACCGAAAGTCTCATTGAAAAAAAAAAAATAAAAAATATATAAAATACAATTATTAGAATACATAGGTATTGAAATTGAAACATTGCTCATTTCATAATTTTGTAGCACTTTCTTCAAAGAAAATGTATATAGCTTTGTGTGGGTACAAGAGAAACAAAATATCAAACAGAATGTATTCTGCCTGTAGGTTATGAAAATATCTTTATTTATTTTTTTTATCTGCTACACGTCCGGCTTTACGTTATTTTTGTATGCATGTTGTTGGTAAAGTAAATAGATTTTTTATTTAATTTTACCGCATTTATATTAATTAATAGGAATTAAAGCAAATTTATATTTAAAATGTTTTTAGATGGGAGCTTAATTAAATTTCTATTTCTTATATTTATTTTCTTTTTTCAAAAGTATGAATAATTTGTAAATAATAACATTTTTCTCTTTCTGCAGATTGAGTCTTTGGTAGTTCTTGGAACAAAAAAATACCGAAAGAAAACTATTTGGCAATAATAGGAAAAATAATGGAAAGGTTTTGATTTTGATTTGTCCTCCAAATATTCAAAATCACATAACGACTAACGAGAATCTGGAAATAAAATTTAAATACATACCATTGCCTACCTTACCCCATGCCTTTAACCCCTTACTTTCCCATTTGAAATAAAATCCAAATTTCTTATTAAGCTTTGTGGCTGATTTTAGTTCAACCATAACTGTGTCGTCCACAAACTTCAGGTATTTCTAGAATTTAAAGAACGAAAAGTAATGGACCAAGAACACATCCTTACGGCAAACCAGTATTTTTCTTAAAATTTCGGATTCCATTCCTTTAATAGAACTTTATCAAAAACTTTAAAAAATAACGAAGAAAAAGAAAAAGAAATTAATCTTTTTTTTAAATATATTTAAAACAACTTTTTCAATTTCAATTATTTATACTATTTAATTTCATATTTTTTTTATTTAAATCCAATTTAGTTTTGTTAGTTCAATATATTTGAAGAAATAAACTAAATTCATCTAAGGCGAGTATTTGTCTTCGAAGATCAAATAAAGATTCATCAGCTCATAATGACTTAATAGGACACTTTCATAGCCAGAGCGTATTGAAGTGACATTTGATGGATGGACAAACAGGAGAACCAAAATCACAGAATCACCAATCAACGTGATTATGTTGATTTTACTAATGCCCAGGTATCAATCAGTGTTACCTTAACTTCTCTCGCTCGTCCTTGTGCTGTCCTACTTACATCAATTGACTGATGTAACAAATGATTGTGTGAATAAAATGACAAAAAAAGGCTTGTGTTATCTTAGCCCGCATATTCCTGGCCGGAATGACATCATCATTTGTCTATGTACTTTTGATGTTAATAAGCCTTTTCTTGATTCTGTTCTAGAACTTTTGTTACATAAGACAGAATATTAGAAAAAAACAAAAACTGTCTTTTATTGTTTGCTATTATTCACATCTAATTGATGGTTAAAGAAGAGTTTTTTGTTTGGAACAACTATTAAGAAAATATTATGGTTAGCTTCAAACAACGTTTCGTATTGTAGGTGAAAGACTTCACGGAAAGATGGCTTAAGAACCTTTAAACATATGACGTAGTGTAAAGGCGATTATTTTCATGGTAATGTCTTTGCTCTCTCCAGAATTAATTGAATTAAGGAAGCATTCAAGTCGTTAAGATTTATAGAAAAAATTACGACAATAGTTCTGATTTGGTTCTTAAATTACTATTACCATTATAGACTTTGGGACCTTAAAGAATGATATAAAAATAATCAGTTCCAACCTTAAGCTTGCCAAATGGAAAGTTGAATGACAAAATTATTATCCAATATTTTTTTGCAGTTAGGAATATTTTATGGTTTAGCTCCTTGAAAAATTTGTGTAGATAGTTAAACAAATTGAAGAATAATCTCGAAAAAGAAGATTTGGAATGAAGATCTACTGGACATTCCCAAAGTCCCTTTGATATTTTGTGTTCGTAAAAATGGTCTTTTTAAATGAATATTCATGAGTTCTTTTTTCAAATTGTGAAAAGCAGAATAAATAAAGAGAATTTAAGTAGTATCCCCAATAGGGACATTGGCAACGACTATATCTGAACTCACAACTTGCAAATGCACTGCATCTAGATGGCACAACTTTTCTTATTTATTTGTATTTATCCGGTTAGAGCTTGCAAATAAATTCAATTGTCCAAAAATTGTACATCCATTTATTAGAAATTATTATAGAAAATATCCCAGTTCTCATTCATGTAACATATAGTCTTGCGATGTATATGATTTCTCTATCTGTATGCATGAGAAGCAAAAAAATAAAATAATAAAATTGAGAATAAAAAACTAGGAAACCGTATTTTAGTCCATTCTATCGTTTAGCTGCATGAACTTTGATCCCATGAGTTTTATTAGTACGAAAAGTTTTCATAACGAAATGATTTATCATAGTGCTGCAGTGCAGTGCAGTCTCCTCTAGTAGTTTTGCTTGCCTCAGGACAACGAACGGCCAGGGTTTTATGTATCAAGTAATAGTGTCTATATACTGTCTGTGCGGGAAAGTTGAACCTTCTGAAACATTTCCGCAGGCTTGGGAGCTGGGGTTCAGAGTCACTATATGTAACAATCTCTCTCTCTGTCCTTCACTCTTTTCTATATCTTTTTCCTAGACGAATATTGTGTGTTGGAATAAAATTTCGAGTACAATCTTTTCCGTGGACAGAAATCAACATGGCCGGAGTGTGTATAATTTATCAGATATTACGAAGAGGTACCTACAGGTATCCTTTAATATTGGTTTTTTATTAATTAAGATATTTTTAAAACTATCCTTGATAAACATCGACGGCAAAATTGATTAATTTGAGATCTTAATTCAGAAGGCGGTAAAGACCTATGGGCTAAGATCAATTCAATCAAGAATACAGGGCTTTTTACTTTCGGGACTATGTGGCAAGTTATGGATTCATACAAAAATTGAACTCAAAATTTTGATCAAACTTGGCATTACGATATTATCGAAGCCGAAAAAAGTGGGTCTCGCAATTCTGTTCGTCTGCACGTGTGATTGCCTGTCTTTCCTGTCCTTTCGGCTGTAGCCTAAACTGGTAAAGATCAATTTTCTTGGTACCTAGAGTGTTTGGGCATACCCCTGGCATGTTTTTTCATTTTTTTTAGGACCAACAATAATGGTAACTATGTACCTTCCTACCTGAAAATCCTGTTTTTCGCAAAAATGTGTAGATGTTTTCTTTTCAAATTTATATTTTTGACTCCGCATATAAATAAAGGCTCAAAAATTACGTGCCAATTTTTGTTGTCATAACCCTTTTTCAGTAATGTGAATTTTTCCGTACAAACTACTGAAGGAGAAACTCAGTTTTTATTCAATTATTTTGGTCATTAAAACCGTTAGAGGTGTTTTCGAGAAATTTTGACATTGTTGTATTGCAGTTACCCGTTTAAAAAAAGCTAAAACAAAATTTTGAATTTCCCTTCTAGGGAATATTAACATGCTCTGGCCTCTGTAAAATGTTAATTTTGATTTTTTACATGAAACCATTATACTTTTCCTATAAAGGAAGTAAAATTGGATAAGATGGTTATCACATGCGATCGCAGCTGAGTTTTTCATTGTGTAAGACTATTTAACACTTTTCAATTGAACATTTTGACAGTTGACAAATGACAGTTGTCAAAACCATAGTTGCCATATTGAATTTTTTAAATGTTTAAAATGAACTATTGAACTTACAGAAACAAATTGTCTTCTTCATTTATTTATTTTTTTTATAGCAGCAAACTTTTTGCTGGTCCCAGGGTTCTTTGTTTGTTTTTTTTATTAAGTCAAAAAGCAACTCTTAAAAAGTTGTACCATTTTTATAAGCAGGTAGTAACTATGTGTAATAATATGTTATATTGCGGCATAATTTTCATATTCGTTATAGGAAATAACTGCAGTCAAATTTTTGTGAACCAACAAAATATTAAAAATAAAAAAACAGTTTGTTACAATTTGTTGTGTTGTGGATTAAAGAAATCCTAATTTATAGACATAAATAACTTATCTATTATTAAGGCCCCCTTATATGTTAACAATGTTGTCTCATAAATCCGATACTGCATCACATTGTTTCAACCTAATTGGATATAATGACGGCGACTACGAATATAGAGAGTTGATAGTTTGAATACCTAAGTGATGACGGTGGCGTGGATGGCGCGGCGGCGCGGCGCGGCAGTGAATATCAAAAGTTGGTCCATCTTTTTGCTGTTTTTGACTTGAACTGCTCCTTGAAATTTGGTTGGCGTTTATATACCTTTAGTCTCGTATTGTAAAATGTTTTGTATTCATGGAAGATGGTATAAAAAAATTTTTATTTTTGTATTTTTGTTTAGAAAGTAGGTATATGCAACTTTGTGAATCTCAATTGTTGTTGTTTCTTTTTTTTAAATTCGTTTACGAGTCAAAACACCTTTTCTTTTGAAATGAAAAACTTTTGAAACAATAGAGAAATCGTTTAACACATTTTCTGGATTAACACTTTTGAGGAGAGCATTTCGTGTTCATAAGAAAATATGATAACAAAAAATGTTCAAACGCTTTGAAGCAGGTATAGCAAAGAAAAAGTCGAAGGGAAAAACGATGTTTTGACATTAGTATTGAAGTTTGTAGTTAAGAAGATTTCAACTAAACATATTTAACTACCTATATCGTTTTGAGATGTAACGAATGCACAAAATGAGTAAAACACATACAAATTTTAGCTTTGTATGTATTTTGTTTTTTTTTTCATAACAAATCCGTTAAATAAATCGAGATAAAATCATAAATGAAATGAAGTGAAGATAAAAAGAAATGAAATCATAATAATTTTTACAACATTTTATTTTAATGTAATATTGTGCTATTAAACATACCTTTAAATTTAATTCATTAAGTTATCTGAAAAAAATATGTTGATACAGGGTCATAAGTCTATACATGCGAAAAGTATTGATTTGTGGATTCAAAACTAATTCATGAGGTGGATCAAAAGACAATTGTTATTTTTTTTTTTGTGTGGACTTATGAGTTATGACTATATCAGCCAATTTGGGTTTGTAGGTTATAACCAATCAGAACTTTATTTATTGTAAAACTTATCCTTTAAGCCTAGTATACAGTTCCTCCTCGAAAAAAAATACATGTAATGCTTATGGGAGTGATTTTATGGCAAAAAAAAAAAAATTTTGACGTTTAAAATTTTATTATCGAACTGTGAACCAAACCTGTTGAAAAAAATTTATATTCACCACGGAAACTTTTTCGCGCAAAACATTGTTGGAGACATTGTTTTGTGGAAAAAAAAAGGACAACGAATACAAATTTTTTATTTCAACTCAGATTTTTTTTCTTCCGAAAAAAAAAAAAAAAAATTCTTACCACTTATGTTTTTTTTTTGTTCAAAAGGATTGTATACTCGGCTTTAAACTCTTTGAATATTGCAATAAATTTATTAAGAGGGCTATTTGGTTAGTATATCTTTTTTTCCTCCAAACAAAAATCCAATTACTCTACCTACTCGCACATTTAAAAAGGAATGTCAGAATTTTTCATTACATTTCTTTGTTGGTAAAACGCTAACACGAAATTGAAAAATAACTCTAAAAAATGCTTTTTACTTTTCAAGTTTTCGGCACGAAATTATTACACTATAAGAAAAACCAAACACAACAACATCGCATGAAGGAAAGGTCCTTCTTCAGTTCAGGGACCAATGCAGAGAGAGAGAGAGAGGTATGCGGAATGTAAACTATTGTTACTACCGGTTTGGTGCATTTTATTTACATTATTTTGCTGGAAAACCTTCGTTCACTTAATTTGTTTGCACTTACAATAAATTATGGCATCTGGTATTGTGGCAAGTGGCAAGGACCAACAGCCAACACTAAAGCTGTTTGCTTTGGTTGACAGGTAGGTGAGAGTGCTAATTTTCTTTTGTGAGGAGGTATACTGGAGAACAGTGTACACAACAACTTTCCTTGGTGTCCGGAGACCGCTAAGTATATTATGGTTTTATGGTAGAAGAGAGTTTGTTTTTTTTTTTTTTTTTTTTTTTTTTTGCAACAACATTGAAGCAAAATAGATAAGGCTTAAATACTTTATAATTGTATATAGGAATGGAGGACAAGTTTCTTTTTTTTTTTTGTAATTTTGTAATGGTGGTGTCTTGAACCCTTTGTGTGTGTGTGTGTGTGTGTGTGTGTGTGTGTGTGTGGTTTTAAATTCAGGAAACAATGGTTTCAGTCTATGTGTGCAGTGTGCAACCAAGGATATTCTTTATTATTGCAAGCTTGAAAAATGAACAAAAAAGTACCTTTGATTCAACTTAACTTCCCCTCGTCCGCAGACATTGGCATTTCACCCGGGTGATCTCAGTGATTAAAGTGAAGAATTTCTCAATACTCAATTTTATTTAGTTGAGTAACTTATATCGTGGTCTTTTTTTTAATACATATGTCAATTTTTTTAAAGAAATTTTACTTATTCAATATTTTAAAAATATCAAGATGAGTATTATATAATGAAAGTGTACAAAATGTTAAATATATTAAAATTTGATTCCATTTATCAAAAAATAAATGTTTTCTTTTAGCATCTATTTTTATTTATTTTTAAATATAACATTTATCTTCAAAAATAACAGCGAGTTCATGTGACACAGTTTACTTATTCAAAAGCAGTTTAAAGTAAAAACATTGAAAAATTCAAATATTATTTAAATCAAATAAATCGAAGTAATATGTTCAACTTAACAAAACACAATACATATTAACAGGCTCGCATGTTTAAAACAACAAAAATATATTCACATTCGTATACATACACATATTATATCAAATGTTTTTGATTTGAACATAAATTTGTGCTTGTCATGAATACGTATTACTTTCTTACATTTCTAAGGAATGGTATTTCACTGCTATTTAGAAATATTACCAATACACACACACAAAAGATGAGAATAAAAAAGTTTCAGTTGAAATATTCAATTTGGCCTGATGGTGCCATTTGTACTGTTTGTATAGTATCCATGAATGGTAGGTTCAGCTGTTAATTAGTTAAACTTCCATAGGGACTTACTCCAGATTTGGTTCCATAAAATTAGGTTGTAAAAGAAAACAATAATAATTTATAAGACGACTGTGCCAGTACCTCCCCCAACAGCCCAGTTTCTTTTAGTAACTCATTAAACGAGAGCTATGAGAACTAAAGATTCAGCAAAAAAAAAAAAAAAAAAAACAACAAAAAACAGAAAACAGAAAACAAAACAAAAATACTTCCAAAAGAATTATACAAAATACTTTGACAGTGCGGAACGTTCCCCAAACAGTTAATTAAATTTTCCTTTTATAATGAAAATACACAACAAAAAGCTAGAACTCAAAATTCAGGTGAAAATCACTCATACTATAACAATTTTGGGCGAAAACTTTTCCAAGGAAGATATTTACACCCCATTAAGGAAAACTTTTTTCCCAAGGTTTTATGGGCTTTTCCGTTGCTCGAGGCAGAGCATTTGCATAATTTGAGAATAAAAAGAATGGTATCAATATCATGCCCGGAGAGTTTTATTCTTTTATTTTTTTTTTCGTTTTTTTATTTTTATTTTTGGTCCTTTCCTTTTTTTTTGGTATATATTATAATATATATCTTTTAAAGCTGCCATTTCTTTTGTGTATCTTTTTGTAACCTTTTGGCAGTGTGCTTTCGCAAACACAAAGGAGGGAAATCATCTTTTCAGACATTGGAATATTTTTTATCTTTTACAGGCGTTCTATTGAACATGTTATTTGTCACTATTCACAGGGGTTGTAAATAAGGGTGAAACAAAAACAAACATAGCGAGGAATTGGTTTTAAATTTTTAAACGTTCCCTGCTAACAATTGGTTATATCTTATATATCCTTTCTTCTGTTCTGATAGATGCGATAAAAAGTTTTTCGAAACATGTCTTTTTGCTTGTTGTTTTTTTTATATTATTTTTTATTTTTTTTTTTTTTTGAAACTTTTAGGCAACATTTAACTTTCATGAGATAGATATTTCATTTACAGAATGTTGTGTTATTTGTCCTTGGAGATAAAATGTATCTAATCGAACGTAAAGTGAGTTTTAAGTGAATGGGAAAAGCTAAAATGAGTGAGAATGGTAAATAAAATCTATGTGAGCAATCTTTGTTTTGGGTAGGTACACAAATTTATTTGCCTAGGTCAATAAGGAGTAAAAGGAATTCGAAGGAAACGTTTTAATAATAAAAAAGTATTTTTAAAAATTATAAAATCGAAAGAGAAACAACTTTCAGATATGTTTTGTTTTGTTGAATCTGGAAGGAAAGGTTTTCAAACTTTAAATTGAATTATACCCCGAGCTTACACGATGACATGGAAAGATAATGGGTAAAATCAATCCTGAAATGACAGTAGGCAATTATTGACCACCTGTTTTTTTAGAGTTCTGGTAATTCGAAACTTTGTCATATATAGTTTTCAAAATGTTTGCTTGACATAAATTTAGTTTGTAAGCAATGTAAGTTCCTCTTGAAAGTTTGCATTTTTGGAAATAAACAGGCAGATCTTAAACTAAGCCCGCATATTTCATTAAAACAAAAATTAAATTATAAGAAAGTGAAAGAAATAAACATAATTTGGTAGTCCTGATAATTCCACATTAGGACATAGCCGCATTAGTCTCTTTATGCCCTGACTTTAATTCCAATTTAATGTTATGGTACCTTTGCATTTCCATAGTTTTGATTTTAATAACAAATCGAAATACCTAACCTATTCCATATATATACGTCAATTTAAAGATAAAGGAAGTATTTTTCAAATACATATTCCCCAAGGAGTGAGCAACAAAACTGGTCTTATTCCAAAAATAAAGAAGAACTTTTAATGAACAGTTTAAACATGCAAATTGAAAACAAAATCCAATGTAAAATATAAATAAATTTAATCACAAAACATCACCCATATGTACATAAGAATCTAAAATAGGAAGTGGAAATTTTTCAAAAATACCTTTGTTGTCATCATAGAGTTTTCGTTCATATTGCTAGCCATTGCTCGTGCTGATGACACATTATGAAATTTTTTGTGTTGAGAATTCTTCACGAAGAAATCCAATTAAGCATTTGCCAAGCATTCTGCAAACGACTCCTGTCAACAAATATCACTGAGCAATTTTCAATTTATTTTCCTATTTATATGTATTGCGGCACAGAATCCTCATAATGTCACTCCTTCTTCTATATGTATCTATATAAACATTCACAATATATGTATATGTATATACGGGCCATGAATGTGTGTTGCAACAAAAAAAAGGAGGACAATATTAAATGGAAGAAGGTTTTAATAGTGATATTGTGTTTAGCACTGCTTAAATAAATCTGTCCTTTGTAAACGTTCATCGGACATTTTGACATAATCCTGTATTATTTAATTTATTCATTACCACTTGTTAAACTGGTCACATATTAAGTTTTTGTCGGTAAGTTTATTTTTATTTATGTGCACAGTTTGTTACAATAAATCTGAGACTCGAACAATATGCTGAAGTAACGCAGCGTAAATATTTGGATATGTTTTGAGTTAGAACATAATTCGCCCACAGTTTTCTGCCATCTTTATAAGTTGCTGATTCATATAGTTTGAAACTCTGTTTATATGGGTGAATTTCTACACAAAAGTCTGTCAAAGTTCATATAAAAAAAAAGTATAAATCTTAAAACGAATCGCAAAATTATTAATTAAAATTGTTACAAAATAAAATGTCATCTAAATCCGTGCGTTCCCATACGATTATCTCAAAACATATGATTTTTTACAAAGTTCAAATATATTTATTTTTAATTCTTTTCTATGTGAAAAATATGTGAGCTTTGATATAGTTCAGACTACATTTCTCATTTCAACTTTTGAAAAATTAGACACTATCTTATAAATTTAGTCACTTACATAATCGCTGCGGTCAAGTGAAATTGTTCAAATTGCTTTCGTCAGAAAACGAAAAATTTCCGGTCACATTTTTGAAATGGTACCTACAACTTTTTGTTTTCGTTGCCCTATATCCAAAAGGACCTCCTATATTTATATAGGGTGTCAAAGGAAAGCTATAGGAGGACCATCCACTTTACGAAACTGGTGGCGGTCGGACAGACAATTATTTGACCACAACCACGAGTCCTCATTTTACATGCTAAACATAGATAGTTCCTTTCTTGAAACTATTAAATAAGCCCTTATATTGAACTTAAATATTTATGTTTCATTTCAGCAAAATATGTCTAATTAAACAATAGGCGCATTTTATTGGACAAGCTATCAGTTCTATAGTAAGATTTACATTCATAACAAGTAAATACAACATCGCCAGTATAGTATTACTACCGAATACCGATAAAAGCTAAAGAAGATTTCTACTGTGGATAGATTTTTGACGTTTATTCAAGTTTCGAATTGGATTTTGTTATAGTTTTGGGTTAGATGTTCGAATGATTTATAATTAAATTGTATATCGACAGGATGTATTCGTGGAGTAGTTATAATTGTTCAATAGTACCAAATATGAAATACAAAAACCAGGTTACTGCCGATGTGTTTTTTTGCTATTTATAGATTCCCAAAAAAACACGCCTAATATTTTAATTTTCCATCGTAAATAATTTGATCCGATGTTCTTACGTATTATTTTGAATATTTACATATCTGTCATTTTAACGACTTTTTCATGTATCTATAAAAAATGATTCGCCAAAATAATCTTTAGTGTCTGATTTAAGTTGAAAAGCATGAATATTTTCAAATAACTGGTAGATATGTATAAACCAGTAGCATATACTGATAATGGGATGCCTAGATGATACTCTTTGTAAGGAAGAAGGAATGTCAAGGATAAATCTTGAGCAATGTGAATATGATACCGAAGATAATAATTTGAATGAGACGATGAAAATGAAACACCAAAGTGACAGCGTAACAATACACATTCAAATACCAAGTTGCCTTTTGGGTTTTTATTTGTATATCTGGCAGAAATATGGGGTTGTTTTCCGTAAATAACAATACAAAATTTGTAAAAGCTATGGAGTGACACAACAAAATTTTTTTATAAAAATAGACTTTTTAAAAGCGTAAACATGTTTTTCTTTAAAAAATGTTTTGATTGTTCAGTTGATGAAAAAGAGTTTTGTAATGTTCAACCAAGTTCTGGAGGGTGTACAATTTCTAGTTAAGTAAGAAACATGAAATTTTACATTCTGTCTATATAGTGCACAACTAAAAAATAGCTTTGGGTAAGCTTAGGTATATAGTTTCCGCTAAAATTCAAGTTGGGTTCGCAGAAAGAATTAAATTAAATTTATGAAATAAGATTTCTTTCTATTTTGAAATTAAAACAAATTAATTTCAACATTTTCATAAAAGAGACTGCTCTTTGAAAATGCCATTTAAAAAAAAAAATTTACAATTTTTTCGGAGAAATTATAAAAAGAAATGAATTTTGTATGTTTTCAATTTTTCCTATACAGTTTCCTTTTAACTATGCGAATTATAGCGATCCAGTCGTGCTCTTTCATTTTCCTTTCCAGTTTCATCATAAATTTAAACTAACAGATTTCTCACTACAATCCTGCGAAGCAGCATTATGCAAAAAGAATTCACGCCCTACTATTCCTTTGTATATACTTAAAGTCGGCCTTTATCATTAAATCTGAACGCCCACCTATCCACACAATTTCAGTGACGTCCACTCCAGATCAATTATTTCAAACAAAAAAAGCTGTGATACATCAAATTAATCGTTAAGAATGTTTGTTATGACCTGTCTGTCCATGTCATGTCAATGTACAATACACCCCCTTTGCTGTGGATAACATCAAAGTTAATGAAGAAGCTCTACAACCTTTTTGTTGCCACGGCCACGTCTTGATGAGTTATGTGTGATGTCCTTGCCATTTTTTCGTGCGATATGAACATTTTTTAATCATAATTTCATATAGACAGTTACAAGTAACATATAAGTAGGTATATCCTTTCAGTATAAATATTAGTATCCCTACAGTTAAGTTATTTCTGAATTAAAACTATCAAAATATTCTGACCAACTAACTGTCACCAGATGTCATCCATCTCAAACTATACTTTCTTTAGCTTACGCTCTCAAGATGCCACATAGTCAGTTGTGGATTAATTGTTTTCAACCAATAGCTACAAAGTTGTTCTAATTGTGTACATAGATAGATAAATATACTTTAGTCGGTATAGGTAGGTATGTATCCCTAAAGAATAAAGCTGTAAGAAGGACAAAGTGTCTTCTTTTAGAAGGCTTTATCCTAATGTTCCGCTTGTCAATTCACCCACTTGACTTTGTCGTCGGAGCACATGAAAATAATACCAGTAAGAGATAAAAACGACTAGAGCTTCTTCGGATATATACTTCAGCGGAATGTATGCCTTAGCCTATGTATACATATACACAGAAACGAATTTCATTTCTTTTTTTTTTTTGGATACTTGTGGGTAATTTCGTAAATCCTTGAGGGAGGAAAAAATTATTTCAAAGAATATCTTTTTTTTTTGCTGAGAAGAAGAAATAAATATGAAGATGAAAACTTTGCTCGATTCAGCCCAAGCCCTAGTCCATGTGAAAAGCTAGGATGATTTTTCATCCTGTCATCATCAGTCGGTTCTACTACATGGTTTTTAGTTCAATATCGGAGATGGACTTTCTGTGTTTCACATTGTTTCGTAAATTCTTAAAAGGATTCATTGCGGATAACAGAATCGATGTTAGTTAATAGTAAATATGTATGTATTTAAGTATATGTATATGCAATGGATACTAAAATATATTTTGATTGAAAGGCTTAAGTAACATACCTAACCCTACACATATATGTTGGATTTGTGGCAAATGTGATTAAATTTGGTAAAAGGACATGTAAAGGATTCATAAGAGATTTCAAATAAACTTCTCAATATAGAGTTATAGGATGTTAAAGATAAAATTGTAGAATTACATATTTTGAACCTCTGAAAAGCTTTCTTACAGGTTTCAATCGATATTCCTTGTTTTACATTAAACTCTAAAAATAAGTTCAGCAGATTTTTAATTTTATTTCTATTTCTTTATATTATATGTTATTTTAGGGGAAGTGCAATAAGCCCCACTGAAATAAAGTCCGTTTGTCTCATTTCCCAAAAAAAAGAAGGGAAATAACACCCGTGCGCTTGAGAAATGAAAACAAAAGCTGTAGTTCTACTTGGCTGATGTACCTATTTCAGTAGTATGTATAATAAAGAATTTGTATTATTAAAAAAAAAACCTTCAAAAAGCTGTAGTTTTTATTCCTTTTTCAATTAAAAGAATATAGGGATCTTAAACTATTTCACTAAGGACCAAAAAACGATTTTGAACTTTTTCAACAGTTTTTTGGACAACATTACCTTGGTGGCTTTCCGGGTTCCAAGGATTTTAACTCCCTCGACCTCTTTGGTCCTATAGAGCTTTCCCATTCCGTTGCTCCGCTTAGCGTATATGTTTAATCGTAAGCCAGGCACCAGAGTCGATAGTTTTCTTAGACAACAGTATAAATGAAGTAAAGTATGATTATGAATTATTGAATCCCAATTTAAGTATGGGCCTTAATGCCAATTCAGGAAGGCAAAAACTCCTGCGCGTCTTAAAGCTTTTTTGTAGTGGGTCAGGTCTAATTGCCACTCCAAAAAGGAAAACAAGCCAGCGTGTTATTTACTTTTATTTTGGGAAAAAACCCATTTCCGCTGGTTTTATTCCACTCCACTGCACCGTTATTTTATTTCATTATTCCTGTAAAACTATATCGTGAAAAAAAAATTATTTTATATTTCCCACACGACATGTCAAAATGAGCTTGTGACGTGTTTTCTTATGTCCGATTTTCATCATATTTATTCTTAAAGGATACATCGCTTTCTATACTTAAATTGAAATTGTCCTTATACAGATTGAATATCTTAAATATAAATTAAGATTTCTATAAGGACTCAATGATAAACATAATGTTCTTTTTTTCAATCAAAAGAATAACTCTTGTTGATTTGATCTTATTTCCTTGATGAATTATTCAATAAGGTCTATAAGAAAATCAAAGTTCACCATGTGTCCTTTTCGTTTGGCAATATTTTATTTCAAAACTTAATCAATGTACAAAGGGTATCCATTTAATATATCTTTATGTACATAATCATTTAAAATAGGGATAGGCTCGCATCGTGCGTCGTCATTATACAGTTTGGAGAATGAGAAATCTTCCATTTGGAGGATTCACATATCCTTTACGGAGCATAAATAAAATATCGTTAGAAAATTGGTTCAATATTATATGTATAGAATGAAATTTCTATCTTTGAGTTGAATGAACAATGGAAAATATTTTCAATCAATTTGCATGTCAGTCAGCATTCAAAAACATGAATTCACAAAGTTTTTTTTTGTTGAAAATGATTTTCTTTGCTTTCCATTTTTGACCATCGATATGAAAGAGGCAGAAGGAATTCATGTTAAAAGCTTATATTTATATATAAATATACCTATTTCTATTTACTGATATTAAGACTAAGCTCGGTTTGTAATTTTATTCAAATATTTCTAAAAAGGCTGATGATGTCTGGGACCATTTTGTTCGATTTGATGATATAATCTGCAGTGTTAATGATGGGGAAAGATGCCTCTGGCAGACAAATTTGTTTTGTTTGGTTGTGCATGAGAAAAAATGTAAATCTAAAAGAAGAAATTTAAATCAATTCTATTCTTAAAATTAATTGATTTTATAGGTTTGTCTGGATGTTGGTATAAGCCACATAGTTGTTCCGTTTTTCAGAGAAAATGAATTTGCAAGAAATAAAATCGAAAGTCATTATAGATTTGTTTTCTATGAAATCAATCTTATTTGTACTCTCAATGACCGCAAACGGATCAACAAATATGGTCACAATCCGAATCATCAGCAAAAGACAACTTTTGTATGTTTTTTTTTGAACAATCGTTTAATTTTGATTGTTTTTCAAATATTCAGAATTCTTACTTATATGTCAAGAGATTGATGATGTTTTGCATAAGTATATATAAAGTCTTATAGACATTCTCGTTGGTTTTAAAGCATACCAATAGCGAATAATTTTATTCTTATGTATTCAACAAGTCGCTATATGAATGAAAAAATTATAGTATATATTTATTTTATATTTTATTTTAAAGATAAAAAAATACAATTTTTGGAGAATCACCTCTTTTAGAAAGTGGAGGTCAAACAAATATAGACTGGCATCAAACAAAGATAAAGAGATATATGCCTAATCGAATCTTCAAAATCATTTTTTAAAGAAAACATCTCTTACAAATTATAATTGAATTTTTGTTTTAAGGAATTTTTAATTAAATGTAACTTGAGCAAAAATTTTTTTTTCATAATTTGAGTTGTTCATTAAGAAGAAAAAAATATGTTGGAAATACTACTTTTCTCGATTTCTTTAGCATGACATGTTTCTTTTTCAGAAAAGTGCCTTGTTTAATTTAAAAAAGTATAATATAGCAAACAAAATTTTGGAAGTTAAAGGACCTCAGCCAAAGATGATATTATTCCATTTAGCCTACCCTCTCTTTTGGGTATCCAAGAGGTTAAGATTTTTTATGTTAAAATACTTAAGTAAAACATACAGTCGCCCATTATATTTAAAAAAAAAACCTATTCCAACTTTTATATAGAATTATTTTTTGAAACTACACTCAGGTAAAAAGGCTGCCAAAAATTCATTTTCCATATATTATTCAAAAGATATTAAGAATCCCTATTCCTAGCCACATTTCTTAATGGACAACCACAATATTTCCTGAAGATTTGCCATATTATTAAAGTTGAAAATTTGCCAAAACATTAAATGCTTAACTTTCCCACAAAAATATGCCAACAAATATAATTTAGTAAATAGAAAAGTTTTTTGTAACATTAACCTCATAATGAGATATGGCTCTACAAATATTGAAAGAAGCTTTGTTGATTGACACACAATTCAGTCATTTTAAATCATTCAACAGCCAGCCAAGTTTTGTTTGTTTTACTGGCTTTACGAGATTACTGTGGCTTTACGAGATTTCTGTGTTATCTTAAAAAAAGTGATTATTTTATAATTTTAAATTTATATTTGAAAATAGATTTACTACAAAATTTAACATTAAAATGCATGTTTAATGATCGATTTTTAAGTCAAAATATAAAAATAAAAAATATACAAATGAATTTATTATTTAATTTAAATTTTTATAATTTATTTATTATTATTTAATAATTTCACAACACAAATTTTTTTTTACAAAAAAAATTCTAAGAGTCCCACAAACTTCACCAAACTACATGCTTACTTTAGAATGCAAGATAAACCCTCTGTTTATGTATACAATGTCATGTCATATGAGCTACATTAAAAAAGTATTGATAACGTATCAAGAAAATCGACTTCCACATTTACTGGCAAATAAAATTATTGACAGAAATATGTACTGGCACAGAGATTGGATGGGTTACTCCTGCCTAGAAGGAAGACAACTTCGAGATATTGTTGGGCAAAGTAGATGTTTTCAGGAAGCAACTCAACTTATATCTTCAGAAATTATGAATAGGGAATGGGAAACAGCATTACATAGAGCTCAGGCATCAACATCGCATGGACTTTATAATAGACTTACCTACAACGAGCAAATCACATACCTACAAAATGAAAAAGACCTTTCTAAAATAGGCTGGATTTTTAAAGCTAGGGGTGGGCTAATATTTTTGAATGGAACTTTTTGTATAGCTAACAGAAACACCCAATGTACGATGTGCAACTTAAGAGAAGATGAAACTTTTGTTCATTTCCTAGGTGTTTGTCCAATTCTTAAGGAATTGCGTCTGCAATGTTTTGGAATGAGAACCCTCATCACTGAAGATATGGTGAACATTTTAAATGGTGAATGGGGATGGAGCTCACTGATAAAGTTTTTACCACTGGCATTGCAATATCGATTGGAGCTTATAAGAGAATTTAATGGTTAACTCTTCTAAAGGAGCTTGGAGATGCTTTTTTTAAGGTCTTCCAATTTACTATTTGAACAACATTATTTTTTGTACAACAACCAAAACAACTTTAATTGAAATTATAACTACTTTAACACTGATTTAGGAACATAAAATGGAACTTTAATCGCAACAGACGGCTTAGTAAGCCATTGATGCATACAATTAATTGTTTAATGATATTTGTTATAAATCTGTATTAATTATAAGATTTACAAGTACATTTTTTGTAATGTATATTGTATGATTAATTGAAGATGATAGTAATTTCAAAGATAAATTTATTTGGTATTGTTATGAATTTCTGAAATAAACAAATTTACTTACTTACTTACTTACTTACTTACTTACTACACAAATTTTTTTAATATTTTAAGCATGTTTAATACAATCTTATAACATTGTATAAACGTAGACCAAATGTTTAATCCGTGGTTCAATAATTTTAGCTCACCGAATTCTGTAGATTAACTGAGGTTCGATTCCCAGCATATTCAACCTAAAAACAAAAAATGATTTTCACGGGTTACTGTCTTTTTCGATAAATTGACAAATCTTCCAAGAGTATCTCTTAAAATGAAACAGTACTTCTCACCTTAGCCGTTCGTATTCGGCAGAAAATTGTAGGTCCCCTCCATTCCTGCGAATAATACACACACAGGAATGGTTGAGAGTTGTAAGTGACGATGCCCTGGTTCATATATACACGAGCTGTTGCAGCATCAAATTTATTTATTTATTTAACAGAAGTTCAACGATGCTTTAAGGATTAATTGGCCATTATCACAAACTTGCACTTTGAATCATCGTTGAACCTAAGTTAATCCGCCGAAAGTTAGAATTACTGAACATACGGATCAAATATTTTAATTATTTGAAATATTTTATTTTATTATTAACACACAAATTCTACATATATAAAATTATAGAGCCATCAAAATTATCATAGAGAACAAATTCACAAACTTTTACAATACAAAGTTCATACATCAAAGAATTTTTTTTAGAAGTAAACTTAAAATTAAATTTTGAGAAATAAATTATTAAAACTTCTTTGTACTGAAAACAAAGAAGAAGAAGTAAAAGAATATTCACAAAGAGGACCTATAACTTATCATTTATTACAAAACTAGCACTGACTTTCTTGCCTCAGTGAAAAGTCTTTGTGAGAAATGTAATAAAAACGCAAAACTCTAAAACTTCTGCTCTGTGGTTTTTTTTGCAAAAGAAAACGGAACAATTTCAGGAAGAAAATACAAAAAAAAAAACAATAATGTAAGAAAAAAATAAATTGCTTTTGTGCAATTTCTCTAGCGCATTTGCATTTAGAGGAACAAGTTTTTTAATATTTTTCTCAAATGAAAAATGTTTTATTTGCAGGTGTGTTGTAAGACTTTATTCGTCACGTGGTTTTCAAGCTGCACTGATGAAAACTTATAAAGGTATTTATATTTTCTTTGAAAATATACATAAATAGCTAGGTAGTAGGTAAAAGTTAAAAGACATGCCTGGGCTAAAACTTCACCCACATAATATTTATTTATGTACACATAATACCTGATGATGAAAGAAAAGCCTATTTCGTTTGCTATTATTTGACACCACCTCTCGGTCTCGTATAGCCAAGCCAGGCAGATAATAAGGTTAAGGACTTAAAAGCCCTTCATCATTGATTACATTAGAAAGCCTACGAATCTGCTACTAAGTGAATTAAAAGCCAGAACATAGCCAACAGGTATATGTATGTACTTATATATACATAAGTTTATATGTATTTCAAACAAGAGGAAAGGACGAAAAGCTTTTTTTCTGGAATTTTATCAATTCAACTTTTCCAAGAGTTGTTGTTTACGCTTATTAGGTCCATCGTCATTAAATAGAAAGCGAATGCAAAAACTTAAATGTATAGTGGGCCTATTTAATTAGTTATATCAGAGCAAAAAAAAAAAGAAATTATTCCCTGCCCTAGTTCGTTTTACCATTCATTTTGGTTCGTTCACCTTTTATTGAAGTCGCAACATGAACCAAAGTACAAAAGATTTCTAGCTGCAATTGTAATTAGACGAACTCTATCTCAAATTATAAAATATATATATGTATGTATGTAGGTAACATATGCTTTAAACAAGGTAGAAAAACATTTCTGCGATTGAAACTATACGACACAAAGAGAAGTAGAAAAAAGCACACATATTTGCTGCACCTATATATACATATATATACCAAGCAGTACCTACATAAATGGCTGCAAATTAAAATGTTCACTCATGCAAACTTTCACACAAAGACTTCAAGGAAAAGAGGGGTTTAATTCTTTTTTAAAAACAGAATGCAGTCAGAGATTTGGTGCATTAGGTTACACTTTTTGAAATATTGATAGAAACTACGCTCAGAAATATTGAATGGTCCATTTCAAACTTCATACCATTGAACAAAAGGAACAATATATAAGAAAATTCTTTCCATTTAGATGTTTGTTTCGGATATTTTTGAATCTGGGTTTTGCAGGGTTGTTATATATGAGCTTTGTGTCTTTATCTTTTTCTTTTTCAATAATCATTTTCAATATACATACATAAATTAAGTGTATTTTAACTAATTTAAAAAAAAAAATATGCGTCTTAAGACTGTTTTATTTTATAAGCTTTTAACAATGATTTATAGTTTTGTATTAGGGTCAACCGGGACAAGTTGCAGGTCCTCGGAGCAAGTTGATTTACTGTCAATAACTTCAAATTTTCACCATTTAAGAAGGCACTTCCAAACTAACTGTGATAGAAACTAGCTGGGCTTTTTAAAAAATTACAGTATTCATGCTTTAGTTTCATAACAGGTTATTCAAATTTTCCGAGGTCTTCAATAAGTAGAAAACATAAAAAAGAGGGAGTGGCATTGTGCTTAACAGTATTATAAACGGTCTTAATTGGCGGATTTTACTGAAAAATTTTCTGCAAACAAACTCTACAAAATTTTAAGCGGGGATAGTTCAGTAGTTACTGAGTCTTTATTAGAGCTCTCGGTCTATATTTTCATAATATCTTTAAAAAATGAATTTGTAAAACGGGGCACCATTTGATAACTTGGGCTCCATTTAGGCGGAAGGGGCAATTTTCTATGAAATTAACTTAGAATATAGAAAATAAAATTTTTAACGGTAATTTAATATTAAATCAAAAACCAAATTTCGAAAATAATGGTCAGTGTTTCCAAAACTTCCCAGTCTCCACATGTATAATTATTTGAAAAAAAAAACTTCGAAATAAATAAAATAAGATAATAAATGTTTGTCCTTTATATTTTTTCAAAACTCATATACATTCACATACTTAACTTGTACGCAATGCAAACATATAGTGAATCTTCTCTTTTTTTCACAAAAAAAGAAAGACTGTATAAACTGTTTTAAGTTTTTGTTTTTTATTGCCTTAATATATTATGCGGTTACCAACAACATTATCTCACATTTTCATGCAAAAGTATATACATTTGAATGGATGCGCATTGCAGCACACCTTTTTCTGGCAAATAGTTGGCTATTTGTTTACATTTACAACGATTTAAGGCTTGATTATTTATGCACAAAGAGTTAAAGCCGAAAACATTATTCTAGGTTAGTGCCGTGTAGTGCACAAAACCAGCATAAACCAGAGCAGGAAAAGTTTTGAAATAATATTTCATGATTAAGACATTCGTTGGAGATAGGTCACAAAGGTACAGAAGACTTATTTAAAATTATGACAAACAAGAATAAATAAATTGTTAGAATTACTCTTGTAGGTAGGTATGTACGTTTTGAAAAATAGTTTAAAATTTCATCATAGATATAAGGATATAAGATGTGATTATATTTTTATTGACAACAAATCATTTAAGTTGATGCAGAGAATTAACTTTGGTATACCTATGTATTTTAAAAATTTTCATATTTTTATGTAATCTTACCATTTTCATAAATTCCAAAATACCATTTTGTTGTCCTGATGTGGAAATCAAGTCTACTGTTCTCACTTTGACTCATCATCATTCAGACTTTTTTCAGTTCTACGTATATTACGTATATATGTATGTAGGTCTATATGTGGCACAGATTCTCCCTTCTTTCATTACGTTTTTTTTACCTCACCGGAAGTGGCACATATACAAAGTATCCGACTTCAGGAAAACACGAAGACTGTTATCTATGCCATAGTTTTCAGATGAATGATGATTGAATGCAAAATATGCAGTCACCAAATCTCTGAAAATAATATATCATGCTCATGACAACAATGTTTTGGTGCCATCAGGACTTGCGTCCTATTATGATTGTGATAAAAAGATAAGACAAAAAAGAGAAGAGATTTCGTTGTAAGAAAATAAAGAAGACCTACAATTTTGGCATAAGGTATATGAAAATAAGAAAAAAAAAAATAAATATAAACAACAATATGAAGACTTAAGACGCAGATGTCCATCAAGTTATTCTATATATATATTTTTTTTTTTGTGAAAAGAAGAAGATATATGTTTCTGTGCAGGGGATGGTTTTGATTATTTTTATTAAAAAAATATGTTTTTAGGCTTATTTCAAATTAATCAAAATTACTGAAAGGAGGTATCGTCAAGTTTGATCTTCAATTATCATTTAAAATTTTGCGATGACTTTATTGTTCGACATGGTTCGTAATAAGTCATACAAATTCATGATTGAATCTTAAGATATCCATTATTACTTTCGACATCTACGTAGGTATTTGAAAATCTATCGCTTTAACCCGAAATTTCGATGACAGAGCCCACTGCCGCAGTTCCGTTCATATCTATAATTGTTCCATTTTAGGTATCTTCTTCTGGTTTTTATGCAGCTTCATTACATTGGTTTTTGAAATTCAATATTTAGAAAATGTGTGTACAAATTTTCTTCAATTTTGATTAAAATTGGCTTCTTTTTTGTATTAAAAGAAAAAGCTAAAAAAAACAACCTTTTGTTTTCCTTGGAAAATAGGTATGGGTATAAGATTGTATATACCTACAATATATGGTGCTGAGCATGTAGTGCCTTAAATCAACAGCCATTTAGAGTTGTTATATTTGATGCTGCATATGGTTTCTTTGTTTTGCAGTATTTTTGTACCGCAGACGTAGGTACATACCTATTTTGCTAAATGTAAAAATAATGTGGTAACAATAAACACATATTAAACTAGGTTTTTCTATCTGTTTTTAAATAAATAAAAGAAAAACGTTAGTGGAGAAAGATTAATTATTTTCGACCATGTTACTTTTTCTTTTACTTTATATGTACATATATACATAGGCAACAGTTTATATTTCCAAAAAAAAAAGAATTAAAGCAGCTTGTTCTTAATCTTTTACAAATCAGGATAAATAATTGTTTTTTGGAACCTTTTCTTTCTTATTTGTTTTTTTTTTTTGTTTATATAAAACAGAATCTTCTCAATTAAACTTACATACATATTTTGATTAAACAAAATTTAACACAACATCGCAGAAAAAAATCGAATTAATTCTCTTTTTTGAATAACAATTCAGAAGAGCTCAAAATAAAGAGACTATTCATTGAAACGTAATCAAAAATAAATACCTTTAGATAGAATAGTCAGTTGAAAATAACAGATGACTTTTGCGCATGATTTATATCAAAACATTTCTCTTAGATGTCCTACTTCCACAAGCAAAATTTCTCTCTGATTGCAAACACTCACAAAGCAAAAGCAAGGGCCTACACAAAATGTATTGACTTCAGACTGGCATGGTTCAGGTGCAGGCAGATAAAAGATTTATATTATGAAAAATATTTTGTATTAGATAATTTTATGAGGGTCAGTTTTTAATTTAATATTGTAGAGCCAAAGTCTTAAAAAATAATAAAATATTAAATATCAACTTCACCAGTCGACAAATTCTGAAAGAAATGTTTTCGTTGTTTTCTTCTGCAAACAGGTGGTTCTCTTCCAAGTTTAATACTTGAAAGTCGTATAACATACTTTGGGTAGGTAAAGAAATGTTGTGGTCCTATCGTTTTTCAAACTGTATAACGATATGAAGAATATGCAAACAATTTTCAATTATTTTATCAAAAGGAGTAAATATTTTATGTGTCGCCACAAAATGATGGAAATTCTAGAATTTACTTGTAATTTGTAAACTTTGAATTTTTCAGTAACATTGGTTAAAGTGCGTAATTTTTTGTTTAAATTATTCATTCCTGACTTACCATTTTGATAAAAGGGCCATCCAAAGTTCTGTCGTCTAAGAAAATTGCTGACATTGGAGACTGGCGACCGTCGAGACAGTGATGGCATTAACTATATCATGACTTAATTTAACTTTTTTGAATTTAATATGTAATCATATTTTAGGACAGAAATTCTTATTCCCACACCTAAAAGCATAAAGTTAAAAAAAAAACTTTTAACTTCAAGGCTATCGATTTTTGTTTCAATAATTTAATTTCAATTAGGTTGGTTTTAAAATTCGAGGAACTCATTATTTTTTTTGGTATTGGTATCTATAGCTTTGAACGACGACGCTCATCGAAAATTTCAAAATAGTATATAATTGACTTTTGTCAGAGATGGTTTGGTTTTGCATTCTAAACATTAATTCCCCTGTGATATACAGAAAAGCTTTAGATTTAATTATACAACGATCGAATAACCTCAATGTGCTAATTACAGAGTTTATTATATTCACTTTATATTATTCTTCATTAAGTATTATGTGTTATCTCTCACAGCTCAAGATCCTTTCATTACCTCAAGACAGTGATTCTCCTCTGGCAGACAGTTATTGTTCTTCATCCTGTGAGTTGTATATAAATACGCATTAGACACTGCCATAAAAACAAATGTACCGCAAGACAAAATAATAGTCAAGAGATTTTACTCGACCTTAATTATTTTACTGTATGCTAACAGAAAACAGACTATACGAGCATATAATGGTGCCTTTGTTAAAGCTGTAAAATATATAAGAAAACAGACTAACCAAAGGAATCAGTGTGTGTCTGTGTTTTTTTTTTTTTTCAAGGACTCTAATGGTCGTCGCGTGCGTCGTAGGAATATAGCATGTATTTAAAATAAATGCTTAGGGTCTTTTGAGACTGCTGTTAAATGTGACGAAAGGTCAAACGAGTGTAAAAAATTGTATATCAACTCTTAATAAATTACTTGTACCTACCTACATATCTTTTTTGATTGCCTAACGGAAATTTAGAAAAATCTAATCTTATTTCAGGCTATCTAATCACTTGTATAGCGTTAATTTTTTGGAGTAACATTTCTTACCCACTTTTGTATAAATAACTTTGGGATAGTGTTTGATGATGTTGAGGAATATTTCTTGGAACTTTCAAAAATTCTGGTACTAAGCTATGAAGGCCCCAAATTTAATTATAGGTATCTACAATATATTTTACATTCAAGCTAAATATTTTCTTCTGAAAAAATTTTTTAGTCCAACTAGTTGTAGTACAAAGCATTTGTAGTAGGTATAACACTGGATTGAAAAATGGATTAAGCTAATTTTAAACGGGTTTAAGAATTCCTAAACGCAAAACTTACGAAAATTTTGCTAAGCAAACAGTTCCAAAAGGCAAACGCGAACATCCCTGCTAAGAAGATTGTCCCCAAACGTAGTAGATTTTTTTTTGTACAAATGCAAATGTATTTCTGCAAATGTCAAAAATATCTTGTGCACTTTGCTTGCATTTGAATTTATTTGTTGTGTCTGGGATTTATTCATCCATTTTTTTTAAAGCAAAATGGGTGAACAAAATGAAAAAAAGCAAGTAAAATTTATTAAAGTACTCAATAACAACATTCCTTGTAATAACAATTATTTTTGAAATTTTAGGATCTGGACATCACGATTTTTGCTCAGGAAAAAGCAAAAATCAAGCATTGGGGATGTAGTACCTACACGGAAAAAATTATTAGATCAGATCAAGAAAAATAAGCTACAAATCACGAAAAATGAATCCAGTTTTGTACCTTGGCTTCGAAATTAGTAAATTACTACTTTTTGTTTGCAATTTCATAAAATGAGCGAATATGATATTGGACCCTCAAAAATCATATTTCACCACTTTTGAGTATCAATTATTCGATCGAGAAAAAAAAATATTGCCGGTTTTGATACTTATTTATCTTTGAATTGCAACTTTTGAGTCGTAATTTGAAACAGGTTATTCGTCAATTTGCAAATGACAATCACAGTTTTGATACTTATTTATCTTTAAATTGCAACTTTTGAGTTGTAATTTGAAACTGGTTATTCGGCAATTTGCAAATGACAATCAGTTTTTATACTTATTTATCTTTAAATTGCAACTTTTGAGTCGTAATTTTAAACTGGTTATTCGGCAATTTGCAGCTTTAAAAGATTAATCTACTTTCCATTTTCAAGCAATCCTGTCGAGATTCAAGAACAACTTTTCGTTTACAACTTAAACCTATGGATTTGCTGCAAATGAAAAACTGGAAATTAAGTGAGAATAATTTCCGACTTAGCTACAAAGTCTGATGAGGTAGTGAAATTGCAAAATACATACCTCAATTTATAAGTTCGAGCGACCTTAACTCCAAAGATTGTGTTTTGGTCAGGTACGACAGTTGGGCTCATCAGTCAGATGCTGTCGTACCCTACTAAGATGCGAATTATGGTCGATGCTTACCGATTCTTATAAAACTCACAGCATGAATGCACTGTGAATTCTATATTTCTAAAAGAATTTGATTAAACTCAGAAACTTAGAAAATAATAGTAGCCCGTGGTCTGGTTTTAGCATCGAGAGCATGCAAATCACCATAAAAATGTTCAAATTATTCCCCTGAAGATAGTAGATTGTGACTAAAAAGTTGTAATTTACTGTTTAGTTTTGATCTTAAATCAGCAAATAGGTATTTCATAAATTACGATCGTGTGGGCTCAATATTTATATATCGTGATTACATTTTATTGGTTTGGGCATTGAGAAAATGAAAATCACCATATACATTTCGCAAAACAAGATTAATAATTTGTAAAATTAAATTATTCCCCAGAAGTAGTAGATTGCGACTCAAAAGTTGTAATTTGTTTTGAAGTCAACAAGCTCGAATTATGACTTTTGATAATAAATACCAAATTATAAAATTTTGTATTTTACGAAGATTTGAATGCTAATTTACAATTTTTTCAATCATTTTTAAATAAAAGCGTCTTGATTTACTAAAAAAAAGAGTTTTGTAAATTAGAACCTCGAATTCCGCAATTAGTTATTTTTCAATTCTTTCCGTGTATATGATTAAGGAAATATTAGAAATTCATAAATAATAAGGGTATTCATGCAACGTCGGAAAAGCATCGTAAACGTCTTAAAGTGTATGGGAAATCTTTTCAAACACGTCTTAAATTTTAAGGCACAAATTTGTGTGTTAAACGAAGATGGTAAACATCGTAAATATGGTAAACTCTTTTAACCTTAGAAGAAGAAATAGAGGAACGGGCACATCAAGAAAAAATGAGGTTTTTTTATTCAAAATAGTGTGAGTTACACAAACACAACTGCATTCACGCATGCACTTATGTTTTGATCACAACAATAAACATACTTACCATCATTTTCGCCAAATAACTCAAGAATTAATAGATCATTGAAAGCAATTTGTTCATACAATTGTATAAATTTACTTTTTTGGCTTATTTTGGGCATTTTTAAAATGTGGATGACAAATTTTACGAATGTTAAAATTAAATTAAATATTTTAAGCTGTTTGATGTTTAACGAACAGCTGATTTGTTTACCATATCGTTTACCACATTTACGAAAAATGTTTTTTGGTGCGTTCATGAAACGTGTGTCGGAAACTTTACGATTTTACGATATCGTAAAGTTTAAGACGTTGCATGAATACCCTTAATGTGTTTTTTACATTTGTACTCTTATTTTTGTAAAAAAAATGGTGTTGTGGTGCAATAATTATCAGGATCTTTATTAAATTCATATTTTTTGGAAGTCCATTATTAATTCCAACAACAAGCAACAATTTAAACAAACATTCGTTCCAAAATGGCATATATGCTTTTGACATTTCAGCTTGCTTCTTGCATTTTCTTTACATGTGTTTTACTTGCAAATGTTGAGTTTAGGAATGAAGTGACACATACATTATTATTTGTACAAATATGAATAAATATTTAGATTTACACGAAATGTTTCAGTTTATGGCGTGTTCAGCAAGAGTTATTTTTAAAGCAAATAGTTGTAGTACAATATTTTGGTAGAAAAGTTTTTAAAATCAATAAAGTTTTAATAAACTGATTTCAAATTACAAACTTGTTGAGATTTATAATGCAGTTTTAAAATGTTGCTCCTTTTAATTCAATTGTATTTATTTAAATCAAGATAAGATATTTGTATCTTTCTGAAATTCATACATACATTATGTTCTTCTTAGGAATGTACTTAAATTCTCAATTCAATTTAATATCGTATTTTTTTTATTTTTTGAAAAAAAAATCCCTTTTCCTCTATTAAAATACAGGTAAAATAGGATTTATTTCAAAACTTGAACAATGATTCCCATCAACACACAACAAAAATAACAAATCCTTTCTGGGTTGAAAATCATAGATACCTACCTACCTACAGAAAAAAAAAATAGGAAGCTTATATCTCAAAGTCACAAAGGAGCTCTTTCACTTGAAAATCTACTTCCTTATATTTCGCTTGATACATAGGGGTATAATATCTTCCTTATTCTTATTACAATACATACGAATGTCTATGTAGGTAGTTAGTATACGAAACTGTTTTGTTTCTAGTGTTATTATTGGCCTTTTGTTTCCTTTTGCTCTTAAAGTGGAAATCACTCCTGGCGAACTTTACTAAGTGGAACAAAAGCACTTTTGCTTCCCTTTTATGGCTGGTTCGGATATCTTTTGTGATGTATATGGGTTTTGAATAAATTTGAATTTTCTTTTTTTTCAAACTCTTTTCCCATATTCGTATACCTATACGAGTTTCTGGCGAATAAATATGTCTTTACGAAGAACAAAGCTATTTTTGATAAACTATAGCTGACGGTAATGGAGTAAAAAATTGTTGAGACGTATGAATAATATATGTAGGTATGTCCATCTTAAACACTTGCTCAGTACAATATTTAGTCATAAACTTATGTGGAAAATATATACTAACATAGAAACTAAAAGGTAAGATATAAAATGTATCAGTTAATATTAAAAGAACATTTTATTTCTCTTTTAATAAAACTGACCATTTTCCTTCTCAAGAGATGACTTCACAGTAATTTAAAAAATGTTACCACAATAAAAACTTAAAGATCCTTCATCAATGTCACTCTTATAGGCGTAAGAATGGAAATTATTAAGGACATGCTGGCAATATTACAATCATCAATCATGAAGATTGATTAAAACTATAATTTAACTGATTGCAATGACACTTTGATACCTATTCTAGACTTCTTTTTTACTTACTTCATTTAAGTAAATCTATATAGGAAAAGAATGAGGAATAAAGTCATTATATTTGCCGAAGAACCTAACATTTGGATAGATGTGAATAGGTCATAGAAATACTGTGCCACTTATTATATGCATTTATGTTGGTACGATAAATTCTTTAGTCATGTAAGGTTCTTAGTCTATAGGACTTATTAGAGTATATCCAAACAGTTTTTTTTTTAAATTTTGTTGTATTTTTTCGTGTAAGAGAGTGTAAGAGAAATTTTAACAAACATGCGCCATATCTATGGAATCGGATACTTACAAAATATAACTAAACGAATAAGTATAAAAAAAGCTTTCCCAGAGAAAATCCTTTTTTTTATCAGAAGACTCTCTACATCAACCAACACCTAGTTTTAGGGGAAGAGCATACCATAATGTAAGTCTTTTTTCAAGGCATGTTTACATATATTTATATATATATACAAAAGAAACAACAATAGAAACATATAGCCACAAATAAAACAATGTAAACTAGCATTTCTCCTGTACCCTCATTCACCTACATATACTTCGCCATCATATGATATTCTGACATCAAAACATATAGATTGGGTGTAAGGGGCCTATTGTTAAGCCCTATTCGAGTATAGAACTGTGGGGCCTGGAGCGTTTAAAATCACGACAGTAAACTATATTTATATTTTACATCCGATAAACTATATATAGAAGGTACTCTATATTATATACACTCGTACTATATTAGATGGAGAAAGGATTCGAACCAGAATATAAATATAATTGGCACGACAATCATGGTCAGAAATAATTCAATGGGAAGATGAAAGGAACGAAAAATGAGGAAATGAAGGACGAAGAAAAAAAACATCGACGGGAAGTGGGTTTTGCTTTACGCCCTTTTGGTGTTGGAAGGTGTCTAATGGGCATCCGTTTTGTCCAGCTTGCGGAAATCCGCTAAGGTCAAAAAGGGAGAAAAATGCTTTGTGTACTGAGATGACTGTGTGTTCATTCTCAAAAATAAAATAAGAAAATAAATATTTATACCTACCTATATAAGTATATATGTGTAGGTAAGGTAGATTGTGCCAATGCTAGCAGAGAATAAAATTCAATTCATGAAAAAAAGGTTATATTGATTTTTTTTTTCAAATTTTTATTTTTCAGTAAATAAAGCTGAATTCTTGCAAAGAAAAGAATTTGATTGTTCAGGTGAGAGAAACGTGTAAAAATGTTAGTAATTTAAAAAATATAAATGGTTTGGAATTCGAAAAGTTGAGTGCGAGAAAAATCGAAGAGAATTAGTTTTATACTTTAAATCTTCTTTGTTTTTTTTATCGATTACAAACATTTAAGAAATTACAAAAATGGTCATTTGAAAAAAAGGTCACATATTATATTTGTTTGTTTTTTAATGTGAATTGTTTTCTTAGGATATACAACTGAAATTCAATAGCACATATACCTAAAACTTTAAAATTGCTGACTAATAAGCAAAAAGGTCATGTTTATAGCTTTAAAATGCATGTTTTAAAGAAATAAGTGCTAAAAGTTTTTTATGGCTATTATACAAGTATGAAAGCATCATTTACAGATTATTGAAACCATATGTGCTCCTATGTGATTCTAAATTCCACATCTCCTTAACACAATTCGTTTTAATCCAAAAGTAATTTTATCTGTGTGTAATGTTTCATACCTACCTACTGTCCAATGCGTACGAAATCTTTTTGTTCATACCTCTCTCTCACTCTCTCTCGCTCTCTAAGTATATCACACACTCGTTCTGTTTTCTAAAGTCCAATTATATCCCAGATTGCACGTATAGGATTGCTCCAGACGAAGTCTTTTCTGAGTAGGAAAGATGACACTGGTTCTAATTATACTGCACAGTAAAATTATTCTTGCACGTACAGATATTGTAACCGATGACATGCGGATGTGAGTTCTGAAATTCGTTTATAAAACATTTTTTGTTGTCAAGTAGTTTGAGAAAAACGATTTAAAAGTTCTGTTTCAGCGTCCATGTTAAAATTAAGAATTTTTTTAATTGAAGATTTGAATGAAACAACAAACATTTGGTTGAGCTGCCACCGAGTTTCATAGGCTGGAGTTAAAGCTATATTTAGGGTTGCCAGGCGGTGAAAAGAAAGTGAACTTTATGGATTTATAATACTCTTCAAGGGCCTTAAGTTTAAAATTCTTTGCATTTGTTCAGAATCCCTCTACTCCAAGAATAACGATCCAAAGTTTTAAATTCCCACTTCAAATAACAGCCTTTTCCAGTAAATACACAACCTAAATTTCTTATTTCCTTTAATTTCGATTCAGCCGGATTCTCAGAATTTCTTGTTTTAATTTTAATTTTTTTAAGAGATTTAAAATTTAAAGTTGTTTTTTTTTTATTGTTTTTACATTGTATTTTTATGAGTTTGCAGTTTTGAGAAGAATAATTCGGTTAAAAATATAAACAAAAGAAAAAAATCGTCAATTTGTATGTTTAGATATAATTTCTATAGAAGAAATCCTTGGAAATAAATACAATAATACCTTTAATTTAAAAATTAAATAAGCCATAAAAAACGATAAAATAATGTCTTCTAATCTGAAAATGAAATAAATGCAGGAATTTAAGAGCTAAGCCATAATGAACCAATAACGAACAAGAAAAGATGATGATGTCGTAAAGCCCAAAACATTTGCCATTATTAAGTGAAAGAATTTGCAATTTTCTTGCACTTTATATCAAACTGAATAAACAACAAAAAATGTTTGTAAAAATTGTGATTGTGAGTCATAAGATTAAAAATGTAGGTTCACCTATTTTGCTGCAGCTTCAAAAATTTTAAAAAAAGTTAGAAATTATGTATTTTTTGTACCTCCTTACAACAAAAAATACCTTTAAGTTAATTTTTTTAATAGGTACTTGCCTTTTTTTACATTAGGTGTTATTTATTGCTCTTCCTAATGCTTTAAATAATAAAATGTAACAACAGAAAAAACATTATTAAAAAGTCAAATAATCGCGCTATCCCATTTTTAGCTCCATAACACGAAATCAATACTTGTCAAATGAGTGGTTTGAATTTAAAATTCAAAAGGTTTCGCATTTTATACCTTGTGGAACGTGACTTCAATCTGTATATCTGAATTCAATTATATTATAGGTATTTATTTTTGGAAATTTTAAAATTTCTTCAATATTATAGGTCTCCATAGCATAATATGTGTTGATGATCTGATTGTAATTGTTTCGAATTGTGTTTCCATTTTATTTGTACATATAGGCAGTTGGTAGGTATACAGTTCATATTTATAAATTCAAATTGTTCCCAATAAAATTAAAACTTTGTAAGATATAATGAATTTGAGCCTCGCGAAGGTTTAAATTTGAACATATCTAATAGTGCGGAGCTGGGCCCGTCTATATTTAGTATTATTATGTATGTACATATATTTATAAATTAAATTAATTAAAATAATTTGATTTGTTTTAGAGTAACTACATAGTGTATAATTTTTTAAAACAAAAATCAAAAATTTACAAATTTATTATAAAATTGACGTGTCAATGTAAACGAAATCGTATTTATTTTATTCCCTGGAAACCATTGATATTACCTTTAAATATGATATTCCTTCATATAAATTGTAAGTATTATTGAAAATATATTTATATTAAATAAGAAAAAGAAAACGTCCTTCATCTATATTCGATCCTGATAAATCGATTTCTATTAATTATTTTTTTATCATTTGTTTCTCCTCCATATACATACCTACTCGTATCCATTCTTCCACCGAGACGATTCATACAACAGGATAAAAAATGAATAAAATTCTTGAATTAATAAATGTATACCTATATCCTTTAAGTAATTTGTCATGGCGAAAATTGCATTATACACGAACAAAAAAAAGAAACAATGGATTTTCCAATTGCTGAAGCCCTCAACAGGTTCGCAGCCTCTCAGAACATTATATTTAATTAAAATTCCAACATGATCCAAGCTAAACAAAAAAAATAAAAGGAATTGGAGAAAACTTGTTAAAAAAAATTCCAATAATTTGCATTTTAGTAAAACGAGAGGAAATATCAGGCAGTTCGTTTCCATTTTGGTCTTATTCTGGTTTTGGAATTTGCATAAAAAAGTTTTAATTGAATTGTTAGTAGACCTTGGTTCAAAGAAAATCATGCAAACTTTTCTTAGCTCGAAGATACTTTATAAGTTATACATACATATATGGCATTACATTTTTATTAATGTGTTTTAAAGTCATGCATTTTATATTTCATCTGATTATTAAGTATTAATTTGCGATTCCATGAACAAAAATTTTAGATAGGTACCTATATACGCAGTATTTTTTTCATATAAAATTTTTACAGAGGATAATACCTAATATTTGAAAATCTACTTTAAAATTTCCTTTTATATAAAAAACACACGAAAATATGAGTTGTTTTTTGTATAATATTAAGTCCAACAAATAAAAATTCATATTATTATTGTGAAATCTGATGGTTGGAAATTTTACAAACGATTAAGCCCGAATAATTTCTCATTGTGCTTTTTTTTCAATGCCCTTCCGATGATGATACGATAAAAGTTCACCTAGTGTTTTGAATAGTAGGCATGAACAAAGAGCCTTCGGCTTCATTGTAAGTTAAAAATATACAGCTATTGTAACTGACCAAAGCAGCATCTTCCGTTGTTCGGTATATTTCACAGGATTCTGTTTAAAATGTTCATTTCCGAAATTTTGCGCCGATAAAGTATCGCACAGTAGCTGTAGCATAGCATAGCATAACATAACACAGAGTATACCTACCTACCTAACCTACTCCACTCGCAAAAGCACCATAAACTGTACAGATTATCAGATACATTTTTTTGGCATGAAAGTACTCGTACTCTTCAGTTTCAGCCAGCACCGAAGAGAATACATATATAGAATAAATATTGTTGGTGCTATATACAACAGCTACGCTTTTCAATGGCTCGAGTGGACTTTTGATTCCAAAGCCGTGCAAACTTCTATGGGAAAGCAGATAAACAAACACACTTATGCCTCGTCGTCCTCGTTGTTTTCGTCCTCGACGTTAGTCGGCAAAGAAGGATCTAAAGCATGTGAGATAAGAGTCCTTTTTATCTTCGCCCATTTGTGTGGGTATATGTGTGTGTTGTTGACGTTTTTTTTTTTAGGTTATTTTCTGAAATAAAATTCCGGATGCACTTGGTGATAGTAATCTCCATATATTTATCACAAGTTAGCAAGGAAAAGCATTATTTTATATTTTCATAATTTATACAGTAAAATTTCTTACTAAAGCTTTAAATGGTTTAACAATATTTCAACAATTATAATGAAGCGGAAAACTCAAATAAAAAATCAGCTCAACAACATTTAAGCAAAATCAGAGGGAGAAAGGTTGTAATTGTATGTACCTACCTTTTTTTAAAAAATTATCAAACTAGATTGGCTTTTAAAATATTTTTGGAAACATTTTATTCAGAAAATTGATTAAAAAAAATTCGAGCGTTGCAAATTTGTAAATTTTAATTTTAATTGAATCAATCCAACATTTTTTTTTAGATTTTCAAATATACTAGGAGGAACTTTAAAACAATTTCACTTAAAACAAAAAAAAAATAATTTACTTTTTTATTAATTTATATGGGTGCATTCAGATCTCGGAAAATATCCAGACATTACGAATTGATTAAATTATTAAAATGAAAACCCAAAATCTCAGAAAAATCAACGAAGCTTACTATTTAAAACTAATTTTAATAATAGCAGTAAAAAATGACTTTCAACAAATTGTACAATTTTCCAAATAATAACTGAAATAAAATTAAACACGAACCATAATGACATTCAAAATAAAACTACTGAAATACAAAAAATTTCCAAAATCCCGTTGGTACCTATAAGTAGCATTATTTTTACTTAATATGTTCCTATATTTCATTGCGGCTTTGCTGTTGAGTAAGTCTTATACTAGTTACTACATATTTTGTATGAATAGAGGGTAAAATAATATTTGTTTTAAATAAAATCGATTCGAAATCGAACATTCATGATTTGAATTTTAGAAACATTTTTTTAAAAGACGGCTTTAAGTCCTAAAACTTCTTAAAAGCTTAAAACGAAAACTGCAGAACGACGAGTTGTGTTTTTAATCTAAAAAACTGGATTTTCAAAATTTTACAGTTTGTTAAAGTTAAAATCACCAAATGACGTTTATATATATTTTAGTAACATACTATAAACTACAAATGTCACTTTGAAAATTACAAATTTGAAAATGGTTTGCTTGTTTAATTTTATACATATGCGAACTGTCACATTTTAGGCGAGTTAATTTTTGCATAAACTTTGTATGACACTAGTTAAAAAATGTTTCAAACTAAGAACATTTTAGTGAAGACTTTTTAAATTAGAAAATTTTTAAATAGTAGCATGCTAATAACTTAATATCACGCAGGTTAAGGTTTCGCGTCAATGTTTTTGGTAATTTTCAAGACATATAGGTACAAAAACAGGACAGTTATCAGCATGTCTATATAAACTGCTTGAAGTTTACTTTAACTTTTAGTTTATTAGTTTAAAAAATAAATAAAACAGAAATTCAATCAAGCAATAAAGAAATTATAAACTTCAGAACTAGTTGAAGTATTATACCTACCTAGTAGTTCTTAACTCAAATATTTGTTTGAATTTACACCGCCATATCTACTGTAAAGTCCTTAAATCAGTCATTACTCGAATCCAATCAACTTGATGCAGGAAACAACCGGTTTCATATAATTTAAAATCCACCACGAATAACTAAGTTTTTTAATATTGACTTGTTGACGTCCAACGAATAGACTGTATTTATTTTCAAAAAAAAAGAAGAGAAAATAAAACTTTACGAACGAAGTTTTCAACATTAAAGTGTTCTTCAACTCATATACAAACATTTTATGTATTATGTAGGTATTTTCTTTAATAAAACTTACTCCTAGTGATATTTTGCACATAATTTTACAAAAACAAAAATATAAGAAAATCTCAAGAAGAAAAATATTGAAAAAAATTTTCGTTCGACAAAAGACAAATGGATTTTGCAGCAATGTTATGATTATCCTTATAGCCATTTCCTTTCTCCTTGTAAAAGTCTCATCACCGTTCTCGAAGTTATTATCTCGTTGAGAAACGAAATAAGAAATTTCGAGTCCATTGAGAGTTTCAACTTTCATTTTATAAATAAGAAGAACCACCAGAGTCCTTTGTGTTGTTTTTTTTTTTTGCTCGAGAGAAGAATGAAAAAAATGTCCTTTTAACATTTTTCATTTTTGGAGGCTTATGGATATATCTTGTCCGAAAAGGAATTAATAATTTATTTCAATTTATTAACAATATCATTCTACAGGGGTATACTAGTACTTAATACAGCTCACAGACAGATTTTGTATGCGGCCTTGAATCTGATTGATAGCTATAAAAAGCAAAGACTGACAAACATTATTCGCAAGTTTCTTTCTTATGCCTAAATCCAACAAAAGTTCGCATGATAATTTGTAATTTTTTTTGTCAGTGTCTTATTTTCTTTTCATTTTTATTTTTATTTTATTTTCGGATCATGTTCATTTTAATAATTTTAAAGTGTCGTACATTACAAAAAATGTTAATTAAAATAATTTAAGAATGCTTTCTATTTTTAACAATATGCCAGTGTATTTTAAAAATATGTAGGTACATAAAATATCTCAGGAAAAGTTTTCTTCTTGGAACCCAGTCACCATACAAAATTGTTCACTTTCCTTTACAGTTTCTTATCGTTAACTATAATTAACCTCGATTTTGTTTTGTGATGGATAATTGTCAAGTTAGATGGCTTTGAATTCCAACAGAACAGTACAGAAAGGAAATGTTAAAAAATAAAAATAAACCATTAACAAAATAAAAAAAAATTACTTTGTTATTTTTTGTTGTTTTTGACATTTTTTGCGTTTTATCATTTTCTCGGTTGGGTAAATAATATTTCGAAATTATATTGTATCTATACTTTTATACTATTGAGTGTTTAAATTAATATAAAACACAAAAAAAAAAATGTGCCAGATATGTTGCCATTGTTAACATTATTATCCGATGATAGTACGCTTGTTTCCCAATAATTGCCCCCTATGAAGTATTAATTCTGAACTCTATTGATATATTTTGTTGTTATACAAAAATTAATCTTAAATTCTTGTCTATTTTGTTTTATGAGAATTTTTACTAAAATATCAAGGAATCATTCGACTTCCAATATTTAAAAAGGAGATGGGTTAAAAATAACTAAAATTTTTAGCTTCGTAAGTTAATTAAGAAATGATGTATAATTAATTTAAAATGTAAACATCTGCAATGAATCCTTCATATCATCAAACGTGCAAATGAAATTATAAAGTGTTCTTCTGGAAACATCATGAATAATTAACAATAGTGAAAAATGAGCAAATCAAACATATTCACAAGGGAAATGAGAATACACGTTGTATACGCAGAAAATGTGGTTTTAATTGTAGTCAATTTGATCAAGTATAATTTACTTTACCTATTATTCTTTTTTATGAAAAGCATTTTACCAAGCATTGTATAAATGACGTGGTCAACTTTTAATGCTTTATTGGTCCACAAAACTTAAAAAAATTATACAACTTTAGAAAGCAATTCCTTATAAGACTGAAAATTTGATTTTTTCTTAAAAAAAAAAAAAAAAAATTAATAGCCCTACAAATATTCAAATAATATCAATCAATATCAATTCCCGGCAATTAACCTGGGTGTTTCAGTTGTTCTTTAAATTCAATAAATTAAATTTCTTCTTCTTAATTTTAATAAGCACAAAGCTTTATAATTTAAGTCTTTATTTAGTGCTCATATTTTATTCAAGAGACAATTTCTTAATGTGAAACTATGGCTTGTATAGATTAGATTTCATAAGGACTTGTCGTTTATCATATTCAGATTTTCCATATACACTCGACGCTGCTGGAGCTGTTGCCACAAATAATTAAGGATTGCTGTGAACATTTTTGAAAGGAGAAACTGCAGAGATTTATTTATTATAAGGGTAATATATAGGATAATGTCTGCAATTTTGTGTGGGAAACAAAATAACGATCCGCGAAATATGTTTGAATTTGGTGGGGACTTTAATTTTGTGCCATTAATTTTGATCGGTAGATTTGGAACTTTCATTCCAAATAAGTGCAGGCTTAACTATATATTATATTTAAATTATTAGCAAATATACTATTCACACAAATTATAACACAAATGGAACTATGTTAAGAATTTTGGAAAGCTATATCACTGTATATATATACTATATCTGTTTTTTTTTTTTGGAATCCCATTGCGAAGGAAAGCGTGATAAAGTTGACTTTTTTTTTTAAATAATCCGCAAAATGGATTCAGTTTGTTTGTATTTTTTAGGAATATTCTTTATTTTTAAAACAGTGAAGATAAGAAATCCGTTATTTACTCTTAATTATTTAAAAAAATTTTGTGTAATACTATTTTTTTTATTAAAACCCGGTTCGTTTCTCATATTTATGACACAAAATCTGTCTTAAACCGCTCCTTAATAAAAATAGGAGCTAAATGGCATTGCACTGCAGTTGTAAAATATAATCATTGTTTTTGACAGAAACTATGACGACAAGAACTTAAGACTATTTCTTTAATATATCCCGAAGAATTGTACCCACAGAAGCTAGATAACATCCCTTATGTTTCTTATTAATTTATTTGTATTTCCCAGTCTTATCTTATTTTAAAAGGATACCATGCCAACGGTGGCGCTGCTACTTGCTGCTAGTCTCCATCATATTCCTTGAACGCCTATTTCAGAAGCTTGCACATGATATTCAGAGACATACATTTATGTACATACATTCTTCAAAGGCTATGAACCGATCATAAATTTGACCACTTTGTGGCGCAGAATGCCACAGTTATAAAATATGGTTGAGTGAGTGCACTTTCCTTTAAATTCAGCAAACATTCTCTGTGTATGAAAGTGCATGATAAATTTTGTCAAGTGGAAATTTTATTTCATTTCCAACTCTGGAAAACAAACAATGAAATATTGAACAATCCAACTGTAAACCCTCGACCCTGTAACCTTACTTCGCATGTTATATGGTCACATGGTGGAGCTATACAATACATCATCGTCTCTTGCAGTGAATTCGCAAAGCAAGGAAATAGCAACAGCCAACAGCCAGCAGCCAGTAGCGGCAGCAAAATCACCACTGAAACTAGAAGAGATATCACTGGAACAGGAGCATACGAAAGGCATACAATTTCACACGACCATATCATATATATTGTTATGTGGTGGGCTGAATCTATCACAAGAGATAGGAACCGAAATGCGGGGTTGTATCTGCTCAAAAGAGTTATCTATAGGCGAAAGTGGTTCCTCAAATTCGATTTGATGTTTTTTTTAAATCAATCTGATTATAATGACTACTGACAACACAGCTAGAGTGAAAATAAAATGTTCATTCAATTCAACTTGTTTTGCTCAAAATATAATTTTTGAAAAAATAAACTAATATTTCGGATTAAACGTCTAGCGTTTTTATTCCCATCAAGGAGGAAAAGGAGCGGAAATTAAGCCCTCCTTAAGGGCTCTGAAGACAGTCAACCAAGTTAATAATTTTTTTTTCATTTAAAGTAAATATTATATAAATTCCAAACTGAGTATCAAAAAATCACGTGAAGAGTTAATTATGGGTTTATATTGAATTTCCACATGTATTTCGGAAGGGTTTTATATTTTATTTGACGGGAGGTGAGTACTAGAATTAGGTTAGTAGATTTACATACATAAAATATATGGGACTAGGACAAATTATTTTATTTATTTACTTTATTCATTTATTAATTTAACGCTACTTAATATTACTAGCTTTAAAAATTTATGTGTACATATTATAAAATTGAAAAAAAAGTTAACTTAAATTTTACTTTTTTACAAATCAGATTTCAAATTTCATATATTTTTTAAAGAATCAATTGATGACAGAAAAAATATTTCTTTATTTCATCCTACATATTACGAAAATATATCAAGATGGCGGTAATTCTGCAAGGAATTGATGTTCGAAAAATCTGATTTTAGCATCCTATAACTCTAACGATAAAAACCAAAATGTTTGTCTGATAAGTCTACACTGCAAGTACGGCCATGTTATTAAGTTCGAAACTTTGCAACCTTACTCGCATTTCTCGGGAAAAGTTCTTGCTAACATTTCTATTTCAGCTAAATAAGGAGAAAGAGATGGACACATGAATGAATGGTTCCTGCTTACAGGATGCACATCTTTTGTGTCAATAGCAAACCATGGGATGAGAAAAGTCACATCACAATCCATATATTCACTTCGAGCTTAGTTGTCAATTTGAATTTTTGTACATTAGGCAAGTATAAGGCGAGAGTTTGGGTTTTTCCATGTTTTATTTTTTGTAGGTCGAGTACATGGTCATTGATTTCATCTCTGCCCAACACTAAATCATGACAAATTCTATGTCATATAAATATCTCTTAAATCTAAGGAGGAAATTTCAATGAATTGAATAGATTGAAAGGATATGCACATGCACAGGACATGCAGAAGTATATATACACTGTTGTATATCTAAGAATTAACATTTGCAATGATTGAAATCTATTTCTATTAAATGCTTGTTCGGAGTATATGGGATTTATTTAAATGACTCTTATCGTCCTTGGTTATGCGATATACACATTACACATATAATAATGCTAATGCATATCTGAGGCAATCAATGTGAACTTGTTAAGAGATAAGATACACCATTGTGTCTCTTAAAATTGAACGGGTTGAAATTTGGTGAGGCCCTAACAACCTCTTTATAACACTTTTCTTGAAGAAAGCGCACGTAACTTTCCATTTAACATAATAAGCTACCTTAAGGTGGTAGGTACTATATACCGAGGTAGACTTCGGAGTCAACAATTTTCGTGCGCTGAGTTGCTACTTGAATTCTGTAGCCTTTTCTGTCTGACTGTACCACTAAAGATGGCTTCTCTTCCCAGCTGACGTTTAAACCGCCTTGAACAATTTAAATGTCAAAGCTATAAATGAATCTGCTTAAATGTATTGCTCAGGAAATCGTAGAACATGCGCGTCTTTGGTTTCATCATCGCTCTCATCTGTGGGGACATGCGCGCATATTAGACTTATTTTGGCGAATTTCTTAATTGCCTACAGTTAAGCTACTAGGCAACCAATTTTCACCGTAAAGAAGTGAGAGTAGGAGTTTATAGACGTCCTTTAACAAAAAAAAACCTGTGAACCCTTTCGTGTTCTCCTGAAAATTACTTCAATTGCTTCCTCATACTGATGATATATTTCAGGCAGTGGTTCATCCCGAACTGCAAAGGACATCTTATAGATAAAGTAAAGTCAGTAATATTGGTAAAAAAAACTACAATGAGCTCCATGGAATAGCTTTTATAAAAAAAATAGTATCTGTGCGTAGCCAACAGAAACCTTCATAACAAAGCTTTCAATCATCATCGGTTTATAAATATAGATATGATGAAAGATCCATGAGTAATAAGCACTTAAATAACACTATCAATAACAATTGAATGATGATTTTATTATTGCTGCCATAGTTGTATACTTTGAACCAATCTTCCTGCTTCCAATTTGTCAAAGAATCAAATTACCAATCAAAGATAAAATGTCATCATCCTTTTTCTTGTTTTAGCTCTTCATTTCCAATGATGACCAAATGTGGTTAAAACGAAGAAAAAGGAATAGAACTTCTCCTAGCTACATACATACGAGTATGTATATGTATACATACAAGGATTTCGAAATCCTTAAGTTTTACGATCTAATGCCAACATGACAGTAAAAGAGAAGCTATTTTCTATATATTTATATAGAAGAGCTGGGGACTCACAATGCGTAAGATTGTTGTTGAGTTTTATTTATGTAAGTCTGAATTGTTTTATTTTCCCACCTTAATGCTGTTACTGTTGACTTTTATACATAAACTTTGTTGGCCCTTTATATTTCCCCAGGGTACATCTTATTTATTGTTGTCAAAAGTAAACAACGAGGATGTCAGTAACAGCGAAACACATTATTACTCTCACGATAAAAATAACTTTCTTTTTTTTTTGGTTTAGGGGTATTGAAAATATTTTATTTTAAACTGAGGATTGTCATTTGATTATTTTACAACCGTTGGCGTGGGTGTCGTTTGATAAATTATATACATTCAATGTCGCCTACATTGAAAATAATAAGGCATGGCAAATCTATTTCCGTGATTTTATTTTAAATTAATCAAACTGAATCTAAGTTCAATTTGAAACTAAAATTTCTCTTACGGAAATCTCTTTCACACGAGGACATAAGTTGTTTGAGATTTTTTGACGTTTTCTTTTAATTTTAGATCTCCACCAATCGTAGACAGTTCACTTCTCTTACTTCGTGTCCTTTTCACCTAAAAAACTGAAAGTTGTTGGAAACTCAGTTTCCTGGTGTGAAATGGGACCTTGGCAAAGAATGAACTGTGTGCACTGCCCGTTTCGCTGGACAATGGTCTAAAATTAAGATTTAGAGTAACAGCAGTATTTTGAAGCGTGAAACAGAGGAGAGAAAATAAAATAAACCAATATGAGCTAGACAATGGGAAAAAAAGAAAATAAACCATTTTTTTTTAAAATAAATTAAATATATATAGATAGGTAGATTAAAAGTTAATAGTGGACAAAAATAAACAAACAAAAAATATACAGGGTGTTTCGGATAAGATGCAAATAAAAGACTAGAACGTTTAGGTTAGGTAAAGAAATTTTGAAAAAAAAATGGACTGACTATAGTCAGTCTCTATGCAACTTTAAACAGCTGAATTTTTGGGATTATTTGAACAAATATATAAGGATTTTTTTTCTGTTAATTAGGCGGGATTTTTTTTGTAACTCAATTTAAAGTTGAAAAAGTGATGTTTCAAAAAATACTGATTTAAAATTTTTTAGATAAAAAAAATCACTTTTTATTTTAATATAAGCAAATATATCAAGTAAAACAAAAAACACAAGTTTTTTTACGCACTCTCCTCAGTTTTTACACTAAAAACTACATAAAAAAAAATAAAACATTATTTTTTTGTCACCATACATTTTTTTACTTTGACTGTCTCTACAAGCCAAATAATTTGGTTTACAACGAAAGAAAGCAAAAATCTCGAAAGTAGAAATCTCGATAACAAAAATCTGGAATTGAAAAAATCTCGAAAAAAAAATCTCAAATGCAAAAATCTACATAATAATTAAAAATCATCCATCCAAGTGGGACCCAAGCCCCAAATATTTTTTTTTAACAATAGGACATAAGTCCCAAATTTTTTATAGGCATAGATAATAATTTGTTGATGTTTTGAAAGAAAATACAGTGCTAGCACCCAGCATTACAGCCGGCGTTTAGACAGTGTTGCCTCCCTGCAACCCCCCTGCTTGGTACACTATAGGATTTGGAGTAGGTGCGAGGTTGCGTGTATGCAAAGTTTCTTTTTATCATTTGGTGCGGGCCAACATATAATAACCGTGTTTAGTCATCTTCAACTAACACAACTATATAATCACAAGTGGGCCCAGAAAAATAAATTATGTAATAAACTGAATATAATAATGAGTTTTATTTGAGTTTGAATTCCTTAAATAAAATCTAGAATCTAGAATGATTTATTTTTTTCGAGATTTTTTCTAGATATACAGTCTTTCGATATTTTTGTTCATTCTAGATTTGTGTGCATTCGAGACTTTTTCATTTTAGATTAAAAAATAGTTTTTTCGAGATTTTTTGCATTCGAGATTAAGTCATGATCTCCCAAATAATTTATCCAAACGAATTTCTAATGGTCCAAACATTTGTTAACTCAATAATCTTAAGAGTTTTGCATTATAAACCCACCCGAAAAATGATTATTGCCACTAGATTTGCATAAACGAGCCACTGTGCGTCGTGAGAGTGTCAACGGCATTGGCCGTCTAATAGTATAGCTTTACAGTTTATGGGATGTATAGAATTCTTTTTTTTTGTGCAAAAGTTCGGATACTGTTAGATTCTTGAACTACGTATTAGTGGGGAACCAGGTCAAACAATTTTACCCAATCCCCGTTGGAAACCCAGACATACTATCGAAAGCATTGACTAAAAACTTTTTTTTTATTTTAAAGATATAACCATCTCCTTTTAAAAAAATCATCCTTATTCCAATTACATCGGCTTTGATCAAAACTTTTAACCCTTTTCTCACCTTATCGAGGTATTTATTTTTACACAAATCAAAATGCTAATTCTTCTGATTATCCTTTTCGTGAATGAACTTGCAAATAATTACGCCCCGGGCATTTACTGCCTTGATGGAAACTCAATTTACTTTTTGTTGTTATATTTTGTGTGCTTTGCATAGGACCTGAAGGTCGGATCTCGTTTCTCTGTATGATGCTCTATAGTATTCTGAAACCAAAATAGATAGCCTTCATTAGCATTATATTGATTTACATATATTCCAAGTTTCATCCCGGTATAGGCTTCACTAGTCACGTTTTGCGGATTTCGTTCGCTTTACAAAACATATGCATATAGAGGTATGGAAACCCGTAAAACACATTTCCTCTTTTTCTTCTAGTGAGATTAATTTTCGTAAATTTTCCCTGAAGACGGATTAGGCTAATAAAATTTCCAACACATTCATTTCTCTAAGTGATTCCTTCTCCGTCGTTAATTTGAAAAACGGAGGAGAGGAAGAGAATATACATACCTACCCACTCTCTTTCTCACTCTAATTGATTGATGAGAGTCGGTAAAATGCCGCTACTTTCAGCTTATTCAATGGGTTTCATTTTCATTGGCTTTTACCGATTTCCTGGTTGTGCTTTTTAGTCCTTTTTTACAGGATGTGCACGAAAAGTTTATAAACCATAGCCTAACCATGGTATTGGTTACATTGCAATTGATTTTGAATTTTTTTTATATATCAGCAAAAAATGGTGTGTTGTGCTCTAAGCGAATTCCGAGAAGATAAACAAGATGTTTGGAAACTCTTAATAAGGACAATACCAACAAACTGTTGGAAGATTGAAAATTCGAAAGGATATCTGAGAAAAAATTGGGAATTTTTAACAACCCTATTTTTTTCTATGAAGGCTGATTTTTGTTTGAAATTTTAAAAAATTGCATGATACGTATATTGTATTTTTTTTGGTTGACCCAATTAAAATATAGTTAGTATAGCACTTTGAGAAATGGTAAGTGCCTATATCATCACTCACACTATCACTATCACTATCACTCAGACTACAAAATCATATTATTTGATCCCTACAGAGGATGTATTTGAATTTTTGTTTTATTTCACCTATAGGATGGATAGCTGCCATACACTGATTCTGTTTTTTTCTTCAAATTTTCTCGAAAACCACTCAAAACATTTTGCATTTTAATCACACAAAATAATAGGCAAACCACTTTCTGCCAAAACATTCGCATAACAATGAAAATAGGGTTTTGGCGCTTTTTAAAAGAATTGGCTCATTTTTTTACCTATATGCACATATACTTTTTTAAAAACTGGACCGATTTTGTTATAAATCCGATGCTTCCAATTATTTCAAATAATATAGCATTTAAAATTTTTACAAATATTGTTTTTTAGAATATTATCGCATTGGTACATTTTATTAAATCGAAAAAAAAATTAATTCTTTTTGTTAGTTCCAACATTACCGATGATTCCCAGAATTTATCGCATACATATTACGTCTTCCTTACTTACTTACTTAAAGCGGTGCAACAGTCCAGAGTGGCCCAGGGCCTCAACCAATAAGCTTCTTCCATCCAAGTCGGTTCCTATAGCTACCTGTCTCCATGTTTCGCACGCTAAGTTGATTGAGTTCCTATATAAGTATACAACAGACGTAACGTGGAAGCGACAAAACTGAAAATAGGGATTTAATAAAATAATATTTACGTAGGGTACTGGATACCTAGCATTATTAAGCATCTACATAACATACACACCTACATGGCTTGCAATTTATTAATTTGTCCATTTTTATATTCATTTAACTTTTTTGTGAAATTTTTTCCACAACTCAAAGCTGAGATGGTTATAATTTTCTCAACTTTTATTTAAGATACATAGAAAAAAAACCCTAATTTTTTAAGACAGAAAAATGTAAATGCTTTATGTACCGTTAAATTCATAAAAACACGTCATAATCCCTGACTTCAAAAACATTGTGCGATTGGGGAATGCTTGCCTCCATTTAGTATATATTTTTTTTTACATTATTTTACCTTTTTACGGACCACAACCACTTCGCACCAGCTCCCCCAATACCTTATGGCTTATTTTTCCTACCACTCGTATTTTACATCAAATTCAGCGTATTATAAGGGAAACCATAGCCCCCGGAGCGCGTGTAGATACTTACATTATATAACAAAAAAAAAATAAACACGTTTTTTTTTTCTCGCGAAAACGGAGATACTTAGCTAACTCCCTTGGAGAGCTGAAATGTTTGCATGTGTATTACCTGAATATGTGTATGCATAACAGATAATGGCATCAGTAACCGTAACACGGTGGATTTACATAACCGTAGCTGAAGCGTAACTCGCAGTTTAATTTGTATTAAAGTGCCAATTTATGTTTGTGTTTAAATTAATTCTTAATAGGAACATCCATTTTGTTTTCAAATGTCATGTAACTGTCAGTCTTAGTTTTCATTTTCATTTGGTAACAATATAACATTAAATAGGTACTCGGGATTGTATACATACCTGCATACATACTTCATTTGAATTACAATCAAATCAAATATCAAACACTTAGCTCATGTTCACTTTATTCAGGAAAACAAAAGTTGAAACAAAAAAGTCTAACAGAGGGTTTCAATAATATTATCAGATTCACAAGAAATTAAGTATATTTCCTTGAATGCGGTGGATCAAAATTTGGATGGTTTTCGATATAATTTCAGAGTTTTATACAAATAGATCGAGCTATGTCCATAAGAGCTCCTGAGAAATCGGAATCCGAAATACAATAACTGGACAAAATGTCAAAAAAGGCAATCCAAGTCATTAAATTTCGTTTTGGAAAAGCCAACAAAAGCTGAAATTGCCAAAATAATAATGTTTAATAATATTTCTACTTATTTATTTAACAAACATAAATTTATACAATTATTTTAATTCTAATAATGTAATAACTAAGTTACTTAAGGCGCCAGTTATAGCTTTCATTGAAACTCATCATTAAAAATGTTATTTGTGAATTTTGGGGCACTTGAAAATTGAAATCAGTGATTATTTTAATGCAAATAAAAAGCTGATAATACAATTATTATTTCTAGTCAAAAAAATATTTCATTTTGGCGCAGCCTATCGCAGGGAATGAATTTCTTTATTTCAATGATTGAACTACCTTATCATTGATCATTGAAATCTTAGAAATCGTTTTATGTAAAAGGTAGGGCCAAAATGAAATATTTTAATGACTACAAATAATAATCGAGTCATCAGCTTTTTTTTGGCATCAAAATAATCACTGATATCGCTTTTTTAGGGCCTCAAAACTGAAAATTAAAAAGTTCAATGATGAGTTTCAATGAAAGCTATAACTGGCCCCTAAGGAAAGCGTTGAAGTCCGGTGTGGACCTGGGCTTCAACCATCAAGCTTCTTTTGACAGCCTCGTTCATAGCTGATTGAGACTCCCTTCGAATTATTTGTACCACTTGGTCACGACTTTTTTCTACTGCGTCGTTCCTTTGAGGAAGATTTTTTGATCCAGAATATTAGAACACCCGCGCTCTCTGTATGACCCAGCCATTTCAGTCGTTGAACTTTTATTCCTTTGGCCATTTCAGTCGTTGAACTTGTATTCTTTTGGCTGATACGATGTCACTGCTCTTTTTCTCAGCTCACCAGCTATATATACCTATGATAATACACCAATATAAAACTTTCACCTTCGTAAGTCGTAACGAAGAGCTTCAAGCGTTCAGAAAAGATCTGGTAGACATTGCGTTGATTTGCAATTATTGACGTAGTTCGGATGGTCTTCTGTCTTATAGAATATAGGGATCAGGCAAACAATATCGATACTCAAATTCATCCGGCGCGTTTTGTTCCGACAGTATTTTACAGATATACATGGTAACCAAGTTATCGCCCTCCATTCTGAACAGCACGACAGCAGGGCTGCCACACCAAGCAGCTTTATCTGTCTCAAGTTAAGGTATCTTCTTAGTTTGATGGACAAAATTATCAAAATGAACAGCACGACAGCAGGGCTGCCACACCAAGCAGCTTTATCTGTCTCAAGTTAAGGTATCTTCTTAGTTTGATGGACAAAATTATCAATCAGTATATACCTACATTCAGGGCCGCACCAACCATATGTGCAGGATGTGCAAATGCACAGGGCGCAAAATTCAGAGGGCGCCTTACCAGGAGCAAAAAATGTAATCTGATCTTGCGCAAACAAATATGTACTGCCATTTGACATGTGTATGTATGTATGTATGTGTGCAAATATAAAAAAGAGGCGCTTTCTACAAATCTTGCACAGCGCGCAAGTTTGGCTGAGGCCGGCCCTGCCTACATTCCTTAGTCAAGAACTGGGTTAAATTGTTTATAGTGCTTGAGAGAGAATCTTATAACAGGTAGTTTTTGGATACTTTTTTAAACTATCAATTTTAACTATTTATTTCTATATGAGCAATTTTTTAGTATGCATCTTTTGTTCATTGTTTGAATATTTAAACATATTTCCCTTCATGTCATAAAAAGAAATTAATTCAAAATAAGTTGTATCTTAACAAAATGTCTAACTGTCACTTTTTTTTTAAGTCGTATTCATATCAAGAAGTCAAAAGGTCGAAAAATCCTTAAACTATAATTCAAAGTGAAAACTTAACTTTTTATTTCTATAAATAGCTTTCTAATACATACATATTTTTGATGCGACCTAACCTCATTTGCAAGTACAGATATGTATATACTCATTTAATATTATATATTATTGAGTGCCATATGCACTGACAACTTAAAGGAAGGATAATAATTTATGTTTGTGTACTTGAGTATAGAAAAATATAAACAACCTTCAGTTTGAAGGTTCATATCTTATCATTAAGTATGAATTTCCTACGCAGATGCGTGTAAAAATAATTTTTTTTTTTAAGATAAAAGTCAATAATAATTTCTTATTTCCGCTATCACGTGTCAAGATAGTAATAAAAAATTAAAGATTTGAAATTCTATATACATATGGTTAAATATATTTGCGAATAGGTATACATAAGTATAGGTGTGTATATTTGTACGTATGTTTGTGTATATATTTATCCTCAAACCCTACAGCAAAATTGTAGCTAAATCGATAATTTGTAGCATTTGTTGTAAATGTCACGTAGTGTTAAGGCCAGTTTACTTGCGGTCGGTCAGCATTTTAGTCACTGAAATAAATTAGCTTGTCCTTAGGGAGATATAAAAAAGCAGCTCCACAAAGCCTATAATAATCTCTATGAAACTCTGTGTTATTGCCTAAAATGGAATGACGAAGGGAATAAATAAAAAGCTTTGAAATCACAAAGGACTACCTACAGTGTATAATATTTGATGTTAGCATTAATGTTGAAACGTTGGATGATGATAAGCAAGAAAGTTCATATACCTATTTTATGTTTTTTAATGCTTTTGTTTATGGTATTTTATTCATGATTCTTCCTCTATTTTTTATTTTATTTCAAATATATATTATGTACTTACATATACTCATATTTTTATAATAATAATACATAAGGTCTGCTAGATTTTATCGCTACGTCGGAAATTATATTTCTTTGTCATAAAAGCTGATTCAACTGAACAAATCAATAGATCGAAAATTTATGGTGTATTTTGTATATGTTCATGTAAATGTGAACGAGTTAAAAAATAAATATTCAAAATATTTAAGTGGCAAAAAGTTGTTGCAATGAACGAATTTTAATTAAATCAATCGAACCTGAAGCAATTACCACACCCATGCAATAAGAGTTGAGAATTGAACGAACAACTCTGGAACAGAAAGAGGTTCGAACATGAAGGGTAGGTATACTACATATACCATGTCAATAAAGTCTCTTTGGCTACTGAATCCGAGTAACAGTATTCTTGCAGCTGAAATTAATGAAGTCATAACTTACTTAAAATACAAACATGCATCCGTTTTATTGTAACAACTCTACAAAACATCAAACCAATGGACAGACGGATGGACGCACAGCACATACACATGGCCAACATTTATACACATAAAATACCTCACACTTTAACGAGAGTCCAAAATGACCCGAATAGTAAAATTTTCCAGATAAATTTGCCTTTATTCTTTTGCATGTGATGTTTGATGTGATGCATGATATCCTTGTCAACAAAATACGATTTTTGTGAAATAAAAATAAAGGACGATTGTTTTTGGGGGGTTTATATAGAGCAAGAACATCAAATTAACTTTTACAATCGCACTTATAGATTCTGGACTGTACCTTTTGTTGCATTTTTCAATTATTACAAATTGTCACATGAAATATGAGAAGTTTTTGTAATACGGATTTTAAACTGTATTTGTTATGATGAAAACAATTTAAATTACATATAGGACATAGGTATATAAAGTTTTATTTTTGTATGTACATTATTAATCATTTACTTTAAAAGCATAGGTGCATATAATCTTACAAGATTTAGTACGATGTTAAAATATTTTTAGAATGATACAGTAGAATCTAAAAAAGTTGAACAGATATAAAACAGGGCCCATTCATTTTTTCAAATTGTTCGTTTTTTCGAGCATCAACCTTTGGTTGAGGAAGAAGATATGGTTACAAATAAAAACATAAAATAATTATTTACATAACAAGTTAAAATAAGACCCAAAACTCTGTTCAGGACGAACTAAATGCAAAGAAAAAGAACATTATTATGTTTGGAATTTTGAACACTCAAAAGTGGAAATATTTCGTTCATCTTTCGAGCTGTTCATCTTATAAAACCGTTCAACTTTCCGAGATTCTACTGTACTAAGTTAAAAATACGATTTTGCAAAATTTTAAACGAGTTACAGGCATATAACAAATTTCACTTTGACAGTAACAAATGTGTAAACGAACAAAAAAATCTGACGGTATAGTCTTTATTTTAAATCCAAACTATTTTAATAATTATTGTTTTAGCTATATTTAATGAATAAACTCATGCATTTTATCTATAACTTTATATATATGTTAAAAGCTGTTGATTTAATCTTTCGATTAAACATTTTGGTTAATTATTTGTTATTTTAAAATGTGTAGGCGTGTTTATGTTTTACTTATTTAACAATTTATGTAGAACGAAATTTAACTCTCAGGTGAAATTAAATACTTTAAACATATGTTTTTTTGTATATAATTTTTTCACATAAGTTGTATTTATTTGATTAGCCAAATTACATATAGATATATTTTCTCTTACAAATGAATAAATTTCTCATCTGATATGCAATAAAATTGACATCTATTAATCAATTTAAGTCGACTCATCACCATTGGTGATGAATGACGTTTTCAAATATAAGAACACTACGTGAAGCTATTGGTTACCTTCATGTATATGGATGACGAAATTCGATTAATGGGAAAAAAAATAAAACAAAATAAATAAAACGTTCATTAAAAAATAACATTTTTGTTTCTGTTTCAACTTGATTGCTTTCGATGATATTCTGAATTTAGGGACATGCAATTTTATTTTGATATTTTTTCAGCTTGTTCCTTTTTTCACGATAAAAATACAAAAAAATTTAAATATACGAAACGAATACAGATTTGTATCGCTTACTATGGTGGTCGTTTGTTTTCAGTTGACGATGCAAATTCATTTTCTCCTTGTTGGTTTTTTGCACCGATATGTCAAAAAATAACAACACCTGTTTTAATGTGTATAACTTAGCGTATGTATATGTACGTATATTAATATTATGATGTCAATATGGCCAATGCACACGCTTTGTGGTAAACTCTATAATATTTTACTTATCTTCCCAACCTAACTAAAATTCACTCATGAAAACTCTTAAAATTAAAACTGACTCATGTCGTATGATTCCAAGTGCATTCTAAAAATATATATATAGCCATTGATGTTTGTGTGGTTTGAGGAAAAAATATAAATTCAATATAATTTTCTATGAGATTCAAATTAAAACACACAATAATGTGTAAAAGAAGAACTTGTTTATAAAGGGGGTGTACAAACTGAGCATCAACTTATTCTATTTCCCATCGGATTATGAAGGACTTAAAGTTGTATACGTTAGTCTGTTTCGATAATTGTGTGAGAATTAGAAGATATATGTAAATACATACGAGATACCAGCACAAGGAATAAGGATGTCGTTTGTACAAGGTAAATGCATTCAGAACATGTGAAATGGAATATTGGTGATAGATAATCTTTGAGGCTTGTTTATCATGTCGATAAGAACAAAATTTCGTAATGATACTATTAGGTTGCTTTAATTAAAGACGTATCAAGTTATTTTTCCTTTCATCAAAGTTTATTTTTGTTGATGTACTTTGATAACTGTACTTTTGTATTACAGTAGAATCTCGGAAAGATGAACGGTTCCATAAGATGAACAGCTCGGATAGATGAACGAAATACAGGGTGGCGCACGAATCGTGCTACAAAAATAAAACGTAATAACTTTTTTTCTGTGTGAGTAATCGGCTTATTTTTTTTTTTATTTTGTAGGTTACTATTTAGATTTATAAAAATGGATGCTTGGGATACGGAGAAAATAATTTGGATAGTGCAACGGTACCATGCTTTGCAGTCCGTCATTTCCGTCCAAAGGGAATTTAGGCGGGAGTTTGGCGGTAATCCCCCGAGTAGATGGACCATTATGAGGTTTGTAAACATGTTTGCCGAATCTGGAAGCATCGCACGAAGGCCGTACCATCGAGATGCCAATGTTCGGGTTCAGGATACAATCGCAGCAGTAGCATCTGCTATACAGGCCAATCCGAACGTTTCGACCCGAAACTTATCGGGGCAAATTGGAATTAGTAGATGGTCATTACAACGGATACTTCATGACGATTTAAACTTGTTTCCGTACAAAGTCCAAATTACTAGCAAGTTAAACCCTCAGGATTTGCCTGTTCGCCTGGAATTTTGCCAAAAAATGATATCAATGGCCGAAGAAGACAACACATTGATCAATTATTTGTTCATGTCTGATGAGGCCCATTTTGATCTTAACGGCAATGTAAACAAGCAAAATTGCCGTATATGGAATGAGTCTAATCCAGAAATGCTCCATGAGACGGAACTGCACCCAGAACGAGTCACTGTGTGGTGCGCAGTTTCATCAAGGTGTATTGTCGGGCCGTACTTCTTTGAAGAAAACGGTGTAACCGTTACTGTCAATGGGGACCGTTATTTAAAGATGTTGAAGGAGTTTTTTTACCCAGAACTGCGCCGAAGACGTATAACATTCAACAGCGTTTGGTTTCAGCAAGATGGAGCAACTGCACATATAGCCAGACCAGTTATGGCGGAGCTAAACAAAAAATTCGCAAACAAATTAATTTCTAGGAACTCCACTCTTCGCTGGCCTCCAAGGTCACCTGACCTAACTGCACCAGACTTTTTTTTTATGGGGTTATGTCAAGCAAGAGGTGTATAAAACGAAGCCCAGGAATTTAACTGAATTAAAGCAGTCCATAACGACAATAATTGAGGCGATCCCAACTTCAACTCTTCAGGCCGCAATGAATAATTTTTTGACCAGGTGCCGCATATGCGTGGGACAGCGTGGAGGTCATTTGCGGTCTATAATCTTTAAAAACAACTAACTATTTAAAATAAAATTTAATTTTCTAACCAATAAAAAAAAAATAAATGAAATACATCGATTAAAAAAAAAGTTATTTGAATTTCTTATTGTAGCACAATTGGTGCGCCATCCTGTATTTCCACTTTTCAGTGTTCAAAAAGATGAAAGGTTGAAATTTAGTACTCGAAAATATGAAACTTTGTTACCAACATAATTTTTTTACTTTTTCTTTGCCTTTTAGTTCCTCTTGGACAGTACTTTGGGGCTTGTTTTGACTTGTTATATAAATAATATTTAATGTTTTTACAGTCGACTCTCTCAGAGTCGTACTCTCTCTAAGTCGAATTTCTCTCTAACTCGAACTTTTTCGCCATATTTTATCATTCCCTTCAATTTTCCATACAAAAACCATTCTCTAAGTCGAACTCCCTCTAAGTCGAACTCTCTCTAACTCGAAAACATTTTCTCGATATTTGGCTTCTTTTTTCACAAAACATAGTAAAAAACATTACCCCTTCGGAATTCGTACCATAACCATAAAAACCTTAATACATATGTATATATGTGTAGCATCGCGTGTCAGCTCTTTGCGTTTCTTCCTGTTCATAACCCTGGTACCTACCTCTATAAAAAGATACAGTTTTTAAAAAGCTACAACGCAAAAACAAAAAAAGGATTGTTATCCTTTTCGGTGTGTTCTCGGTTGCTTTATACGCATATATTAACCTTTATTTATTAAATAACCTTTTAAAACAAAAAAAATGTTTTTCTCTACAACTCGTATTTTTTCCAAAACTCTCTCTAACTCAAACAAATCTTGGTATCCCGTGAAAATTCGACTTAGGGAGAGTCGACTGTTAGCTTGTTAAAAAAAATCAAAAAGACGGAAAAAGGATTCGCAAAAAATGTTTTCCATTCCATATCATTACTTTATCTTTTCCATAGCCATACCTCATTTAAAATGTCATCTTGTGAAAATATATTTTCAAACTTGAAACAATATAAAATATATAAAACGTATCACAACTTGTTTAAAGATAAGTCCTTATTGCACATATTCTACTTCTATTATTTGTATTTGTTGGGTATATATATATTGTATGTATACATCAAAATGGTGTAAATATGAACCGAAGTTGAGATATAATTAACGATCATATCTCTTCATTTTCCAACTTGCAGTGCAGAATGGACATTCTTACTTGTATAATTAATAAAATTGCAAGGATAAAAGAATGGATGGATTTTAAATTGCATGGATATTGTTAATTCAACGTATGTATCTCAATTTCAACTCACATCAGGAAATACTGAAACTTCTATACAGAAACTCACATTACTACTTGCAATTTCTTTAATTAATCTTAATTGAGAAAATTATTAATTGGCTATAAGTAAAGAAGGTATTTAACAGTGATGGATTACGTTGAGTTAAACAAAATAAAATTGATATTTCATTACTATTAAGTATTAATTAGTTGAAAAAGAAAAATCATCATCATCTCTCAATTGAGAGATTGATTTTAGAATTTAAACATCTAGCACTTCATAATTTGTTTGTTATCATCTTGAAATTACAAAAGAAAAAGTAGGAAGTAGCGATGTTTATAAGTAAAGTAAAGCAAATTTATGTTTTTAAAACTTAAATCCAAAAAATATACGCTCAAATTCTTCTACGAAAATTGTAATTGTTGAAAGAATTGTGCTTGAAAGATTTGAAAGAAATAACCTTTAAAAAATAAATTAAAAGAATGGTTTCATTGGTCGATAATAAAGATAACCCGCAATGAAATTGATTTTTAATTTTTTATAATTTTTGAAAAAGTGCTTACGTATAAATGAATCAATTATTGTATATATTTTAATCCTAATTCTGTGGGCTTTAGGTCTTCTTTGAAACGTCTTTTTCAAGATTTTCAAATATATTAAAAGATAAAAAATAAATAATAATTAAAAAAATATCTTTAGATAGATAAAAACCATAGTTTATTTTAAATAATTTTTTTAGGATTATCTAAATAGAACCACGTGAGAAACGTCGTCTATTTAACAAAAAGTTAAACAAAGAAGACCTAAAGCCCAAAGAATTAGGATCAAAATATATACTATAAAACTAAAGGTCACGAAAAAGGAATTATTATTATTATTATTGGAAAAAAAACAGAAAAGTTTAACACTCATTCTCCTTCTAAAACTCATTAACAGCTAAAAAAAAACGGTCTGATTTCTTAAATAAATATGTGTACGAAAATTTATATACATAAATATTCAATAATTCTTCTAGTCTTTTACTTGCAAAAATAATGTTTTATATAATGAGCCTTCATATTACATTCATTATATATGCATACAATTTGTTTAACTTTTAACAAGTCCCAAAGGACATGTGCAGGGTTCTATCGTAAATTGAATTATAACTCGTCGGAAGTCTGTTGAAAGTCTTTTCCAATCTTGAGTTCATCCCTACGACAAGGAATTATCCCTTTAAGGAGCTGAATGGATATTTATTTTATTTTAAATAAAGCTTTAAATTCTACAGAATAATTTTAATTTGCTGTTATTGCAAAAAACTATATGATTGCACTTTATATAAGGCAACTTCAATTATATAGTTCAAACATAATTTAGGCCCAATTTCCACTTAAGACCATAGATACCAAAAATGACATAGCATCAGAAGCATTTGCACAAACGTACAATCATGTCAATGAATTTCTCAACTAAATGAATCAGTTCTTTGACTAATTAAGCTGATTCAGGCAATCATTTCCTAACAAGCTTCATTATAAACATCTCTATTACTATGTCAACATTAGGAAGCCATCAACTTCCAGTTTCATTTTCATTTCCAGTTCCAGTACCTTCCATCATCACTATACGAATACGACGCGACGTACTACGGAAAAGTTAGTTTTGCAGACTTTCAATTAAATTTTGAGATTTCAAATCAACTACTTAATTAGCCGAAAGAGAATGCTGCTATCCCCAGGGCAATGTTCCCTTCTTTCTACCAAAGCTATATGGAATGCAGGCAATCTGAGAGTTATAATTAAATTATTTAACACTGAAATGTCATCAAACAATTTCTTTGCTTTTTTCACAAGAGTGAAATGAATTTATATATTAAAAATATGAAAGACTAGATGACAAACATTAGGGAATATTTAAAAAATCCAGAAATTATTTTGCAACTAAACACAAAAAATAGACAACTTTGAAGCCAAACTAATATGGCGGTACTAAATTTGTACGCTTTGTGTAGGTATTTTTGCCTTAATTTTTGTTATCGAGCTTTAAATCAAAGTCTTTTGATGTAACTATAAATCGGTATTGTGTTTTGTGAAATTAACAATGAACATCGCAGTATTTTCTCAATGGTTCTTAAAATATACTTCGCTGTTTCTTCAAATGATGTCAGAATTTTATACATAGATACAAATTACAGAGTCAGCGAGCGAAAGGATATTTTACTTCATATTATGCTTCAATTTTGGCTGCCATTCGCATTGAAGTAAAATGAAGTGACTTATGCTCCTCATAAGTTCTGTGAACTGGCACTAACATTTTCTGGAAATACATGAATTTTGATTAAAATTGCTGTGTCCAGAACGAGAACCAAGTCAGCCATGCTTGCCATTTATCGCTCAGATCGTTGGATGTGAGGTGGGTCCTTTTGGCCTGTGTACCTGGACGTCCTTCCATCCATTAGCGCTTGTATCTGTAGGACACAGACAACATTCTTTGTTGCCTATAAACATGGCGCCCAACACGGGGCCCAACCTGTAAAGAGCTGACAATATTGTTTGTTGTCTAAACCGTTACATATGGCACCATATAAATTTTGAGATATAAGCTCATAGCAATCTGCCAAAGCCATGATTAACTGTCGAATACTTGATAATTGACGTTTTGACTTCTTTTTTTACCAGCTGAAGCTTAGAGTATAAGTGTCTCTATATCTTACAGATATACATAAGTCCCATTATTATTTCCATACTATAAAATAATTTTTGTAGAACTTTGAAAAATAAATTATTCTATAAATCAAACGTATATATCGGACTCTTAGAATGAAAGTGACCTAACTCAAAATTTTCGTAAATTCTTATTTTTCAATAAACTGACCTTAGAAATGAACTCTAAAATAAGGTTGTCAAAAAGATGCCGAATTTTTTAGTTAGGTCACTTTCATTCTAAGGGTGCGATATATTCTTTATTAAATCCTTAAGTTTTTCTTTAATTTTTAAACTTATATTTTCTGGTTTAAAAACAAACTATTTAAGTATATTTCAACACCAGATTGGTATTTAAATATATTATATGTTTTGAAAACAAATTTTCAAAGAGCGAACACGCAGCATTTTTCAATTTGTTTACCAAAACTAGCGCATTTATTTCATATTTTTTCTCTCTCGTTCTGGTGTTTTATTTCGATTTCAACCTATTCTAATTTAATCATAGGTACAAAATTGAAAAAAGATAAAAAATTTAAAGTTTCGGTCGTTCAACTGGTGTTCACATTAAAAAAAAAAATCCAACGACACAACACGTATGGATGTCGTTATTTAAGTTTTTTTATTAATTCGGTTTCCTAGGTTTTTATTTTAATGTGTTGATTTTTTTTTTTTTTTTGAATTGAAATGTTTTCTTACTTTGGTTTGATCTCTCACCCCAATAGTTCTTTGAGAAAGTCTTTATTTATACTGTTTCAAAAACTTTTTCAATAATATTCAAATTGCAAATCAAATGATACAGGCATACAGCATACAACCTAAAACAATGAGAAGAGGAATGTTACCTGCTTTTATAATTTTTATAGAAAAACTTAAATTTGGTGAAAGTGCTTTGGAATGTTATGGACAACACGCTCAAATTCCTTACAGGAATAAACTCAAAGCAAAAGATATTCATAGGAGCTGTCCAAAATAGTAAAAAAAAAATAAATTGTCAAAATATATACATCGCATGGTTTCAATACGTGCAAAGGTAGACAAATAGAAGAAAAAAGAAAAAAAAAAAACCTATTTCTACTTACGATTTTTCCTGCCCTCTTACTGCTCTTTTCAATTCAAGAATATCAAATTTAAAACTGCCAGAGAGAAAAATATGAAATAACTTCTTCCTTCAAGGATATTATTATTTATGATATGTATATTAAAATTTCAGAGTTCACCATTTTATGTGAAAAAGAAGGAAATGAAACGATCATAATGTTAATTTTAAGAAAAAATCCTTGGTGAAAAATATAATAATAAAAAAAAATTAATGTAAATTTGTACGACATGTCATTTATCACTTCGAAGTGGAATAAAAATGATAAATGGTAACTAATGGATACGTCAGGATATTTTATAAAATTCCCATTGGTGTTGCTCTCATTTCTCTCATTTTTGTTTTTTTTTTGTTTAAAGTCATAAATAATTCATAGTAAAATGTAAAAATTTTTCATATATCCATACGAAACTCTGGACGCAAAATGTCTCAGAGGTATTTAAAGAAACTTGCCAAAAGCACTCACATATCATACGAGAGTAACTACGATATGTGGCATTGCGTGCTTCTTGAGATAGTTTGCTTTTGTTTACTCCTTATAATTGAACTTCTATGTTTTATCTTGATAAAATAGCAGTATGTTTCCCATTGCTTCATTTATGTGGTATATCCAAAGAAATTTTATGATTTATTAAGACAACCTCCGGACTTTGTATATAGATCCTCTAGAGAGCATTTGAACTTTCCTTTGGATTTGATAACACACATCGATAATAATATTTCAAAACAAGGATATTTTTGTAATGACTTACATATTATATTACAAAAATGGAAACAGCACCACAATACTGCCCTTTTGATTTGCACAAAGCCTTTAAGTGGTTACCTCTCACAAAATTATCGGAGACTTCCTCTGAAAATGAATCTCCTGTAAAACTGGTAGGTATCTCCTTTAAATCTTATCACATGACTTATTGAGAAATGTTATTTATGTTGTCACTTTGACAGGTCCCAAAAAGGTAGAGATATCCAATTCTGATAAATCTTAAAGTATATCCTGCTATAGATTCCGGTTCGATAATCTTAAAAATTGACGTGCTCTTGGAGACGGAGACACGTATTAGAGGGTTTTTTAGTTTTCGGAGTTATTTGCTTTGAAAATTAATTTCTGTAAGAAAAAATATTGAAGAGGAAAATATGGATAGTCATTTTGATTTTTCAACCTCCAACTTTATTTAAAAGAATGATATTAGATAGGTATAACTTTCTATTTGAGAATTGTTTATAAAAACTTGAAGAAATCAAATTTAGAGAATTAATTTATTTTTCACTGTGGTTTAGTTTTTTATTTCTTATTTATTTATTTATATTTTAGCTAAAACTTTTTAAACTGCTCAAACAGAAGGTGAGCTAAGGCATACTTCAGTTCACACTGTAGGATACCTATCAGAAACTTTGAAAATGGTATTTGATAAAAATGACTGATAAAATTTTAAAAATAAAAATTATAGAATAAAAGAATTTATCTATATAAAAACTTAAAAAACTGTTTCTGTGAAAATATATAAGTATGAAGGTTATAGAAACTAAATGCTGAACAAAATTTTTATGTATACCATTTTCTTTTAAATGTTGTTTAAATAAATATTTGTGCATGAAATAGAGTGTTTTTCTAATATAAGAGCTTCTAATTATGTATATACTTTCTCAGGTTGGTTGAAACTTAATTTCATTATTCAATATTTACCACGTATTTACCTCACAAACTCATAAGACTTTTATATTAATCATTGAATTCAATAGTAAAACACCGAAATGTGGTTATTTAAGAATTTACTCTAAAACGTAGAGAATTTTAAATGAAATTCTAAAATATTTTACTTTCATAATTCATTCTGGGCTTTTTAACATCTTTTCGGAAAACAATTGCTTTGGGTTGCCCTTTCGTGGGTTCAAAGTATTTTAGCTCCATCTTTGTGTCCCCTTGACGCAACTCTGTTGATAGACGGAAATACTGGTTAAGGTGTATTAGAAATTCGAACAGTTGAACATAAGCTAAGTCATCTTGTACTAAATGTTGCATTTATTTCAGTTCGTTATATTTTAAAATTTTTTAAATTCTTAAGTAGTTAGTAAAAGTTGCTAAATAGTTAATTTCAAAAAATAATTCAAAGAAAATACACGGTGTTTTAGATTTCGTCTTTAAAATCAAGATTTGTTTATATAAACGTTTTTTTATATCCGTGTATAGTTTTTTTTATTTATCTTTTAACATTTATCTTATGAAAGGTCTATAATTCGAAAATGACCACTTTCACGAGAAATTAACACAATTGTCACATGTTTTGTACATTTGCACTCCAATGGACAACATTTTTCCCTTGATGTGAGATCTTAACTCCAAATCCCCCACATCTTCATATATATTTCTGCAAAAACCTTTTGTTATATAACAGAAAATATTTCACTTAAGCTAAACATTTCAAATGTTTTCGTGATGAAAAATGATATAAGACAAATTTGAACCTTATTTTCTAACAAATTGAAAGGAAAATAGTACTCTGGAGTCTAGATTAATATATTTTATTGCTTTGTTTATTCTGAAAAATATTGGTTTTTCGCTTCCATATTTTATAAAAATTAAACCAGTTTGAAAAAGACGAAACCATTTATGTAATTTGTATCCTTTGCGTTACTATATTACTTTCATTACAAATTAATTGTTCCTTCTTCAATTAAAATATTAATCAATCATATTTATATCTATGTATAGTACCATTTTTGAAGTATTTACAAGTTTTATTCTATTTTCAATCCATATACATATATACGACTTTATCGTTTACAAAATAAACCACAAAATTAAATCAATACGAATACTTTAGCGAACCTGTAGGTAAATATATGTGAATCGCTGAAATTTCTGCAAATTTGACAACCAATTGAATAGATTTTCATTGAAAGCATAACCAAAAAGTTATTTATGACTATCGAATATGCAAACAAGGAGCAAATGCATGCTTTGTAGATTGTAGTCATTATTTGTCGACCATTCCAATAGCTCCTATCCTTGCAAATCCGTGTGCCCAACAATTGGACATTGCACAATTGCATCCGATTGATAATCCTGGACAATTGGATATTTGCGTTTGGCGTTCTTCTCCACATGATAAATATACGCAATACTTTCCGGCACAACCTTTACGGCCATCAGTGCATTGATCCTATGGGTGATGGTGATGGAAATGGAATAGCTACCGATAGCTTACGCCAGAGGGGTTGGTATGTTATATGGTATGGTATTTTTACTCGTATTACATTTTTAGTCGATTCGTGTGTCACTCGAGCAGAAAGGTAACGTGCTCTAATTTTCTTTTCAGTCACTCGTTTGTGCTGTGACTGTGATTCGCATTCGCACATCTCACAAACACCCCATGGCTGGCACTTAGGGACACGTGATATGCCTGCCTGTGTTACGTGGCCTATAAATCACGTCACGAGGATGGTGTAAATCAGTCATTAACCAGTGGACCGACAACAACATGGAAATTACAAAAGAAATACCCACCAACGTATTGTCACCCTGGTTGCCTGGCTTTGAATCTCAGTTCTGGGGTTCAGTGAAATAAATAATTTTCTTTCCTGCGCAGTAAATGTGGCTGCGGAAAAATGTTATTTTTTTTTGCTTTCTGGCGTTGGCAGTTTGGGAAAAAAGTGAAAAATTTGTGTGTGCCTTGGGACCAATTTGACAACACGCATTTTTTATTTAAACTACATACGTACCTAGTATAAAAGTAGTCTACTCAGGTTTTTCAGACTGTTATTACTCTTTGCGAAACGAACCAAAAAGCTGGAAAATAAATCAATTCGGTGTAAGAAAAAGCGAACATTCGTCAATTGACTCGTTTCAGATGTCAAAACTAAGCTTATGCAAATTTTTATTGTGACTGGCCGGCAAACAAAAATATTGTTTTTTCGAACAAAATAAGTAAGTTAATATCTCCAAGCAATAGACAAAACCTTAAAGAGCCATTAAGGTTAGGCCGCACTCGATGGAACTGCACCTCGATGAAACTTTACAACACCTCAATATGTTCTTTGTATGAAATCCTAGCAGCTGTGTCGCACCAAACAGCAACAACACGACACGTGCGCCACCTAGCGGCGAAGTTAATATTCTGACAAAGTTTGTCGCAAGTGTTTTCAGGGCGTAGTGTTTTGTTTTAAAATACCGTAAACAATTATTTTTTCTGTTGTTAAGATGGAGTTTGACGATCAAATTTTAATTTCAATTATACTAAAAAGAACAAATTAATTTGCATGCCTAAGAAAAACAATATCTTACGAAAAATTTTATTAAATATTAACTTGATTTGTAGTGTACGTCGAACTGCTGCCGTTCAAGCGCGTTATATCAGGAAATTCTTGTGCAGTTATGTGAAGTGTTGTGCAGTTTAACTGGAAAAAATTGGGTGATTTATTGCCACGAAATACCCAATAAAATCATTGAAAAATGTTTAAAACTAAATGAAACTGCAAAAATTGGACACAGTATAAATAATTAAAATTACTGTACTAATTATGAGCTAGTTTAATGTTTATTTCAAGCATGGGTGTCCAATTTTCAAAAACTGCTCTCTAATCCTTGCAGTGTATTTCACTAATAACAAAATTATAATCATAACAGCACATTTCATTCGTTTATGCTTCAATATAATAAGACTTTAAAACGTAGGTTACCTACAAAAGTTGTAATAAATTCATCTATCGTGTTAAAAATTTAATACGGTCCTTCGTATATCTAAATTTTCACTTAACTCCTTTAAGATAACTACGGTTAGTTGAGAAAAGCATAAACAAGAACAAAATTTTTCAACGTTTTATGAAGACAAATTCAAAGCCTTTGATTTAGTGTGTTGTAACCGTAACCGTATAAGCACTCACAATTTATTTTATCTACATATAATTTAATGCTGGTTTTTAATTTATTTTCATTGTCTGCAGAGCCTTTAAATACCAACGTTAATACGACGTAATGATGTGAAATCGGACTGTTCCTAAATCTCCCGTACAGATTTGTATCTGCGCTGTACCAACCCTGCATCGTCGTTCAAAAAGGTCTTACCTATATATAGCAGAGACCACCGAGATGAGCATTCAGCGTATGCTTATTTTTTGAATAGGTATAAAGAAAAGGACTATAAAATCCTTTGGTGGCACATAATTCTGTTATCTAGAATGTGGTGTTTTGTGAAACCCTGATATATGAGTAGACCCAAGCTTTTTGATCAATTTGAATGATTATGTTTATAATGTATTAATAGGAACCCAAGGTGTTATACGCCATTGTTAAAACCCTAATTCATAGGAAGGACTTTCACATATTGATGATGATGTAATTATTGTACCTATAGGTAAGATATGTTACATAAAATTAAATTTTTAAAATATCTCTTCCTTTCCCTCTCATCATACCTGGTGTGAGGTTGAAGAAAATTATTCTTTCGGAATACAATTAGTTTTGTTACTTTCCCTTTTTCCAGTAACTTGGAATTTAATTATGTCCCAAGAAGCATCTTATAACGAATTGTTTTTTTTTAAATATAAAAAAATTCTCATGAAGTTTCTTTTAATGGAAATATGCTCATCAGCGGAAGCATTTACTCTGCGAAAAGCGAAAAAAATATTTCATTCAATTATTATAGCGTCACAAGGAGTTGCTTCCATTTCGTAAAGATATACTTCCATTAAAAATTACATTGATGCGGGTAAAATAGTGGGTGCCAGAGGGATTCATTGCGCGCAATGGAATGGCAGATGTGATGAAAAATTAAAATCGTCCTTTGTGATGTTTTACCCACCAAATACATATATATACCTCACCTATGTATATAAATAGGTATATGTACATTGTACATATAAAAGTGACGTGGCTCTTTTCACAAGCGATTTCTTTCCTCTTATATGCCACATGCGAGTGAATTGTGCACATAATATGAGTCTCTCTGTGTAAACGTCTCATTAAACAAGCAAGTTAAAGGAATGTTAAGTAGAGCTTAATATATGTGCGATCCAGGGCTCTGAAGCTGAAGCTGTAATAGGATGAGTATATGGGTATCATTGGAAGTAGTATTTATGTTATAATTTCTTTTGATGAGCTATCAGAGTAAATGTGTCCATGAGAACATGAAAAAGGTTTGATGGAGGCTTTTAATGCTTTCGGGGTTTTGTAAATGGTATAAAGATGCAAAAATAAAGTACCTTCTTTACTACAGTGCTATAAGGGATTTTATTTCAAAAGAAGAAGATAATTTACAGGAAAGAGCAACTTAAGGAGAAAAAAAACGCTGCTGATTGAATCAATTATATGACAACAAGTGTTGAAGCAATCAAAAGGATCAGTTAGCAGATTTATTGAAGACAAAATTGTGCAATTAAAGGACACTCACAAAATAATCATAAGTGCTGCTGATAAGTGACACAAAAATATTAAAATGGTTTGAAAACTACAACAAGGATAAGTAACGACAGCAACAAGACTCTGGTCGAAGTTGTCATAAATATGTTCAGACAAATTAAAAATAAATAAATAATTATGTTGGTTCTAGTGGCTTTTAACTTTAAACAGTTCTTGTGTGTGTTTTTTAAGTCAGACGGAATGTAGAGGACCTACAATTTTCTGCCAAGTTTGCATAAATAAGAGCCACTTTTTCATGACAAGAGATACTCATGGAGGATTTGTCATTTCTTCGCAATGAAAACATTTAAGAAGTTAATTTTTGTATTAATAATTATGTTTTACGGACAGCTTGAAATGTACTGTTTAGCAAAGAATGAAAAATAACATTAAAAGGTATTGAAGGTTTGAATGAAAAACACAACCACTTAGGTGAGCTACCACCAATTATACATACAAAGAAGAAAAAACCAAAACAATAGAAAATAATTTTTTTTTTTTTTAGTGGACTATATTGAATGAAATTCAATCTTCAGCTGGTATTAATTCAAATGAAAAGGTAGGTAGATAATAAGAAATCTAACACAATTATTTATAAAAGTTAAATCTCGTGTGGGTAATCTTGATATGAATGGTTTTCGTACTTCACATACATATATTTATATTTACAAATAAAACAAAAGCAAAACAACAAAGAAATAATTACATATACATACATAGGTCTATAATGTAAGTAAATAGGTATATATTTTCTTATATGTATTTCCTTTCAAGAAAATGGAATTCCAATCGATTTTCATGGCCCCCACGATTTTCTTTATTTTCTATCCCAATCCAATTGCAATATAATATCAGGGATTACCAACGAGCACGACAATTCTTCTTTTATTTCTATAATATGCTCTCCACCTAGATAAAATATGACACAAAAATTCTCCTCTTGTCGGCGATGTCTTTTGTCACCTTCTCAAATATTTTTCTTAAGGCAAGCTCCTCTATATTACATCAAAGTACTGCCGATGATGACGCTCGTCTTTGGTTATATATCGATAATGTTCATACACACAGCATAACAAACTACAATGAACTAAAGAATACAAACATTCCTCTTCTATATATTATATCTACTATGTGCGGAGGCGTAAACATCCTTTTGCCAAAGAAAAACTGTTACATATATACCTTATAGATAAAATCGAGGAAGGTTTTTAGATATTTTCAGTATACCTATTACCTACCTATGCATATTTATCTCTTGAGGTAACAACACAGCACAGCATCCACCATCTTCCATCGGTAATTTTTTAAAATATTCATATTTCAAGCGACAAACGAGTGTGAGAAATGTGCTTTAACCTGAACTTTTTATCCTTGATATCCTTAAAGTTCCAAGAAAAAGGGAAGCTTAGGGATCAAAATCAAACTTTAAAGAGATGTATAATCCCACGGAATGCCTCCATAAAATATGAAAATAATATTTGCCAATATAGTATAATGGAAGGTTAAAAATAGGGTTATGGTGTGTTGGTATTTTTGTAATAAGGTTTGTGTAAGGGTTATTTCCAAATTCCAACGTTTCCAGAAAAGGTAACATTAATATTTGACTTAGTTATGTATTTTAAATAATTGTTAAAATTGTAAAAATTAAATATTAGTATATTTTTGGTTGAAAAAAAATCTACAACCACTATGTATCAATACGATAAACAATTAGCAACCTGTTTTTATTGCCTTTGCTCTAGTACCGCAACATTTCCACCATCAGCTTTTTAGGAACCATTAAGGACTGGAATTCCCACGAATTTGCTTTTTGCTTCTCTTTTCTAATTGTTTTATAAGATTGTATTTAATTTCTTTGAATAGCCCCAAAGTTAAGTTCCAATTAAAATTCTAGTTCATCATGTTTATTCGCAATTATTCTCATATCGAATAAAACTCCAATCGTCACGCAATCACAAAATTTTGTGGATAAAAGAAGAAGAGATCCCGTTTAGCAAACATCTTGTTGTGTAAGTAAATATCTTTAATTTCTCATGTGAACTTCTTAGTCAACACACCTCATACTATGTTATATGACTGTCATCAATCACCACCTTATGGCTGTGGTATGATTCTCACGCTTCTCTTAGCTCAGGTACATAAAAGCGCAAATACCAGAGGGAGCTTTTCCGTGTTTTGTTATGGGCGTTTAACTTCGAAATAGAAACGCAATTAAGAATTCAATTAAGAAAGTCAGACGTGATGTGCATTTTGTGGTGGAAGGAAATTACCCCCATATTCTACAGAATTAATGAGCAAAATAATGCTATGGAGTAAAATTGATGATTAAACTATTTCGATGATGATCGGTTCGTGCTTTCGTATTCATTTCGTATGAATTGAAGATACTAAGTAATTATGTGGTTTGAATTAAATAAAATAATATTTTCTCGAAATGCTTTTGAGAAGGTAGAAAAGTATTTTGTCATAAAGCTGTGGATTAAAATTAAATTTTAAAAATAAAACAAATATGTTAATATTTATGCATGAAATATATATAATTTAAATAAGAAACCATATGAGATTAGTGTACAAAATTTGCGATGCTGATTTAAAAACATTTTAAGTCTGAAAATACTCTTTATAATAGACTGTTGGATTAGGTTCAAGCATCAGTAAAAAAAATTATATTTATTATTGTTAGTTCGTTAAGGATTAAACAGGTTTTTGTAAGAAAAATGACACCATTTAGTGAGGTACTTATAATAGTATTTTTTATGGATAGGTACGACCTCTCGCAAGTACTTATTTGAGAAGTTAAGTCTTCTGGATATGTCATTCTATTATAATTGGTTGATTTCTATGAGTAAAATTATGCAGTTTTATTATGTTGCAAAAGAGCAAAATAAGTTGAATAACCAATGTTTTGAATTTGCATTTCACGTGAAAAAATAATAATATGAAAATTTATGTATGTGATACAATTTGTCAAAGAAAAGATTGATAGAGCTCTGTAAATTGCACTTTAAATAATTTAGTGAATAAAACCCCTTTACAATTCAAAAAACAAATCCTCATCAAGCAAGGAACCAAAGAAAATTAAAATTTGCATGATTTGATTATTTGTTTCTCAAAATCTGAGCTTGAATATTCTATCTACGGTACAGAAGCGTACAAGACAAAAATAAAAATAAATTTCGACGAAACGTAAACAGAAAGACAGAAAAACTCACTTTTGGAGAAATACGAAACCAATGAAACAACACTCTTGTCAGTTTTTGTTTGGGGGAAAAACCATATTGATAAAGAATGTTTTCATAAAATCTTAAATTTAAAATAGTTGAATATGTAGCTATAAATTTCCTTTATAGTTGAATAGTTAAAGTCTTATCCAGGTTTACGTATAGCTAAAATGACTTGAAGGTTCAAGGCTCACATCTCCTATCATTCATACATTTTAAATATAATTTTTACCTCACTAAGGTATATTACTCTGAGAAAAATGAGACTAAAAAAGCTTTTGCCAAGCATTATCGGAAAAAAAAAACAAAAAAGGATTAATTTTTGCTATATTCTCTGAAGCAAGATAACTTTCCTTTTCCAAGTTCTTTTAGCATATTCTCCATCATTTTCAAACAAATCGTTAATCAACCTATGAACGCAAATGTATTGTATATCATTTTCAGATAGTTGATTATTCAGTGATGCATAGTTAGTACAAAAATTACCAAAATAAGTTTTTTATATACAGTAAAGAAGTTTAAAACATTTTTTAACTAAATCTGGATGGAAAAATTATATTTTTTATAAAACAAAATATATACAGAAAACAAAAAGATCCTTTATTTTATATGCATTTAAATTACAAATGCAGGACTGCTTCAGTTATTGTATTGAATATTCATGCATTTATGTTCCACTTTGTGATTCTCTGTAAAAATGGTCACCGATTGTAATTAAAAACCTTAGAATCAAAAACCATGTTTGTGAGTTTCTCCTCTGATGAGTGCTTAAAAAAAAATCCTCATTCTTTTGTTTGAAAATCCACATAAAAAAGATCAACATTCAAAAGCATGTTGAATCTTAAAACAAAAAGAAGTTCAGCAGCCAAATGACATTTTTTGTGTTTGTGTTTGTTTTTTTTTTTTAATAAAAATAGTTTTTGTGAATAAATTTGCGTATTCTTTGTATAGAAACACATTTTGCTTGTTGTTTAGATACCTACTCGACGTACATTCCGCAATGCAGTTATGAATTCTTAAAAAATGCATGAGTGAATAAATTTAGATATCTGGTTGGCCTTGCTGTTTGTTTCAACTTTCACACAAAGTATTTTATGTCCTTGGATGGTTATACATAATATAATATAAATAAGTAGCCGGATATCATAATCAAACCTAAGAAATATAATATATTTCCGCTATATTTGCTTAAAGATGATTCTTATTTTTTTTTTATTAAAACTACGTCTGATTTTTTAATGAAACATATTAAATGTAAACCTGAAAGGTATTTTTTAATAATTTTTTTTTCAGATTTATGTATTTAAATTAAAATTCTACAGAACTTTCTAACTAAAATTGAAGTAATTAAAGTTCTCTGAATTAAAGAAAATTGATTTTTCAAGGATTAAAAAATCAAAATTAAAAATAACAGAAGAATAGAATACGGTCCAAATTTTAGTTTTTGCCTATATACTGCGGAAATTTCTATTTTAAGGAATTTTTAAATCAAGTTGACATACTATATCGACGGTTAAGTCGTTTTCACATGTTATCCAGAAACAAAAGAAAATCCTGCCAAATTTTGAACGAAATCCTGCAAGGTTTTGAATTCTGCCTTTTCTGTCAAATGTTCAAAAATGTCCTGATTTTGTTGATTTTTTTTGCATTAATAATATTTTTTATGGAATCTTTCGACTCACGAGGTCTTACACTTTAAGCAAAGATATTATCTTTCCTTCATTATTATTAGTAGGGGTTATTTTTTTACATTAAAACAAATAAATTGCCAAAGAAGAAAAAAAATTTGTTTGTTCTTGAGTATTCGAGAAAATGAGATTACTGAAAGCATTTTTCAGCCCACATTTTAACATATATATCAATATTAACCAATATCTCGAGAACCTAGCTCATTGTACAAAAAAAGTTGGCATCCTTAGATATGAAAAATAAAATTTTCAATGTACATAAATATATGTGAACTTATATTTCCATTTTATATTTTTTAAAGGATTAATAATTCATAGAATTAAAGGGCTATTTTATGTTTTTGTCACAATTAGGATTTAAGTGCCAAAAATAAAACAGTTCATAGGTTAAAAAAAAGGATTAAAATTAAATTTCTTATAAAAAGAACCTCACATATTTTTGTGTACGATGTTTTCCAGATATTGGTTAAAATGCATTTTTGACAGGCCCCCGATGCATAACAGTTACGAATATAACAATCCAAAATTTTAACAACAACAATCGATCGATTTTTATTTGTAATAAATATGAAAAATTAAAACTTTTTTCTCATAAGGCATAACCCCAGTTTATTTCAATACTTTTTTTTCAATAGTTTGTCCTTGTGAATTTCCAAATAAAGATGTTCTGTGTAGTTTACATAACACTACTTATAGAATAAAATCGTTCAGATTTTAAATTTGTTCTTCTTTTTTCTCAGAAGTTAATTTAAAACATGTCTAAAAAAAATATTTAAAAGTTTATTTTGCATGCAGTGCACACCAAGTATACAATCTTAAGAAATCTCTCTGCTCAAAGAAAAGTTTAAATCGAAGTCCATCGAAGGAATTTCCTAATAAGTTTCCGATTTCAAAGTTCTTAAAAAAGTTGTTATTTGGAAAGGATTTCAATATCTAATTGACAAACTAATCCCTGGCACTATATTTTCTCTTTCAGAGTTAACTGATATTTGTATTTTTGTATTAGGATTTTAGAATTTTAGATTTGACTGCAAAACTGAGTAGTAAACAAGAACTTTGTTTAAAAGTGACCACAAAGGTATTATAGCTATTTTTATTCTTGGCTTTCTACTCGTCAGTTGTTAACCCTATTTGGAATATGTATATTGTATAGACTAAACTTTTGATAGGGTAGACACTTATGTAAATATGACAAATTTTTAGCTCATGTAGAACAAATAGTTCTTATACAAATATTTTGGATCTCTCAAATTTTCTCGAAAACAGCTTTAACTATTTCGATTAGACTCCGTACATGTAATGACGAATTTAGTTACAAGAAAACTATGTTTTATGTTTTTAGCAACCAAAATTCTAATGATGGAAGTGGGGTTTCGACTTTTTATGAGAAATGAGCCTTAATTTTGGGATAATCTCGTACCATAATTTTTGTATACATAATTTGTTAATTAATTTTGAACCCAGTACTTTTGAATAGTTCAAACAATATTGCAATATTTACAAATAATTTCAGTGCAAACCACCTGACAAATTTGGCGCTGTCGATTTTTTCTAAGGTAAACAATGAAATGGCTAATATGATTGTTGCCCACCCTTGCTCCCTACTAACAACATCGCATAAAAGAAGAAAAAATATAAAAGATAAATAAATTGTAAATTTTTATTTTCACTTCTCAAGAATCTTAAAATGAAATCAAAGCCAAGAAACACAAACTTTTCAATTAAAACAGAAATAAAACTTTTTAAATTATCCCCAAAAGAGACTTTTTAGCGTACAAAAAAAAATACAATCATTTCATCAAGATCTTAAGGCATCCATAAATTGACAATAAAGATTGACTTTATGTTTTCTGTTTATCTGTTTATATTTTTCTGAAATGTTTCATAATTTACTTCATCTCCAAAGTAGGTATGTACCTATCCAACCCGCGCGGCGTCGTGATCAAACATTCCTTAAAGCAAATATTTAAAATTTTAATACATCTGTTTCATATAATACGCCTCTCGGATTCAATTTAAAATTTAAATTCTTAAATAAACAAGATAATATTATGATCCAATTTTTGTAGCCGATGAAAACAAAAAACCATTTCAGCTTTTCTCATCAACCGTTAGAAGTTGATAATTTATAAAGAAGAAAAATAAAAATCAACGGATATAAAGGAAAAATATTTTCTTTGGCAAAAGAAGAACTTGGATTTTCTTAATTGAAAAAAAAAAAACAATCATCTAAGATAGAAAGATAAAATTACTTAATAGATATCGAATGAATATAATATACATAATGTAAATATATAAGTTATGGTAACTTATTTTTCCCTCCAGGTTTTTTTTCGTATATTAGGTTAGATTTTAAAAGCATTGAATACATGAGTGGAAAACCTCACTCAGAATTTGCGATGTTTGAGACATGATGACAGGGGACTGATATAATAAATTATTGTTTTAAGTATCCAGAGATGAATAGATGCTTCGAAGTGGTAATTTACCTCGAAAAGTTCAATTTGGTCTCGGATTTAATAATTAATTAACATTTATTTATAAATTTTATTTCCTTAATGGTAGATAATTTTAATGTGGGCTGTTGTAACATTCCGGATCGGGGTTAACAAAAAACCTTTTGTTATATGTGTATACACACTGTAATTAAATAGTGACACAAACGTCAGCATAGATATTGTAAGCAATGTTAATTCTTTTTGAGATACAACTTTTTGTCTCATATAATATGTTAAAAAAAATATCAAACCGAATTAAAAATCTGACGGTTTAATTGAGATGGAAGAAAATTTAAAGGGCGGTTTCAATTGAAGTTCGATATTTTGTCAACAAAAACATGAAAGAGAGGAGACCAACATGTTATACAAACAATACTAAGAAGAGACCGAGACGTGATTTACTTACACATAGAAGACCGAGAACGATAACAAGACCATACTGAAATTTTTTGATTTTAACGAGACCGATATGAGATTATCAAAAGTCATGCCTCGCCTTCGGTATTTTAAAATCAAATAAAAAGTCAGTTTCCTTTTTATATACGCATTAATGAAAAAATAAAACCCTTAGAAACCCCATAACTAACCCTGAGAGCACCAATATGGCAAACGAATAAACTTCTTACATAAGTATATTGTAAGTTTAACATGTTTTTGTAATATATAATAACAATTTACCAGACGAAAATTTCCTGAACAAGTTAACTTTTATTTAACACTTAATTTTTTTTATGTAAAAGCAATTAACGATAAATTTCACAACTTCGCACTCAAAAGAGAGTAAACACCAATTATGATCGAAATAATAACAATGAAAAGTCGTAATTTAAAAATTGGAAACAAAAGTAAACAAGGATATGCGTAAAATATGCTTAAATGCTGCTGTTTTAAAAACGATGTGATAATATCCCGCTTTATACTTGTATAATGGTTTTGAAAACTCTGATGAATGCCCTTAAGTTATCTACAGATAAAATTATTGTAATAAAACATCCTACAAAATGTGGATGAATTTTAACAATAATATCCTTGCATGTTTATGTTATGTATAGCTGCAGATAAACCTATGTATTCGTAATACTATTTAACTTTCCATGTCTCCCACATTCTGTGTTATATGGTTATATATTTATTTTCACATATAAGTTAGTATATGTGTTCATGAGTTACAGCTCCGACTGAATGACTGTAGTTGGTGTTCAATCTCATTTGCGGAGTCTTTTGGCAAAATTTTAATGTGGCCTTCCACCAGAAAAGTAATCAAAAACAATATATAAATCTATCTGGCAAGTTGACAAAAATGTTTGACATCGAAAATTATCCTGCTTTTGCCAAATACATAAAAATGAAACTAGGCTTTGACCCAAAACTCAAAAGTTGCAAATATTTTTATGGTGTGCTATGAATGATGCAACAGTTAAAAAAAAGGGTTAGAGTGTTCTTCCATTAAAATATGAAATTCAGAATTGAAGGTAAAGTAAACCAAAAACAAATATATATGGCTCTTTTATATTTTGTAACGTTCTAACTGATTTGAAAGGTTTGCAAAGATTATAAATTTTATAATGAATACGAATTTTATTTGAACGAAAAGATGCATTTGAACTCCTTATCCGAGCTTTTTTTTCCCCAAGCCAGCTTGTCGATTTTAATTGAGTTCAATATGAAAAGAACTAAACAACTTTGTAGTGGCACTCACTATTTAATTGGACGTTGAAGTGGTTTAATCCTCTTTGCTTTTGTGCGAGATCTAGTAGCTGAAACCGATTTCCTCGTACACAGTATAACTAAGATTAAGGTTTAATTATACGTTGGAAATTAACTCCCAGTCTCAGGACAGGACCACATTATCCTTACCTTCCAGCTCTTTTATTTCAATTAAAATTAGCATTACCGTAGAATTTATTACTGTAGATTTAATGGCTTTCCATTTTCCTCCATTTAGGTAAAGAGCGCGAAGCTTTTATACAAAAGCATTTTCTTTATTTAAAAAAAAAAAAACAGAAGACCATTTGGTGGGTGTGTATATTTTATATAAAGATTTATTTAAACATTTTTACCATCTCATACTGAATGTATATTAAGTATTTTTCTTTGCAAAAGATATACAAATACACCAATCACAAACTAATCTACAAATACATAATATTAAATAACCTACAAAATTTTTTGAAATTTAAATAATTCAACTTTTAATTAAAAATGCGAAATTCAAAAACGCTACAAGTTTTTAAAACTATTTTAATGCAAAAGTTTTCGAACTTTTTTTTATTGCTAATTTACAGAATTTTGGTTCCGGGTTCATTCTCCTCAAGTCGTTCGAGTACAATTTTAAAATGTAAAACTTTCGAGAGCAATCAATTTGTCAACAAACCAATATATCTGCACAAAACATCCATCTGCCATATTAAAATAAAGTTTTGAATGAAAACAACTTCCAGTTAATTGCAAATTGACAAAGGAAACCTCAATAAAGCATTTAACAAGCTGGTGAACTAAAGCAATAACATTAAATTGAAATTGGTGTGAAACATTTCAAATGTAATAGAAATCTATTTTCAAACTATACAGAAACAACAACTCCACTTTTGTATAAATTGAGGCAAACCGTAAAACCATTACCACGTCATAGTGTTGTTTCAATGTTCAACTGAACTTTTTTTTTTAATTCGATCATGTTCCAGAAATATTTTCGTCATTTTATTGATGACTGCTTTGCTTGCTTGACGATTGTTCACAATCGCGTTTTCCATAAGACCATCAGCCAAACCCGAAATCAAAGCAGAGTAGCTAAATTATTTATTTCCCCCTTGAATACGAAAAGGACACACAACGGGTGAATGGCAGTTTTGTGTGTTGAGATTAATCGCCAAAAATTCACATAAAATTGAAATGCTTTTCAAATCGAAGCGCTTTTATTGTGTTTTTTGTGTTGAAACCATGGTGAATGGGGAGAGAGATGGGGTTTGAAGGGAGATATTTTGAGCGCTATTATGTTCTTAAGCAACAATTTGATTTGATAGCTATGTATGTAGCAATATAAAATTCAAATTGTAAAATAGGATTGAAAACTTTTTTCAATTAAGATTTGATATTTTTTATTACTTATAATGAAGTCTTATACAATATGCTATTTTTTAGATTTCTTTTTATTTTATCTTGTATCATAAATAAATGTGTCTATATTGTTGTTGTCTTTAAAAAAAAGTAAACCTGCAGATAACAAGACTATGAGACAAGTTCCACAATTTAAATTAAATATTATTGAATTTTAGGAAGACTTTTTAAATACACACTCGTAACTCAAGTTTTATGGACGACTATTTTGTTGAGAGCTCAAGGCCATATTAAGGAAACGTTTTAATTAGAATCTGGTACTCTAGGTGCTTTCATTCTGTATATGAATACACTTACGTATTTGAATCCTTATTAATATAAAAATGATTAATTTTCTTCTAATTCTTAAATTAACTTAAACTTTAATCAAGACTTAATTCAAAAAATTTAATTTCCCACTACCTAATGAAAAAGAAAAGTGCATTAAAATCATTACGAAAATCTACTAGATATAATCCACAAGGTCTCTGTTATCACCAAAGAATTTAAATATAAATTATACCGCAGATAAACTTTCACGCAAAATGAGAACTTTTGCATAGATACTTTCATGTCACTTATAGCGTTTTTTTTATAATTTTTTTTTTGTTATATAAAAACATAGGCATTTTTCGCTTACTTAATTGTTAATCCATATACTTTTGTGAATTAGATAATAAACTTCAATTCAACTTTATTGAGTCGCACTTCCATTTACTGAATAAAAGTAATTCATGTTTAAATTTCGTTTATTAATAGAGTTTTAAATTTTTAATAAATTTCATAAAAAAATCAAACATCTAACTTGCTTTAAATATACTTGTACATATATGTATGTGTCATATCATCACGTCGCAGCTTGCACTCACATACCTGCTGCGATAAATCTTTTATATAAAAACTACGTATATATATGAACGTGTAATTACGTCGTTGGATAGGGTATGTATTTTGCCTTTAGAAATATATAATCGGAGTCACCTTCACAAAGCAACAATTAATGTAATAAAAAAACCCATTTGCGATAAAATTAAGTTTAATAAAACAAAAACAAATCGCATCAACACCCGCAAGGATTTCGCATTGTGTTTGCTTAACACGAAAGCAAATGACAATAACATCTTCATTCCTCCCTCGGGATCAATAATTAAGTATTATATCTATGTATGTATGGTATTTGGTATACATCCCAGATTCCAGACAACGTCTATCCGACCACCCACACATTGAATACGACGACGTTTGTTTGCTATTTACTTACCTACATATAGATGAAATTGTTTATTTAGTAGAAAATATATGAAAGTTGAAAATAAAATACAAACTCAAAAGATAAATTACATAATTCTATGTAACATTAAAAATAACGTCTGTATCATAGAGAAATTAATTTATGTGGAATTAATATAATCAATTCAGATTTTTTTTGTATTTTTTTTTTTTGTTTTTTTTTTGTTTTTTTTTTTGATAAAAATCAATGAAGATATTTATGTTTGAAATAAAAAATGACCCGTTAACTTTTACACTTCACATAGGCTTATTTGCGACACTGAGACTGGGAATTTTTCGTACTCCTTAAAATTTATTTATGGCATTTTTATTGCGGCATTGTTTTTACGGTCCATTAATTTTGTGTTGACAATATAATTTGAAATGCCTCAAGACACAAAAGAGGACTGACTTTTTTTATAGTAGATACTTATTACATTTTGCAACGACCCAAGTAAACAATAGATATAATTCACTGAAAGGAATCTTTCAGTTGGAATATAAATTATGATATATATAATACTGTAGGTTGTGTGAAATAATTCAATGATGATTTTTATTATATGTAGATACATTTTTAGATAAACTCGGATTTAATTTTTTTTATATCTTTAGTTATCTTATTTATTCAAAAGTTAATTTAACAATTTACAAAATATATATATGATATATATGTAATAATTTTAGTTGGTTTGCTTTTTGGCCTTATGCCAATAAATGAAATAATTTTCTTTCCGCAATATAACCGCAAGCAATATCCAATAAAGAAAACATCTATTTTTCTATTAAGAAAATTTAAAAAAATAAGTATTTATTTTATTTGAAATCGTCATGTCTTCATCTTTGTAGATTTAAATTTTTGATTTCCCACATATCCGAACACACTTTTCTATACAAAATTGGATAATTATATAATTATATATATGAACAAAAAAAACAACACTCATTCAAAGCTTAAGCATCATCCTTTCAACAAAAAGAGAAATAATTTTCGAAAGATGATGTAAGCAAAATCATCAATCAAGCCAAAACAGTTAGCGCTCAACTCTGAGGTTCTTTTGAGCTTTTAACGCTCGGAGAAGTAGTTAGCCAAAACCACATTGTTTATGTAACCAGCACCTATGGTAAAATTGAATTTCGAGGTACTTATGGCATGATGTATGTATACGTTTACATCGGTGAACAAAACAATAGGTTGAATTTAATGCGGATAAAGCTTGTGTGTTGTATGTACTCCGAGGAGCTTAAAACATAATGCTATAGGATTTAAGTAATTTATATAGAAACCCAAAATATTCCAGTACGTACATTTCGAAATTAATTTACAAAAAATAAAAATTAAATTTCAATATAACGTTTTTCTATGAAAAATACAACCTGTGGTCTATTTCACCACTTTACAATTTACAACTACAAATTTGTAATAATCCTGTATTAAATAAAAGAAATTGCATTTTTATTTTTTATTCTGACGCTCAAAAATGCTTCAGACAAATTCAACAGAATACAAAATTTTAGAAAACTTTATACAGATCAACTCTTACCTGTAAAATGTTCTTACAAAATTCAACAAATTTGTAAAATAATTAATTTTTAATGTAAGAAATTACTTATATTTGAATGCAAGATCAGTAATAGTTTATAATTGTAAATTGTAAAATGGTGAAATAGATTACAGCAGTCCGTCTTCGAATTTATTAGATATTAAAAAAATATCGAAATCGATTGAATCGTTATAAAGAAATAACAAAAACAGTTCTATGATAAATCTTTTTCTATATGAAAAGATAGTGAAAATCTCCAATAATTTTTAGAGATGACTTTTAAGAAAAATATTATATTCCATCTTTGTATACATTACTGACTTCGTTGTTTCCCAAAATTATTATTTGTTAATTTTGTTAATTTTTGTTAATTTGTTAATCCTCCATTAATAAAGTAATTTTTTTAAATTATTTCTTTTTCGTGGTAGTAGCCCGTGGCGCAGTGGTTAATGCCATAGGACAGTAACGCCAAAGTTCTTAGGTTTGATTCCCAGCATTTATGCCACCTAAAAACAGAAATGTTTTTTCACCGTTTACGACATCTTGCTAGGATTTGTAGGTCCCCTCAATTCCTGATAATAATAATAACGCACATAGATATGGTTGAGAGTTGTAAGTCACTAGACATTGGCTCTAAACAAGCTGTCATGCCACCCAATTTATTTATTTTGTTTTATTTTATTTTATTTTATTTTATTTTTATTTATTTTATTTTATATCATTTTATTTTATTTTATTTTATTTCATTTTTATTTATTTTATTTTATTTTACTTTATTTTATTTTATTTTATTTTATTTTATTTTATTTTATTTTATTTTATTTTATTTATTTCTTCTTTGTGACCTTTAAAACAAATTTATTTTAAAATTAAAATTTCAGACGTGCATTATAAGAACCCAAGAATTAAGAACAAAACATAACAAAACGTTGAAGTGGAATACACTTTTGTTACCCAGAGCTGCTCAGTGTAATTTTTATTGTAAGAATATCAGTTTCGTGAAATTCCAATAATATAATATCTATGAATAATTATTCCTATTTGGGTGCCATTAAATGATAATTAATTATTCATTCTTGCGTGACATGTAGATATATATTTATACATTTTTTTATTCTTTAATAATAAAAATCGTTTCTCATATTTTTGATGTTACTTACCTTAATCAAATAATTTTTGTTTTTCATAGCTTTTTGTTTGTAATTTTTTACTATACCATTAACATGTAAATAATTGATATTCTTCTAAGCAAAGGATACCCCAACTGGGTCAAAATATCATATTGAATATTAATGAGTTTCTTGAAGGCAAAATTGAAGAATGAAGTTATTATTTCAGGAATTTTTATTTATTTCACATGTTTTACTTGTGCTTTTGACCACGAACGAGCATGCTACAAGAGATACGCACTTGCTTAGCAATATTTACATTTGTAATATTTGACCTTAACATATATTTGTGGGAAAATCAACCACAAGCAAGAATGAATAAATTTCCATATGAAATTGATTCAAATTTGTAACCATTGTGTGTATATGAACGTAGCAGACCGATAAATTAAAATAAAAAAATGGTTTTGATTGGCCAAAAAATATTCTTTAAAATAGACATACTAGTACATAGCAATGGGAAATATTAAAATTTTCGATAAAAACTATTTTGATGAAATTTTGTATTTAGGTGGTTAGTTTAAGAAATGATCATTATAGGCGTTATGGAGATAGAAAGAATGCTTTCTATACTGACTTATTTCTCTTATTACCTACAATATATATCTAAACTAAAACTGTGATACATTTATATTCTGTATTTTCGATATTTATTTCTACTTTCCTAGTTTTTGTAGTTTTTAATGAATTCCTTAAGTTACCCTAAAAAATGCAGGGAGTTCTGAGAATCTAAGAGCTTTTATTTATAAAAATAAAATTATTTTTTATTGTTTCAAATCAGAATTAGAAAAGTTTTGAAACCATCTGGCGCTAGGTCAAGGCCATTGCATTTTTTTCACAATCAATTAACCACCCAAAAAGTAAAACATTTCAATAACAAACAAGTGGAGTAATTTCACTGATTGCTTCTCACAATAATAAATAAAATTCGAAATCAATTACAAAGTTTGCATATCAACGACGACATCAGAGTTGGAAGCGAAAACACTTCGTTCAACAAATTAAAAAAGTTTGACGATTTTGTTCGTTTATTCTGGGAACCAAAACATTTTTTACTGCACGCTATATACTCGTTCCTCCTTTTCCTCTGATGGCAGAAGTTTCTTTTATGGTAACAAAAAAAAAAAAAAACTTTATACCTACCTACCTATTTCAATAAAAAAAATAAAAAGTTTCTTCAGTTCACAAGCCAGCAGCAGCAAAATTATCCATAGATTTAGACTTTTGTACTTCCCAACAGCAATACTCAACTAGTTTGACATTTTACTGAACCTTTGATATTGCTTAAAAAAAAATAAATAAAAAAGAAAGAAAAAGGCAAAACTTTTATAATAACATTTCCATTTTATGGAAACTGCGGAGGAATTCATTTGAATAAATGCATTGATGAAGGTTTTTGCCGTTAGCTAGTCCTGTTTACGGATAATATGTATGTATGCAGAATATCGTGAAATGGATAAGGCCAACGTCTTTTATGTGCATGAGTGAGTGGTGTTTTCTTGGAGGTTTCTCTTTTTCAATAGCAGCTTCTTTATGATTCTAAACCTTTTTTAAATATTTTTTTTTGTCAAAAAATCGAATATGCAACCCATTTAAAAGAAATGGAATAATTTTTCGACCTTACATGCAGAATATTATGTAATCCTTAGAATTAATACCTTATAACTGACCTTATAAGCAGTCAGATAGCAAACCATAGACATTATACACTTCGATTGGTTGGTTTTCAGAGTTTGACTAAAAATTAATAAAAGCATTAAATTTTGAAAATTAATGACGTCAAATTTAAAAAAAAATTGTTTGAAATTTTGTTTTCAAAATTTTGAGTTTCAAAACTAATTTTTCAAAAACTCTTCACTAAAATAATCACCCTGTATATCATGAACGCACTTTTTCTTATGAGTAGGATTTCAAAAACGAATAACAGCTTTGGAAATACATAACATTTTACAGTGCTTTCAAAAACCCCAGTGCATATTATACACTCTGTTGTATTTTTCTGTTGCAAAATAGTTGGAGTAGGTACCTATATATGTAGGTAAAGAGTTGATTAGAGGTAAAATTTTAATCAGTTGATTTTATTGTTTTTTATCTAGTGCAAAAAAATGTTGCACTTTATTGCTACCAGACCATTTGAATCGGCTCGTGAATACCCCTAATGACATTTAATATTTGAAATTTCAAGTTTAAGCATTCTTTTTCTGATGTATTTTATGTGAATTGCTTAATTGAACGTTATGCACACCAACAACGTGATGAAACTGAATCATTTAGGATGTATATCTCCTCGATATTTACTCACTATCTTTCATCAGAATTGAATTTAGGTACAGCATGCATCAGCAAGATGCATCCTTCCCAAAATCATCATTTTTCTATATTTGCACAGGCTAATTATTCATAGGGATTTCTACATGAAGGATGCTTCAACCAAACGCCGCTGCAGCCGCGCGCCGTCGCCATCATTCATCCTCACAAACAAATTACAGCTCGTTCCACGCTATGCACCATCATCGCACTGACAAACAAAGTCTTTCGCGGTAGCTGAATTCTATACGGTATAGGTACACTAGTTTATATTTTGGCACTTCGTTGACGTTCGTTAAGAATCTTTGGTAATGGATGTTTTTAGCATTGAATTTCAAAAGGGATTTTTGCCAGTAAACATACAAAAGTTTTTGGTTATAAGGTTTCAATCAAAAGTCTAATAAAAGTTATTATTATATTCTTTGGTTTTATTTATGTACTTAGTGATTATCATACACAAAAAATTGAAAAATTCAGCCATGTGAATTTTGTTATATTTTTCAAAAGAATTTTATTTTTTTTATTTTTTCATAATTGAACCACCAATTTCGAGATGTGAATAAATCCATTCAACCTAAGAAAACCATTCAAGACGAAAAAAACTTAATATCTTCTTTATTTTTCATTTTCTGGATGTTTGACCTATAGATGATTTAAGGAACACTATGATTTGAATCATACGCCAGAGACATTTTGTTCCTATCCGTTCCTGGTAGCCAGATAAACCGTCTTAAAATGCTTGGATTTATTTCCTTCTTAGAACTGAAAATTTGAAATTGAAAAAAAAGATAGATGTAACGGAAAATAAAATGTTTTAATTAAAAAAAAGTGTTCGAACCTACAAAACAAATTTGTTGACATTTTTGAGGAAGACTACTCCTCTTCAGCAGCTTCAGGCCTCAGGGGCAGTAGTAGGCCAGGTCAATACGTTCAGGTACAACTTATTCTTATTATCTTCATTTTTTTGTAATTTATGGGGATTTTATCCTAATAAAGTTTTTCGGTTGGCATTGGTAACGTTGCTTTTCTGGAGCAAACAAATATTTTGCACAAATCCATCGATGTACTCAGAGGCCTTCCTCCTTTATGATCTGAAGAGTATATTAAATGCCATATACTTAGAGATCGTGTACATAGCTCCTTCTTTCTAATAGGTCGTAAATCAACGTTGCTAGTTTCCGATTCACTATACATACATTTTTTCTTTAAAAACCGACAAATTTTTCCAAATTACTGTTAAAAACCGTTATTCACACAGCTGTTAAGGAACTAACACAACTGAAGGACTATCCATAAACAAGTTTTTTTGTGTTTATACTAGTTCAAAACTTTACACTTGTTCCACACAACTTAGCTAGCTAAGAGTAAAATCGACATTTGAAACTGAATAAATTTATTACGCAACTCAAAAGTTAATACCTATTTAAATAAAAAAAATTAGTTCTAAGAAGGAAATAATTCCAGGATTTGTTTCTTTCTTAAGGCTTATGCTTTATAAAAGTATATCTCGATAGTGAAATTTGTTTTTGTGTCATTCTTAGGTCTAACAGATGCGTCTACCTTTACAGAAGACATTTGCATCAAAAAGTCATTTTTGGAAATTTTATCGTTTATTCCCTTCTTGAAATTGGTGGCACAATTATAAAGCCGTATTTTACATTTTATTTAAAAAAAAGTGTTTTTTTTTAAGAATTCAATATAAAAGGATCAACACTTTAATTAATTACATTATAATGAAATACATAAATAATAAAAAGTCACCTACAAAACAAACAAGTTAAAATTATCACCAAATTTATGAAGAGAACAAACTTATTTTGTGTGCGAACTGAATAAGAAAGTAAGAAACCTGCATATATTTAATTTATGATTCTAGAAATTTTATTTGTTTTCCTGAAGGCGAAAACTCTTTGGTGTGATACAAAGAGTATACAATTGTTTTCCTCCAGCATTATTATCTCACTCAAAATCTGACAAGAATATTGAAAAAGTGTATTCTGGCTTGGCTAGTTATAGTTATACCTTTCAGAAGTATGTACAATTAAACTTCACTTCCAGAGCGAAAACAATATTTTAGCTTTCTTTCCCTGCGGAGGTAAAACCAGACCATTAAATGGCTCCAACTAAAAAAAGGTAAATTAAGGAATAAAAAGTGTAATAAAATGGCTACAAATAAATTAAGGAGCGCGAAAGTGTAATCAGGGAATAAAAGGGTAATGGAACAACGTTCAAGTGTTTGTCAGATGTTGTGTTGTTGAATGCATTTATGGCCTTTGTATTGCAGGGCAAGAATTATTTTTGTGAATTTTAATTTTAAATATGCACAGAATAAAGGCGGCCAATTTTTCTCAGAAAAAAATCATTAAAAAGGATTTATGATGAAATTATCTTCTAGAATAAAAATAGGAAAATTATATTGTACAATATAAATATAAAATGTTGAGAAGATTTATTTATCGAAAAACAACTTCATTGTTATAAGTACAACCTATGTATGGTGCTACTTAAAAATTTTCGAACTTTAAAGCTCCTTTCTAAAATGTTATTAGCTTTAATCATTTTTTAACTAGTATCATACTTTACCTGTTGTATTAATTAACTCCTAACTCCTAAAGTTCTTGCAAAGAAGTGTAAGCAAACAAATCATTTTTACATTAATAAATGTCAAATGACATTTTTAGGTGGTATGATACTAAAGAGATAAAATAGGTATTTTAATAAAGTGTTAATTAGATAGAACAGTTAGAAATATTACAGAACGATTCTTCTTGCTCAGTTTTGTAACAAAAATTATTTGTTTATTATTTTATTTTTCTGACAAAATAAAACTTAAACAAAAATTCCTTAATTAAAACAACACATGTGTTCTGTTCTCTTCAAAGTCATGTACTTTTGACTATTTTCCATCGAAATGCTTCATCTTCAATATGAATTTAATAAGCAGTACGATGTTAACTTTTTAAAATTTGGAAAATCCTGTTTTTGTTCTAGTATCATACTTAATATATTTTAACAACGTACATACCTATACTAAAAAGTATAAAACTTTCGACACTAAAATGAATTCTTATTTCTTTTTAATAAGCCAACCAGGATAATAGTAAAGTGTGTCCCAAAATTAACATAATATTTTAAGCTGCCACCATGTTTGTAGTAAAGTGTTGGCAACCCTAAAAAAAATTTGACACTTGACAGTTTATTGTTATTAAAAATGGAGCATTACACGAGACAAAAAGGATTTTCATTGTTGACAATATTTCAAAAATAATAAAAGTTTGGCGGTAACTTTAAATTTATACATCGAAAATTAAATACAAGAAATTGTACAACGTTAAATTTTGAAAAATATCAGACGGCTTTCTTTTTTTAGCTAAAACCTATTTAATGATTTTTCGCAATTTAAAGAACGAATTTCTTTCTGACTACACCCATGTTTTTATACATAAATAAAAATACTTAAACATTCATTAAACATTAACATTAAATACCTTAAAATTTCAAGCTAATGTTAATATGTAATTAAAAAATAAATTTTTATTTTCGTTTTACATTCCGATGGTTTTTAATAAATATCAATTCTTTTATTTGGTTTCCAACCTTATTATAATGTTAAATATGTTTTTGAGACATAAACAAGTAGGACAATCAACATAAATTCTAAAATACTTTCTTTTTTTTTTTTATTAGCCTCCTTCAAACTAATCAAAGCTTTATTTCTGTTTACCTACACAATAATGGCGATTATGTTTTTGTGCAAATGGTATTTTTTTCCATTTTCACAACAGCTCTTTTGTCATTTAAAAGCTCTTTAATAACTTCATCTTCTTATACAAACTTATAAGAATTCAATAATTCTTATTTTATGTTCCTTTTTATTCAATCTGGAAAAGATTCCATCCCAAGAAACAAAATTGGAATATAAAGTTCTACCCAAACAATTTTTCACAAAAGAATTTACTTTCGGATGCAGAACAAAGCAAACAACAGCAACAACAACAACAAAAAAATCAGAAATAAAGTAAAGAACAGAAAGAAGAAAAAGCAATCTTAACGTTATTGCATTCGAATTCAATTCAAAGCGGAGGCGAACTGGTGAACGTATATACAGAACGAGTCAGACAAAACAATACACCAAAGTTGACAACGAGCAGCAGAAAGTATTTTCAATAAATTTTAAAGTCCGATTGTTCTCGATATCGGAAATTCGAAGAATATCTTTTTTGGCTGCAATTTTAACTCTGGTGTAGGAAGAAGGTGCCATTCCAATAATCCTTACGCTTTGTTTGATTTTTTTTGTTCTAAACTGGAGAACTTACACACAAAAAAATATACCTATACCTAGTCAATAGTCATTGAACAGTGTGAGTGTTGTACATCGTATACCCATGAACTGAAAACACATTCTCAGTTCAGCATTTTAATTTAAAGATTCATCCGAGCTTCTCGGATGAAATTACTCTTTGGCAGTGAAATTTATTTAGTGTTATGGATGCCGGACTTTATTTCGTTTTCTTTGAAAAAAAAATAAAAATGCCATACGATGTTCTTAGATATCGCGAAGATGGAATCTAAATTGTTCCGAGATTGTAAAAATATAAATTGTGAATTTATCGATATTCATTTTGGTTAGTAATTGAAATCCATTTGGTATAATAATGGCTGCTGAGATTTGGCAATGCAGTTTGCAGATGCAGATACAATCATAGTGAATATAATTAAAGCTCTTAAATATGTAATCATCATGATTTCATTTTATTATGATTGACCTGCCATTAGATTTGGATTTTGGCATGCATCCAGAATTGGCACCTGGATCACATAAAGACACTAGATTATATATAAATAATATGTTAGGATGTTGATGTAGAAGTTTATTTCAATGTAATAAACATTTAGTATGAGCCAATGACGCAAATACCAAGCTCATTAGTTACTGGTTTACCTTTCACATATAGGTATCTATTTTACTTACATTGCAATCTGTTTTAGTCAAGTCATCATTGGTGGTACAACTTCAACATAGCTTAAGTAATATAGAAAGCTAAAATACTGTTAAATTTTAATATTATTGATATATGCAAAATCAGAAAACTTAAGCTGATTTAAAACAAGCATCCCATGTCAAATAAAAAAAATATTTCCCTAAAAAACCAAATCTAAAACACATACGTATATGAATGTATGTACGTAAATAACGTAAATATTAAACAAAAAAAAATTGAAACACGCCTAGCTCAGTGCAAAAATTTTTTCCTCTTCATAGGTTTCATTTATTTTAATCTGTTTTGCTTTCAAACGTAAGCACTTTATTATCCTGGATTTTGATGAATTTAGCGCAAGGGTACTAAATTTTGGTGAATTGACTGGCAGTCCGGTAAACAATTTTAACTCCCGGTTTTCCTACTTAATATTCTGATTGAAAAAAGTTGTAGCATGTAGATTTAAAAAAAAAGTGTTTTAACAGTATTCATATTATATTTTTGAATTTCAAATTCAAATAAAAGAGAATTTGTTATTAATTCTTTTTGAATATTTAACTCATTATTAATTTTAAATTAACTTTTTTATATAATATAAGCTTCAATCGTAGGGAGTGTTTCTATTTTGAAATATTTTATGAGTGATGCAAATTATTTAAATTTCAATGAAATAAAATCACTGAAATTGACATAATGCTCATGAAGTTAATCAAATCTTTAATAATAAATTAATTCACATCCATACCCAATTATAACTTACAAAAGCTATTTAAAAAGAATTGGACTTTTGCCAAATGCTTTAAATTAAATAAAATTGCATTTTATAAAAATAAAATGCTATCTTTGTTTTATAAAAATAAAATTTTATATTTAAACACATTTTGTTAAATTAAACTCTGATAGCAAATGTATGTGTAACTAGATAATAAATAAAAGCAAGGAGATGCGCTATAGTTTGATGTTGTAGTCCAAACAATAAGTTTTTATGAAAATAAATAATACCACAAAAAATTTAAATAAAAAGAAATCGGTTTCATCATCAAATAAGGATTTCATAAGAAGCTGAAAAAAGGTATAGCTAGGAACCGAATTGGTTGGGTAAGACTGTAGCGCCACTTTAATTGATTAAGTAAGTAAGATTTTAAATTTAATTCAGTTGGTGATAGAATAAGAACATTTAACGCAGTTTTACTAAAATTATACAATGGAGACAGTTTCTTAAAGTAAAACATGCAATTAACATTACGCACCTAAAGCCTCTAACTTTTATTCAAGATGTGTCATTTATGCTTTAGTTAAATGAAAACCAATCAAAAGGACTTTTTTCTTCTGTTATACTATTGAATCTATTGGACTCCTTAAAATGTATCAATATCTACACACATACACCTTAATAAAATATGATTTTTTCTTCTTATGGTTATGTGAAACACCGCGATTTTCTTAGGATATTTACTCACATAAATTATGGTAAACCACAAGGCATCTTGCAAGGGTATAAATTTCCCAATAATTTCATTTACATGTAAATAATTTTATACTTTTTACTTGATACATAAAGGTTTAGGTAATATATGACAAGTTATATGAATTCGAAAAAAAAATCGAATTCGAGGTTTTGATCAAATTTTTTTAATCATAAGTTTTTATATGTATGTTTAAAAAAACTTATAGTATATACATAATATGTAGACGAAAAATATTATTTTTTTTAAACCGCTCTTAAACAATTTTTTAAATTTGTTCTATTAAACTAAGATCTATTAAAGAAATCAGATTGTGTTATACATAAATATTGTTAATTTATTTATTTATTTTAAAATTAGATGATTTAGGTGTATATATTTGGACTTTAAAACTTACATTTTGGTTACATAAAAGCAAGTAGGATCGACTCAGTCATACATTTAATGTCTTTTTTTAAATTGGCTTGATAGAGATCCTTATGGTTTCATTTTTATATGTGACAGTGGAAAAACACCATATTGAAATTTGTTTTAGATTAGAATAATCGAAAGAAATTACATAATTGATTCGACGATTGAAAAAAACAATAGAAGTGCGTTGAATCAGAATTAAAAACATAAGGTGTTTTTTAATAAATGCAGCCTTTGTTTTTAATCAACGTATAACGTTTTGCTGATCAAGTTTGCTCAAGTTTTTCTTATTTTATTTTGTTTTATTTATTAAATAATAATAATTGTACTTATCAATGATAGCTATTAACTTAATTTTGTGAAAAAAATATTGTTTATATGGCTTTTGTTGAGAAAGAATCTTCACAGACAGAGTCGATATTATATACAGCCCTGAAGAAGATTTCAACCAGAATCGAAACGTCGGCGAATATTCAATAAACATCGATTAAAAACAAAGAATGCATTTGGCTTTTTTATTAAATAATATTAAGCAGTCGGTAGCTTCCACCATAAGGTGTTTTTATTTATTTATTTTTTATTTAATAAAGAATTTTGGGGATTATTAAGTCGTGAGTTATGGGTAATATATTATAAACATTATTATAAAGTTATTTTCGTTTATTTTTTCTTTAAAGTATGATTTGTCGTTTTTTTTTTTGTTTTGTCCCTACAGTTTTGTTTTTTCTTTTCTTGCAGGGGGCGCAGGCATCACAGCACAGCCTGGGGTTAAATATCTGTTGAACGGAGAATTTTTTAACTATAGCGTCACAATTGTGATATTTAATTGTCAAAGTGGTTGGGTAATTCAATTCTTGATTTTTGTTTTCGAGATTTTTACTTTCTAGATTTTTGCTTTCTAGATTATTTCTTTCTATATATCGTGGTAAACCCAAAATATATGGCAATAATTAAAAAATTATAATTTATATATGTACGGCTCTAACTAACGTTTTTAAAAAATATTTTGTTGTTAATGATCCTGTTTGTTTTGTACTTTTTTTTAACCCATAAATTTTAAGGTTTCTTAGGTAACTTTATTTGTTCATCAAGTTTTTTTTATTAAGTGCTATTATGGGTGTGAAACAAAACGAATTCATTACACGGAAGTAAGAGATAAAGGTAATTTTTTAAATCTAAACTTGCAACCCATGCTGTTAAAGAAACAACATATTATCTTCACGCATCATCGGCTACGTGACGGCTTGCGATGATCAATGATATTATTCACATATTAATACATTTATCCTTGATGGTTGATGTTTGATAAAGTGTTCGCCTTTTTGAATATGTTTGATGACAAAGGCAAAGGCGGTAGGTATAGTAACAAGGACAAGTAGCTATCAACGCACCCAAATGTAAGCCTTTACCATCTTTGGCACACACATTATCTTTATTTCACGGTTCATTTGCAGCCTGAGATGGGCGAAATGTAAAAATGTCTCCATCATAAAAATGCCATTACATAAAAGCGTACGTGTCTGATGCCGAACATCGTTCTTCAATCCTTAAAAGGGCTACGTTGATGTAAGTGGGATGTGTGCATGAGAATGTCTTGAGAATATCTATATACTCGTATGTATGCTCTTTTGACTGAAACCCATTATCGTTGTTTAGTTTTGTCGATAAAACACGAGCGTAAAATATTCCCAGGTTTATTATGTGAAAAAGGGTTGAGCTTTGCAAGTGAGTTGGAAGCAAAATATATAAGAAAGTTATCTAACTACCAAAAAGGGTGCGGTTACTAGAATGAAATTCGAGAGGATAAAAGCCATTTTCTCTATCACTGCACGCAAATTATAGGCACTTGAGACTGATTTTCTTGTAAAAAGAAACATCTATACTATTCGCAGCTCATCGAAAAACAATTAAGTGTTAAAAAGAGATTTTTGATGTAAATTAAACACACTAGATTTTCGGTATAAAATCTATCATCATCATACAATATGTACATTACATCGAAGCCAGATAAGGTTTTTAGAAAAAAAATGCCATCTTTTTTTATATAATTAAACAAAACCCAACTTTAACCAAAAGCAGCTTGACTGTTAATTTAATATTTAATTATGACTAAGTAAAACAATTTTTTTATTTTTGATTAATTCAGGCCTTATTTAAATAATATAAGTAATAAGACATCTATTTTACCACAAAAGTGAAATCTTATAGAAGTGACAAATCCTGACTAAAGACTCGAGCAGACTACGAAGTACGAATCTTAATGCACACTTTCTGCAGTGAAATAAAAAAATATTACCTTCCCAAATTGTTTATATAGAATTAAAATACGCCATAATAATTTGTCGATTACACTTATTTGACATTTTTTAGCCATATTTATTTGGCAAATTTGCCATACATATTTAAATTATAGTGGAATACTGCCTTTACCTCTTATAATCATTATTTAACATTAACAATACTTCATTACCTGTTTTCAGAATGTTAAAGTTTTTTTTTAATAAATTCGAAAAAAAACGTGTTTTAAAATAACTATAATAAAATAGTTGTTTATATATAAACTTTCATAAAATGAAAAGAAAACTCAAAATTAACTTCTTTTATAAGATCTGGATTAAGATTATTTACGACCAACCCTGGAAGAAAAATACCATTAAATTTTCTCATTTTAGAGCTACAAAACTTTACTTTCACTTAGAACAAAAATGTTTTCTTCATCATAAGGCATTAAATTTAATTATTCCCTGATTCTTTACAGTATTTTCATCTTTGCCAGTCAGTTTTGTTTAACGACATCATTGTATCCCAGAGAACATTTTCTTGTTTGTTTTTAACTAAATAGAGATGTAATCAGATCGACTCATTATCATATCGGAAAATTCCTTCAAAAGACTATTAATTTGTTTTGATATTCTTGAAATAAGCTATATAACAGGATATAAAGCCTGTGCTGCAAATCAAATAGGATAAAATATACCTAGAAGCATTATTGTCAATGAAAATCTATATATACCTAGGTGGATTCCATTATCTTAAATTTAAACAAATAAACCTATTAAGAGTTGGAAAAAGTTTGATTCTAGATCTTTTTGTGGTTTTAATTTTACAAAAAAAATTAAATATTTTATGCACCATCATAACAAATTTGAAACGTTCATGCTTTATGGTAAAACACCAACACATATTCAGCCAAATTAATAAACGTGGAAAAGTGAAGGGTTAAGCCTTATTCCGTGGACTAAGTGCAAAATGTTATGAATAAAAGAAAATTTCTAAAAAGTTACGTGTACTTAGTTAAACCACCGGAGAAGGTGGTTTAGCGAAGGACTAAGAACCGATGTGTCAAATTTTATTCTGAAATAAAAAAAATACATAAGTAAAGATTGCTAATTTAACTTTGAATAAAATTAATGGTCTGTTAGAACAGTTAGATTTATCGAGTTTTTAAACCATTAATTCTAATTATTGGACAATCAGCCATCAACCACCATAAAAAGAAAACTCTACAAAAGTACATGTATATGATCTAATGGAAGTGCTAAGTGAGTAGGATTTCAGGAAGAAATATATGTAGATTTTCCAAGGAAAATATGAGGAAACTTATTGCGGTTGTTGACGATCACCTAAATAGGGACCCAAGAGGTGGACATATTTCTTCCATCAGATACATGCCATTTAAATAAATAAAAACAAAACAGAAAACAGAAAACAGACACAACATAAACAATTGAAAAATAAAAATAATTTTGACAGAAATATTTTAACTAGAGAATTCTTAGGTGTGTTTGGTATCTTGAGCTTTTTTTTTACAAATTATGACAATTTTCTGTCAGAACCCATACGAAAAAGACCCAAGTTTGCGAAATATGGGGAAAATTTCAAGTTACCAAACAGGCATCTTATTTATTGTAGTAGATTTTCTTAAGGGATTTCTGGTAGACGTCAATTTACTATTCCACGAACATTTTTATTTTATTCATGGAAATTTTTAACCCACAGCTTAACTCTTATTCCCTACTTTAGTTAACTCGTGGAATAAAGGTGGCATAAGCGTATTTTATTAATTTGGCTGATAGGTTATAATTTTGTATAGCAAATAATTTCTGTTTAAAAAATTTAATTTTTTCAAGATTTTCGCTAAAAAAATAATAATAATAATTGTAATCAACTGATTATACTGATGTATATTGTATACATTCTTGTTCACTTATTTTAAATAAAAAACAATTAAAATGAAGAAAAATATGACAGATATTATAGTAAGGGTATTCATGCAACGTCATAGGTATGTTTACAAATTCTGTAAAATGATAAGTTTACACAAAAGTTTGCAGAACATCCTTTTAAATCAATTGGTTACATGTTGTGTAATTGAATCAGCTGTTCATTAAACGTCATATATTAAACTTCAAAATATTTTCCCAAATAATCGTGTTCAGATTTCTTTAAGTTATTTTTATATGGAGAATCTTCCCCAAACCAACTTAAAATCGAAGCGGAATGTCTCGGAATGGAAAAAATGTAAGATACACGAGTCACGACACGACAGAAGTCATTTTTTTAAAACCTGACGGGAATTAGATGAGAAAACGATTTGGGAGCTAACTGTAGAACTGTAATAGTCGCAAACTCACGGCAGTGATCGAACGAAAATGAGCGAATACAAGAAAAATCATACGGTCCGCCCATAATGGTGGATATCTACTTTTCCTTTAGTTTAGTTCACTTTCTATTTCGGTAGAAAAAATTGTCCCAAGCTTAACTCAACTAAAATTTGGTGAAAGAAAAATCAAAAAAATAAATGGTTCTTTTCACTTCGATTAAAATCTAGGAGAACATAACAAATACAAGTAAAAGCATTTACTTTTTGTTTATCCATATGACCCATTATATTATATGGATATGTGTAAATAAACAATGATATATTATAACATATCTTTCTACTGAATAAGTAATTTTTAAATTATTATAATTTTATACGTTTATGGAGATAATAAGCACATTTTGAAGGAAATTGATGGTAAAAAACTTCAATTTATTTATTTTTTTTATTTTTGTTTTTATTCACATTTTTTATCTCCAACTAATCTTAATTTTATAGTTACAGAACAAGGGCAGAGTTTTTAGTTTTCTGAGATACCTAATATTATACCATATTTCTGAACATACCTAATTCTAAATGTCACAATGACATTTGGTTAATTTTCCGCAGCAAAATCCTTGGGGAATTTAAACAAAAATGTTGAAATCAGTTCTCAATCTCATACAAAAATTCGACAGTTCATTAACCAAATGGTAAACTTATCCAGTGTTCTACATCATTGCGTGAATACCCTTAGTATTTTGACAGCAAATTAACGTATAAAACCCCTTCTCAATACTAACACAGAAATCCACTGTACCAATTTCTACAATTTGTAATTACTTATTTAAGATCGATTTTTTACGAACATAATACCTATGATAGTAGAGAAAATATAATAATGTTCACTTTAAGAAATTATTCATGTACATTTCCATTATATTTCCAATATATCATACAAAATGTATCATTAAATTTCCGCCTCGCATTAAAGCTGTTTTAAAAATTACATATTGTACATACACATCAATTTATAAAAAAAAAAAAATTGTTAGTTACATATTTAGTAATTATAGGGAAGTATTCAATCAGTTGATGCACATTCTCGTTTCACGCTAACTAATGGCATTCACAAGACCATTATAATTATTTCGAACCAGTGCTCTATCAAAAGCAGACGCCATTATCCTAATGTGTTCTATTTTTCTGCGGCAGTAATTATGTAAATTTTTGCGCACATTGCTGGCGCCAAAATGCGTGGCGTTTCTTGTAACAAAGCAGTGTCAAATATTCACACAAAAATTAAAAGCGAATTTCAATGGTTCGTGCTTGCATGCTTTGTTAATTATATTACAGCGCAATGTATGTATCCATCTGTTAGCTACATTATATGCTGTGGTTAATTCTACTCCTTTTTATATCATTTATGTAGGTATTTTATTTTATTTTCTATTTATAAGCACCACGTGTGCTTTAGCTACGTGCAAATGTTGGCAACAAATGGTGTATCTATGGTTGGCTGAACACACTCAGCAGTGCATTTATTATTATTATTATAAAAAAAAAATTATATAAACGGGACAAAAAGTGAAAAGGGGAACAAGTATGATTTCTATTTTCAGGAACGCTAGGTATTAAAAGTAGTGGAGCGGCTTAGTTGAACAATTGTGCACTTTGTGATAAAAGCAACAAATTTTTATCAGTGTTAGTACATTATATAAAAACGATTTTAAGAAATTGGGCCACTTAAAATTCCCGCCCCTTTAGGTGGGAGGGGCAAATTTACTAACGAAAAAACGTTAAATAGGAAAAAAAATCTTAAAAAACAACGGCAACACGTACAATATTGTGTTATAGCTTTTTTTAAAGCCAGAAACTTATACTTCAAATCTGTATTCAAATTAAGTTATTTCAATGCTTAGTTTTTGAAAAAAAAAAATTTAAACTCAAAATTTTGAAAAAAAAAAATTAAAAAAAAAATTTATAAAAGTTTTGCTCAAAATTTTACGTTATTAAGCACATATTTAGTTAACAATTTTAAATACTCTTATCAATTTTTAGTTAACTGCTAAAAACCAGATGGCTCCAAGTCTTTTAGTTTCTGAGAAAATTGAATACTTCAAAACTACCTTTATCATTTAAAAAATAATTTTTTGGGTATTTAATACATTCAAACATTAAGCTTTTACCAAGAAACATACTTTAATTTTCTTGTATAAATCACAAAATTACCATCTGTTTTATCCCCTTCCTTCTGGTCATCATGCCCCTGCGAGGAATTTGGATTCTTTTTCAAATTTAGAATTTTTTATTGGAAGCGGTTAGGTATATCATTAAAAATCATTAAAATAAATTAATTCTATAAGAAACTGAAGCATATTTTTTGAAACCTAATAATATAAAATTTAAAGTTAAAAATAATGGATAGGTACATATCTCTAAAATTATTTTTTGAACACTTTTTAAAGTACCCTTGAACATTCTCCCTCGCATATGCATAGATCCGTGCAAGGTAAAGAACTTTTCTTGCATTTGCAGCCTTTCTGACATCCCTTTTTGCAACCACAACGAATCAGCTCTGCACATGCTTTAGCTGCTTCAGGAATTGTTATCCAAACCGGAACATATAGGCCATCATCCATTTCACTCCAACCCCAACTTGTTACAGGGGGTAGCACAGGGGTTGGAACCAGTGTCTGCCCCCAGATGTGACAACCCTGATATATGGCTCTCTTTACATGTTGCTTAAGAGCATCTAATGTTGGTGGAATTCTTTGTACTGAACTCGTTCTTGTAAATAGCTTCTTTCTGCTTCTGTTGATATTAGTACTTGTACTTGTGCGATCGTATAATAGTATAGTAAATCTTTCTATTACACTCATCGTTTCCTCAGGAATAATTGTAGAGGTACAAGTCAAACTCCGTAGTGCTTGTGTAAACTCTGGCATCGAATTCCAAATACTCCATGCTGTCACTTTACCATGACCAACAAAAGACGAAACTGTATCACATCTTGTAAACGCATAGAACATTGGAAGTGCGCTGCATTTATCAGGTCCAAGGGTATTGGCAATCTCATGTGCAGCTAAGTATCGAAACATTTTACCATTCCCAAAAGCTAACCACAGTTGAACATCATTAGGAAATGTTTGCATGACCATCACTGCTAGAACAACAACATCTGTATCAACGGTACGAATAAGTATATTACGATGTCCACATTGAACTGCATGTGCAACATGCAATAAAATTCGGGTGTCGGCTTCTTCGTGATTACATGGAGATATCATTTGTATGTAGTCTTGTGGGGATTTGCTGAGGATCTGATCTTCATCTGTGATGATAAGTGCCTTGTTAACGTCATCGAATGCTTCTATGACAGCTTTTGACAAGAAGCGAAACAGCTCTGTTTTGTTACTGTCTACTCGCAGGAAGTCCTTCCAATTTCTTGGTAAAGGTGCATTTCCAACCACACGCATTTTGACTCCCTTTCCTCTCTTGGCTCTTGCAGTACCTTTAAGGGAATTTGATTTATAAATATCCCACACAATATCCAAACGTGATACAATATTGTCAAACTGCCTTTTCACATACGGAATGAAAACTAGCTCAGCATATTCATCAAATGTTTTGGTAAAACCAGGAGACAACATATGTATGATTGCAGCTCCATCAACGACAGTACTTGTAGTGCTCGGTTTTTCAGTCTGTGGAATAGATAAGGTTTCAAAGCATGCCAATAAATCACTTTTAGTTCCAATAAATAGTTTTCCATCTCTGGTTAATGAAGGAGGATATATTTGATTTTCGTGTTTAAAAAATTCTTCCAGATTTCCATTTCTGGTTTGGCAGGCAATATATAAGTGAGAAAAGAGTTCAACCTCTCTTTTCATGGATACTAGTTTTGATCCTTCCTTTGAAGCCCTTTTTGTTATGCTAGTAAATAAGGGGAGGTTGTTTCGATGTATGACGTCGTCTAACGGTTTCGTTCTCTTTACGAGACGTTCTTCCACATATAATGTAAATTGATCCTTTCCAATTTGTTGTATGTTTTCTAGTGTTTTAATAACGGAAGGGGAAGCAATTTCCTTACTTACTAGATGCAACAAATCGTTACTTTGCTCTTCAAAAGGGTTTCCAAAATCCTCGAACACCAGCAAAAGTGATCGTACATCTTTTGCGAATGCTGTCTGGAAGCTTGCTGTCTGCTCATGATGGCGTGTTTCCAATTGTTTTCCTCTATGTTTGAATGTATTCTCAAACTCTTCAATTACTCTGGCAACCTCGGGACCTGCTACCATCCATCGACGAAGCGCATTAGCATTATCTAGGATTCCTACAGCCCCTCCCTCCCCTTTTATACAAGCATTGTTCTGCTCGTGAGCTTGGTCAATGGCAATTGCAGAAAAAGCATGTCTTGTCTTTTGTACAACAAAATGGCCATCACTAAACTCTTTGGCAATTTGTGGTTGCTTGACTGATAACTCAGCCATATCTTTAAGATGAACTGGAATCCAACGTGCATAATTGTACTGGTCTAATGCAAAAAACGTATGCGCAAGCTCTGTTAAGGAATCTAAGTACATGTTGAAAGAAGCTTCTCTAAGAGAGCGTACAAATGTCAGTAAGCATAATTCCATTTCCATCACAACTGTCCAATAATGAAACTGTGGGTGTTTACGTTTTCTTTCATCACACCACTGGTTAAAGTCTAAGCAAGACCCTCCATTTGCCATTGAATTGACGAAATAGGTATCATATGCTTTATGTTGAAGTATATGTAATGCAACCACTGTTATTTGATGTGCTCTTCTTGATCGGGTAATGTGTGCTGCATTCAAGAATGAATCGGCTGTTCCTGATGATGCTATATCAGCTTGTACCAATGCGTCAGTCCAACCACATCCTTCTAAGAACTTTCCAATACTTTTCAGAGCAGCCATCTCAATGTGAAGCCCTCCAAACATAACCACAAAATGATCTTCTCCATATACATCAGGCCATTTCCATTGTATCTCCTTTGCTATGGCATATAAAGGCTGGTCAAATGTAAGAACTGGTATTTGTCCAGGGTTTAAATAGTTAACAGCAGTTTTAACTACATTCATCGAATGTTTAATCATGGCCACTGTATGGGCACTCTCATGAAATAAAGGCAAAAGAGCTGTACGTGATATTATTGTGACTTCAGTTGACTGCTGATTTGCATGATATGCAGACCATGATATATTCCCTGGGGTTTCTTGATTTGTTTCATCTAAAATCTTTCTTGCATTTTCCAACCACTTTTGTTCTTGTTTTGTGTGTTCTTGGAACGCCGTTCTCTCTAGAGAATTAATAATGGCGTTAGGTACAGGCACACCTTTAATTTTAACATTAACTGGCATAACATCAGTGTAACTTGTAGGTAGTTCGTGCAATCTCTTTGTGCTTGTATTTTGAACAGACATTGGAAAAAGAATTCTGCTTGTGAAATCACTACTAACTGGATGCTGCATCAAAGAAATTCCAGTTCCATGAAATGAATCTTTTGCCGTAGTGGAGGACGGGTTATGGTCTATGTTGTCTACAGCAGCGGTAGTAAATACATTCTTACTTAGAGATAATGGATAAACTACATTATGACGATAATAACTTTCACACACATTGTTGCCCATTTGTGATGACAGTCTTAACACACGATCATATGATATGCTAAGGCCTAGATGAAATAATTTATCAACGAGCTCCTTTTTACGGGTATGAGCATGTATCATCAGGCCAATGTAGATTGGTACAGGTGTTTCTTGAGCAATACTGTGTCGAACAGATGATGGAGTATCTCCTTGTTTACGTTTATGTTTGAGACTGTTAAAATGTATTATCTGGGCTATGGAAAGGCAAGCAGGTGATGCAGATTCAGAATTTTGATCTTTAATACTTGGACCTTCTAAAACCATGTTTATAAGAGCTAATAAAAGACTGGACACAGATTTTTCATGGCAACCTTCTTGAAACGACCCCTCAAAAGTATTTGAATTTTCAAACATGTCTTCTCGCACAATCTGTGCTGCTCGAGCAAGAATAATTGCATCATTGTCGTTGTCTTTTGCATATACTTTTTCTAATCCAGCACCAATAGCGTCATCAAATCCTATTAAAACCTCTCGTCCCTTGTTGTAGGATCTTAGATTTGGGAAATGCGCAAGTATTCTATTTTTCAATCTAGTGCTGTGAACTTTAAAATCAACATTGACTCCAAAACTTTCTAATCTTGTGACATATAGTTGGACTAGATGAGAAAGTCTAAATACTGTAGTACAATCAGATTGCTCATGAGTCTCCTCAATGTACATTACTAGTTCAGCAAACACAATACCTGATATCTTATTGTCCCTGTCTGTTCCAGTTTCTTGCGCTGCTTTGAAAGCTCTTGCCCGATTATATAACCCTATTAAACACTTTTTGTGGTATTTCGATTCCATAGCAACCATGTCCCCTGCACTCATTCGAGCTAAGAGCTTTGTATCTTCAACCAATGTTGCACTTGCTCTTACACGTCTGTCTAGTTCAAATGTTGATGCAGCATGAAGACTTGCAGTAGCATTTCCTATGCCTCCACAGAAAAAGCAAGTATCTGGGGTAACCTTTTCGAAGTGTGACCTTGTCATTTTAGGTTTAATGCCCTCATCCTGAACTTCAAGTTTTTCCCTGCTTCTCTTTTCTGCTCTTTCTAGCTTTGTGTTATTGTATTTTAGCTTACAAGACTGGTGCCACTTAGCTTTATTGTTAAAAAGTGTCATTTCAATGCCTTCACCATTATCTAAGCGATTCAAATTGAATTGCTTCGGCAGAGAACTTAGTTCATCAAATTTTATTAAATTTGCAGCCAGTAATTTGTAGCTCGAATCATTGTCTTTTCTTTTTATTAAACTTGGATTTGTCAAAGGTTGGAGTGTATTTTTTTGGCAAATAAAACATAAGTCCCAATTTGTCGTTGTCAATAGACTGTTGTCAAATTGAAGCGGAAGGGGGTCTACGTCGAGTCTTTTAGACATGTTTAAATTTTCTTGAATTGTAATTAAACATCTAAAATAGGAAGACATGATATTATGGAGATAAAACGGTAGAAATTTTTATTTTTTGTATAAAATGCAAATAAATGTCACCATTTAATTAAAACATTCATATAAACTCTTACAGATGGGTAGCCGCCTATTTGGTAGGTCCGTTGTTGACATGTCGAGAAATGAGCAACGAAAAATTCGCTTAAATTCATTTATTCAAAAAAATACTAAAGTGAATGGGTCGCAAATTCAAGGTTATTATTTCAGGATGACTATTTACTAGGTCACGATACTAAAAATATAGATTTTCTTCTCTACCCGAATATCTTATCATCACTTAACTGAACAAAAAGAGAAATTAAAGAATTGCTTAACAATTTTCAAGTTTTATTAGGGGTTTTGGCACTATTCGAAATCGTCCAAAAACTAAAAAAATTGATTGCCCAAATAAAATTTTGAAAGTACCTACCGTAAATAATTAACAGGCCATATTTCTCTTTAGGTACTAACGAGAAATTAAATTTAAAAAGTTAGCCTTATTTTACGGCACCCATCTGTAATTTTTCCTGAATAATTTTCTTATGACTAAAATAGAATGTTTAAATTTAAAAGTAAAAACTTAAAATAAATAATTATTGAAGACTTACATGCTCACTAAGAGTGCAGAATTTTCAAAAGTTGTGGCACAATATTAATTGAAAATCAGCTGTATAGTTTATTATTTTATTACTAAAAGAACGACACTTCACTTCTTTGTATATATGTATATAACTATAAATAAAAAACTAAAACACAAACTGAACGTACCAAACGTGCTAAAACTCTGTTTCTTTAGTAGCCGAAAAGAAATTGAATTTGAAAGAGAATTTCGCCGTCAAATTTAATATTTTTTTCTCCCACTATTAAACTAAAGGAAATAGATCGATTGAAAAGGAAAAAAAGAAAGGATGTCAAGGGCGTTTAGGGAAAAGATAAAGAAATTCGGTTTTTTATTCTTAACACAAGAAAGTCAAAATCCATTGAGATTTTTGTTAAAAAATGAAAGAAAAAAATAAGAAAAAAGTAGTTTTTGTAATTTTCAATTTTCTCAAAAACTAAGAGACTTGGAACCATCTGGTTTTTAGCAGTTAACTAAAAATTGATAAGAGTATTTAAAATTGTTAACTAAATATGTGCTTAATAACGTAAAATTTTGAGCAAAACTTTTATAAATTTTTTTTTTATTTTTTTTTTTCAAAATTTTGAGTTTAAATTTTTTTTTTCAAAAACTAAGCATTGAAATAACTTAATTTGAATACAGATTTGAAGTATAAGTTTCTGGCTTTAAAAAAAGCTATAACACAATATTGTACGTGTTGCCGTTGTTTTTTAAGATTTTTTTTCCTATTTAACGTTTTTTCGTTAGTAAATTTGCCCCTCCCACCTAAAGGGGTGGGAATTTTAAGTGGCCCAATTTCTTAAAATCGTTTTTATATAATGTACTAACACTGATAAAAATTTGTTGCTTTTATCACAAAGTGCACAATTATTCTATATACGGATGCTATGCCGCTCCACTAAAGGGGAAATAATACAACTGGAAATTTATGAAATATTTGTACATATTTGTTGTGCGAAAAAAGTCGTAAAACTGATTTAATAATAAATAAATAGTAACATATTATACATAGCTACTCGTAATATCGTCGGTTCGGAAGAAAAACGACCCAATTAAAAAAATGAAATTTCGGAATCAATATTGCAATGTTGAAAAATACTCTACTACAAAATTTTGTATTTACAAAGCCCTTATTTGGTTTTGAATTTTAAACAAAATATTATAAATTAAAATTTTTTGATTTAAATTGGTTCATCTAGTTTGAAAGTAGAGATTTTGAGTTGTATCGTTTTATTTCCCAACCGACTATAGTACACACATATGTAAATGTGTTCATACCATATACCTATAGGTTAATGTACAAAAAATTACCTAAATATATCATATGTAATGGTGGTATGAAACCGTTTTATCTACATATGTATATGTATAATATTACTTAGCCTTACATGTAATGTCTTTCATTATAATTATATTTACTGATTTAAATAATTAATTAAGAAAATAGCGTAAATTTTTTTTTATTTTTTACTTTTTTATACTTTTCTTCTTGGCCTTAACTACATTGGCCAAAAAAGTGAAAAAGTACAAAAGTGAAATTTTTCAAACTTATTTTTTGAAAGTTTTTCCGAATGGAAAACTTATAAAAATTATGAAGAAAGCTTAAATTTTGGTTACAAAAACAATGTGTATACTCTTTTTCACAAAGCAACTGCGCTAGCGGGAACAAAAATATTTTTACTTTTGTAATTTTGCAAAAAGTGGCCAATTGAGTTAAGGCTTTAGTGTTTTGTGTAACATATTCCCTTCTTCCTTACAAACATACTAAGAGTTGTCATAACCCCTTTTATTGGGTGTACAATTAAAAAAAAAAAAATGGGGGCAATAGGCGGATTTTACTAAAACCAATTTCTTAACCATCGCACCGCTTATAAGAAAAATTTCTTGCAATTCAACTCATTAACAATGTGCAAATGCATGAAAGGCGAACAGACATTCATTTTTCTTTTTAAGATAAATTTTCTTAGATTTTTATAGCATCTGCACTAAAATTAGGAAAACATAATAGCCGCGTTTTATTATCACCAACAACCAATATAGTTCACCCCAATATAATAAAACGATACGGATCCTAATGACAGCAGTGTTGTATGCTCATCTCTTTTTTTCTTATGTTTCTTCATTTTTCATGTTTCTTTACACTACAGTTTGTACTCCCTACCGGCTGACGAGTCGTCTAGCCGCCAGAGTAAGAACTTATTTCTGGTTCAATATAGCAAATCCCGATAGAAACCTAGATCCAAATTTGTTTTTGTATTACGTGTTAAAAGATAACCCCGACCCAGACCCGTAGATAATAAAACGCGGCTAATATTATCAATTATTTAATATAATATTAAAAAAACATTAATATTTATTAATTAACTATGTATTCAAATTAATTTAAAAATAAATGTATAAATTATTTTATTTGAATTCAGTTTTAAGTAAAACAGATATATTATGTTCTTTAATTCTTTAAAAGTTTGGTTCTTGTGATTATCTACGGATGCAAGAATGCATCAATTTCAATTATTTTTGAATATTTCTCAAATAATTATAAACAAAACTTGCTATACCTATACTACATATATACCTTCAATATTCTCAGTAAAAAAGACTAACAAATTTAAAGCGTTATTGAAATTTTCATGCGTAGTTGAATGTTACCCCTGAGAATAGTTTGATTATTTCAAATATTTTTCCTTGAAGTTGAGGCATTTTATAACTTTATATTGCTTTCATATGAAAAAAAAACATTTTCTTCTATTAACATTTTTATATACGAAAGAAAGAAAATGAGCTTTATTTAAAATATTTTTAGAACTCAATACTCAAAAAGAACATCTGTTGCATATGTATATATGTGTATGATTAACATCTATAAGAGAGCAAGTACATAAATAAGTATGTACGTTAAATAAAATACGTATTAAAATTCTTGTTCATTTCTATTAACAAAAGTATCCTTTTCCTCTTGCTTCAGAGAAGCTTTTTGAAAGAGAACATTTTCGAACACGAATGCATTTATGACATCATTATCATCATAATACAGGTTGAGAGCAGCGTTGCCACAATATTTCAAGTGTAACAAAAGTGGATATTTTTTTTATTTTTTGTATGCTCTTTTGTTATTTTTGTAGTTTCCTTTTTATTAAAATAAATAAATTAAATTTGGTGGCGCCATAGCTCGTGTAGAACCAGGGCCTTGTGACTTAATTCTCTCACCCATTCCTGTGTGCGTGTTATTGGCAGGAATGGAGGGGACCTACAATTTTTTGCCGATTCCGAAAGATATTCTTGTAGAATTTGACAATTCCTCGCAAGAGGTAGTAACCGTTGAAAAACATTTATTTTTTTTAAGGTGGCATAGGCTGGAAACCGAACCCAAGTCCTTGGACGTAACAATATTACGCACTAGCCATTACGCCACGGGCTACTACGCTTTTATTATTAGTTATAATAATATATTTTACTTGTAGATCCAACAAACATAGTTTGGGAAAATGTAACATATTGCCTTTGGTAAATGTATTTCTATAAAAGCTTCCACAAAACCCACCAATATACCCCCGAAATTGAGAGATTTGGTGGATATGTTGGGTTTTTTTTTTTAAATTCACAATTAATATATTTTTGAAAATATTATAACATATAAGAATGCGTATATATTTTGTTGCTTTGTTTGACTTTTTTTTAGTTGGTTACACTTTTGGCAAAAGCCTGCGGCAACACTGGCTATGAGACTTTAGTACGCAAGTTATATAAAACAAATTTGCTCTTTAATGATAAAGTATAGAAAATGAAGGATTCAGAAAGAGGAAGGGACTATAGAGGCTTAATCCCATGCCAACAGCCTATTTTCAAATTGAATTTCATGGGAAAATCTAATACATTACGATGACGTGATGTAAAGTTTTAAGACAATATTGATGAATTATGAGTTCCCCAAGATTGCCCATCGGTGCAAAACTCTCGATATGTGAAGCTGCATGTACAGAACTTTGTAATACAATACTTTTAAGCTTATCAGCAATATAAAGGAATAATTTTTCAATTTTGAGATCTATACCTATCTAATGTTTATTATAAAAATGTATTGTTGCTCTGTTGAGTAAAATTGACAAGTCACTATGTTCTGTTCCATATTGATCCATTTTTTACATTTCTATAAGTTAATAACTAACTAGTACATCAATGGCCAAGTACCATATTCCTATATAGCTGAAAATCAATATTTGCTTGATTGTTTATTTTGTTGAAAATGGAAACGTGCTTAGTGATGCAGATGCAAATGTTTTAGTTTTAGGGGGCATTCACTTTTTAATAAAATGCAATAAGTTTCGATTTATATTTATTTATTTTTTATAAACGAGAAAATACATTTTCAAATGCACCAGAAGGTTGACCAAACTTGGTTATTATCCTCACTTTAAATTTGTGTAAATAAATAATTAAATGATTAATTAAACAAATTTTGTGCCATGAAATAACAAAACGTGTTTTGTGTATATGTATATAGGTAATTGAAAAAATATTAAATATGTGCGTAGTTAAAATACTTTGATTTTAATATTGTACTAAGCTTAAACTAAGTAATTTCAAAGATGACTTTAACTGTATAAAAATGGTTCCTTCAGAAATGTTTGCTTAAAACTTTTTAAAAATTAATTTAAAAGATATTTGTACATCCTTTATACCAAACAAATATTAACGTTGCTTCATCTAGCTACATATTCACTTGTAATTATCTTATAACTGAGATTCTAAAATAATTATGGTTCATACTACTACTACTACTGTAATTTTTCTATTACCCCAAATTTTCGGAGGATAGAAATACGCTATATTTTATAAAGAAGTAAAAGTTTTCTTATTCATATTTTTATTGCTGGTATTAATTTCCAATAAACTTATACAAAACTCCTGCTTTTGTTGAACATTTTCCAACAATACAATATTTGTCCTTTACCAATCAAACAAAATATGGATAGTGTAATGTTATAAAAACAACATATGAATGCAATGTTTATTTTTTATCAAATGGCCAGATATGTACACAAAATAACACCAAGAAAGAGATTTAAGGCTGAGTAATTTCAAAAAGTTTAATTTTTCCTTTAAATGTCTAAAATATTCTTTTAATTAAATTATTTTGTGTACAGAAAATTCACTAGATTAAAAAATAAAATATTATGAAATATATAGGTACGTATAATGTTTGTTTTTAATCAATTTACTTACGCCCAAGGGATTTCGATATTAATATCAATTGGCTATGGGTTTAAAAATACATTGGATATTTTAGTGTGTGTTTTTTTATTAATTTGATTTATAAATCAGGTGTTGTTTGTTTCAGTTTATTCTCGTTGTATTATTCTTTCGTGATGGTGGGTGATTCATGATGTGATTATTTTGGACAAAATTGACTTCATATAATATTCGAATGAAATATAAAAAAAAAATTAATAATTGTTTTCAATTGTATTTATCCCATTTCACACAGAAACTTCATACATTTTGGATACCTATTATAGTATTCCAAAATTCTTCCATACATCTGGATATGCTATCCTTTTTTTCTCTGCATGTGGGGGTGTCCTGTGGATCTCCTGATAACAAAATATAAAATTCTTGTGTTTCAATTTTGTTCGTAAAAATTCCAATTTACATTTACATCCAGATAGTTCCCAATTTTGGAAAAAAATATTAAATCTAATAAAGTCCATTTAAATATTGTTTTAAATATTTGTACAAATTATTTTTTCACATCCAGAATGCACCAGAATATATTTAGGTTGCAATACTAATTTAAAAACAATCTTAAACTTTTTTTCTTAGTTGAATGCAAAACGTTCATTTCAACCAACCCTTTAAAGTGAAAAATTTTGTTGTTGTATTCGTTTAGTCCAAGAACTAATTATTTGTTTTAATTCAATTCTGGCATACATTTTTTTTCAATTACAAACGTAGTTATATTTCTACTATAGTCAAACTATTTGAAAAAATAATTAATTTAAAAATTATAAAACATACGAAATTCAAAACCAAAAAAAAGTATTCATTTTTCATTCATATTGAAACAAAAAATCCTGAAATTAGCTGATAGGTACATATATACTTAACAACCTTTAATTGTGTTTTGATCTAATATTATAATATTGTCATCGAGTGTCAACAAAAAAAATTAAATACGCATAGATATGAATAATTTTGTTCTATTTTGAAAAATAAAAACAAAGAGTTGAATTTGTATTTATTTTTTTATTTATCAAAATATTGAAGTAAGTTTTAATTAAATGTTATGACAAAATGAAAGCCATTGAATTAACGATTGGATGTGAATATTTTTTGTTCATTTGTAATAAAAATAAAAAAAAAAAATTTTATAATCAAACATTTTATGTTCGGTTAAATATGGATTGTTGATACTAAATTGCTAACTCATATACAACCATATAAATTATAATGAGTGTATGCATAAAAAGATTTTTTTGTTTTGATATTTTAGCTATTGACTTAATTTTAATAATATTTTAATTTATTATTATAGATATTCATATTGTGCAGAGTGGAACTATAATGATTTTAATTTAAAAAATCAAAAAAATCTGATCAAACAAACTATTTTTTGTTGTTCATTACTATTTGAATTATTTTAAATCAACATAAATCAAAAGTAAATAACGTAAAATTCAATACAATAAAAACTGTAAATAAATTGCTAATATTTAAAATCATGCCAAAAATCAACAAACTATTTTAAATTCAAAACCGTGGTTGTTTAATAAGATTAACATGTACATATAGTTATACAATTCAATTCAAAACCCAATTTAAAGTTTGTCCGACTATTTATTTTGTAGAAGGACAGTCTTAGTTTTTTGTTTAATATCCCATTTGTGAAATCTCATATTAGTAACTACCTTTTTTTTAATTCAAATTTTTTGCCTGTAAGGATTTTTGTTAGCTTTCATAAATTGGTATAACATATGTACATATATATGTTGTAAGCTTCGCATTCGTAAAAATATTCGAACTCAAGATTTTGATCAAATAGAGAAAACCTAAACAGGGCCAATTTACAATTGACTTAGAACTTGACCTAAATGTAGTTGGCACGTAGCTTAACCGATTTTATTGAAGTGTTTTTTTTTTCATACAAGCTTTTATACATATCCATTGAAATATAATTTAATAATTTCTCCGAAAATATTTGTTGGGATTTAAAAACAAAATATTTGTTTAATTTAATATGGATTAAAAACGGTTTGAAGATTTTTGTTTAAATTTTGATTTTAATGAACAAAAATATAAATATTTTAATACAACAAACAAATAAATATTTGATAATAATTTGCAAATTTTAGGCAAATAATATGTCAATTTAAAAAAAAAAGTTCCTTTTGAAAATACCATATTAAAAGCTCAAGACTCTACTTTTTTGTTTGAGCATGCCATGCCTTTCTCATTTCTTTTCTTCGAAATAAGTAATGAAAAATGTAAGTACATATTTAATTATATTTGTTGACTTTTCTTGCTTATACTTTTTATTTAATTTTTAAATGATCCATTTCAAAAGGAAATTAAGGTAACTTTCTACGAAAAAGTTTTGAAAATTAAATTATGAAATTCTGTTCACCATAGAGCATAATGAAAATTGGCCATTCTCTCAGAAACAAACGAATGAACATATAAAAATGTCGATTTATAATTTTGTATAAATCTGCAGTTCTCTTCTGATCCACATCATGTAAGATAATTTAATCGAAGCATAGAATTTCAAAATATTGTCGGTATATGAACTTTCTTATTGAGGCTTGAGCAGTTTAATCAAGATTAATTTTCAGACACCCAAAAACTTTACTAATTCCCATATACCTTTCTTTCCTTCCTAAATAACACTTCTCAATGTAATTTCAATACAACTTGCATAAATCAAGAAACAGTAGCTATATAGTAATTAAAATACACAACCCCAATTTCTATTTGCATTATATGGTTTCATTAGTTTAAACCCAATTGTATTGTATTCTAAGGCATTGTCCTCTGGGATGTAACAGCAAGGATTCTATTTGTGTCAAAATTGTATTGATGCAAATGGGTCCTCATATATATCTAAATAGAAACATCGTTTCTATATATAAATAAGCAATCCATAGGGATTGAAAGGATAACACTTTGACTTTTACACGAAATGATAAAGTGTTAGACTTACGCCACCTGAAATATCAAGAATGAAGTCTTTCAAATCCATGTATATTGACAGTTGATTTGTATAGTTTACCCACTAGGGACACACTTTCCGTTTGTCATGTAGATCATGTTGAATTAGATTAACAATTTCCGAGAGTTGATTTTGGTTTTTGATATAATTGCATATACAGTTGCGGATTGACGGGGGCGCTTTTCGGGTTAAAAAGACCCCTCCACTTAAGGAAAATTAATCAAAGAATTTTAAGTAATTTTATTTGTTTTTCATAAGGTTTATTGAAAATTCTTTAACTATTTTATATCTGATATCAGATCAGTAGTACTACGGAAAAATTCGCTATAGTTTTGAGATGTTTCACGTATTTTGAAAGTGCATTTAGTTCAAAAATCACCAGAAAATACTAAAATCCACTTTTTTTGTGAGCAATAAATAAAAAGTCAAAAATTTTGAATTTTTAAATCTGTCGCCATCAAATAATAAAAACCTTGAAACCCTTCGCGTAATTTTCGCATGCACCACCGATTGCATATTATGTTATTCATATTAATTTCTTTCATAATTTCTTAATTGAATTTCAATCAATATTTGACATCTCGAGTATAATAAAACAATCAATAATTTGATATAATATACATATGTATTTAATAAGCCAGTTCAGGTTTCTTGAGATCTCAGCAATCTCAGAAATGTGACGTAATTCCTCAGTGAGATTCCTCACTTTTGCTGTCAAAAAGCTGAGACTGAAATTTTTTGGATTCGTTTGCTCAATTATTTTTTGTCGCAGTTGATCAATTTATAAAAACGAGATGGAGAGGCTTTTGACTTCTAAAGGAGAAATTTTGTTCAAGTTTCTCCTTCTCCTCAGTGGAGCTGACAGACGTTTGCTCAGTGAGATCTCAGAAACGTGAACTAGCTAAATATAATTTAGCTTTAATAAATTGTACCTAAATAAAAGTAAACAGTTTTATTTTTTTTTCTTGTAAAGTACCCCACATACGATATTATATTGAACAAATTTTATTAAAATTTTTTGCAGTTTTCGAAAAAGTAAGCTAACAAATACGCCGAAGGTCTTGGGGTTTCGATTCCCGGCCTATATGCCATCTAAAAACAAAAATTTTTCCATACTGCCTCTTGCTATAGGAATTGCCAAATCCTCAAAGAGTATCTCTTCTCATGAAAAAGTGCTTCTCTTCCGTTTGGATTCAGCAGAAAATTGTGGGTCCTCTACATTCTATTCCTGCCAATAACACCCACACAGTAAAGGTTGAGGGTCACTAGGCCCTGTTTCCACACCAACTGTTGCTCCACCCAATTTTTTTTCCTTAAAAGCTTTCAGACAGGCACAATTGCGGACGACACTTCTCAACTGTTTGCTTTCATAGATATACATATGTACATAATATATATCAGTTCGATAAAATTCTCGAGTTAGACTTTTCGACGAACTAAAACCTTCCCTATTTAAACTACGTTATACGTATACATGCATTGTGCATATGTATATCGATATCGCAAAATGAAAATATTGTCTGCCATTGAAACTAAAATTCTTGTTTTCGAATTCATACCCTAATCTCAAGCTCATAAAAGCATGAATGAAAAGAAAATATATCATTAGCAACATCTTGTATTCTTGACGTTTGAATTTGATTCAACATGACTCCTTGTCAACCAAAGTAATGTGTCTGATTTGATACTCATACACTATATATTATACACCCTTTAAATTTATTTAAATATAACATAATATTTATATGCAAATGTAAGAAAATGATTCCCTATATACAAACGAGTATCTAAGAGTGATATCCTTTTCATGGAGAATGTTATACCTCAAAAGAGATAAATATTAATTTGCTATTATACATTTCATCAATTCGTTACACCGCACCGTAAGTAGGTACCCTTGGCTCCTGAGTTCTGACAATATTTTAATCTACGCTTATGCTCAACAAATACATATAAGCAAAGTTGATGACAGATTTTAATCACTTCCATTTGCATGAGCTTTAACACCTTGTGCGATGAAGAGGCATTGTGAATTCACAGCTTTAATAGATGCAAATCGGTATATTCTATTATTTAATAAAGTTGGTGTGTTTAAAGTTCTTCGTATGTTCTATTCAAAAAATAATTTTTTTTTCATACTAAAGTTGTAGAGTTTTCTTAATTTTTCAAAATACTAAATTAGTTGCTCATTTTTTACTCAAAATATACATTTTTGTTTAAAACCTTTTTAGAAATACATACTTCATGGCTTTACTGAAAACACTGAAAAAACCATACTATAGGTAAATACTGAAATAAAACTTTTAATTAAAAAAACCTTTGAAGAATCATTTTTTTTGGTATGTACATTTTGAATTGCATTGGAAATTATTTTATCTTCTATGTTCTTTGGGTCTAATGTATGCTTACTTTTTGACTTATTGTATATCATCACTTTAGTTTCTACTCGAAATACTGTAAGGGATCATCGCCCTTAAAGTGAGAGTAATTTTTAAATTTTCAACATGGTCATTACACATTCATTAAGATTTTCTTCCATATCTAAATGTATAGAAATTAAAATAAAATAGAATGGCAACAGAGTCTGAACTCTGAAGTATTATGTCATCAACCATGAAGTTTTATGTAAGGCACAAATACTCCAAGTAAGAGGCTTTTAGCATCAAGTAGCTTCAACACTTCTGTATCTTCAATTCCCTTAGGAAAACTAAAGACATTTTCAGTCCTTGTGATATAAACTGTCGTGGCGATGAGTTTTCTTTGAGGTTTTATCAATGTTTCTAGTTATTTAAATTTCTTTGAATATAAAACAATTTAATTTCTTGCTTAAGGCTTAGTTTACAATATAGAGCTTATTTAATCGTTTTCATTCCATTTTTAATTGTACATTTGAAGTTCTTTATAAATTGTGAGCTTTTCACGAAATAATCTTGGCTTCTTTTTTTATATTTATTAAAAACTTTGTTTATTATAAAAGTACCTTCTCTTGTTTGTTCCATATTGATGGAAGTGTATCGAAAATATCATTCTCCAACATGAACATATACGACATATAAACACCTACCTACAAAATAATCTGTAAGGTTTGAACTGTTCTTAAAAAGTTCTTCTTTATTTCTTATTTTGCTATCGTATTTATACGAGTACATTTATAACTTTTTTAAATACGCAAGCAATATTATAAGTTGACGATCAATATAATACTTTGTTACTATAGTTATATACCTTAAGTCAACTTGATTTCGATTGGTTCATAAATCTGAAGATATATTATCTGGTATAAGTTGTGCTATAATTGCTAAAACCTTTTTTATGGAGGAGCTAAAAAGATCTTAAAGTAAAGATTTACTGCGAAAAATTCCGAAGGAACATAGGTGAATTAATGCAATCTCTATAAAAAAGATAAAAAATAAAATAAAGACAAGGAGGTAAAAAAGTCTTATCTGATTTATAAGGGTGCAATCTTCCAGTTTCATTTTTCAAGGATTCTCATAGAAATAAGCCTTTTTCACTGGATATTTTTGTTTTAACGATAAAAAAACAGGAAAAATAATATTAGGCACCTACTTGATGGTTGGAGTTATTTTATTTACTAACATTCAAAATCTATTTAAACATTTATTTGTCAAAATAAGATAAAGATGTCTGTTTCTGATTAGTACTACTTTTTGGAAACTAATGTAATCTGTAATGTATGTACGTTAAGGTGTCCCATATTTTATTTTTTATATTTTATGCCATGCAATTTATATAGGAAAAGTAAATTAAGTCCCAAGTAATTCTTAGTATATTGTCAATTTTAGCATCGATATCAAGTATATTTATTTTTTGAAGATGTCATTACAAGAGAAGTTCTAAATATATTCTTCAAGTGGGAAATGTAAACCACCAAATAACAGAGGCTTAACTTCCTTTAAAATCGCAAGTTTCGAAGTTTTATTTTATAATATATCCAGTGCCTGAAAAAAATGAGGTAGAAAAGAATTGTTCACTGCTCAGTTAGTATCTGCTCTAGACAGATGTCAGTTAAGCATTTGAGATTCTACTGTAGCTTAAAGAATATAAACAATATTCTTTAGGCTACAGTAGAAGCACTCAAACTAAAATCAGGCGATTTTGCAATCCATTAATCCTCAATTCAATGTGTTCGGATGCGAATAAAAAACGGGTTTTCAAAATGGTGTTCCTAAAGTCATGACTGTTCACTGTGATGGAAAATCACTTCCTGGACTTCCAAAGAAGAAAGACTTCCTGTCGTTTTAACGCTTGGTAGTTAAGAAACAACTTCTTTCTGTGTCCAAGCTCGAAAACTCTTCATTTATTTATTATTTATTTTAAACAAAATTTTAATATTATTCTTGATAAAATTCTAGATGAATTCGTGACCGTCAATAGTAAAAATTTGTTTTCTCGCTAAAAAAATAAATGAATCATTTCTTGAAATGTGACCTTCTGAATGGGAAATTCATGAATAGTTCATACTCCCAGATAAAACCAACAATTCTGCAACTGAGAGTTAAGGAAATGATACAGCAGAAAGTGCATTTAAGATGGTTTGAGACTTTCATGGACTCATCACGACAAAAGAAGAACAAAATCAGGTACTCTTACAATGTGTAAAGAAGCATGAGGAATCGTATTCTGACTGAAAAAAGGAAATATCTACTTTAATAATTTCATGTTTAATTAGATTTAATTGAATATTGACATTTATTGATTTGTACCTATTGCTCTTAAATTGGAACAAATTGAAAGAAAAAACTAAAGTTCATCAAACACTTAAAAATGGTTCCATTCTTATCTTTGACGTCAAGTCGGCACGGGTTCCTATAGGTCTGCTAAGCTAATATTTTGCACATGATCTGAGAGGTACTCAATAAACAAGGGGGTATGATCTTCAAAAAAAATAATAATAAAATATGGGACACCCTAATGTAAGTACAGTATTTTGATGATAATTTAAAAAAAAAATAATACATAAAAATAATCACAAAAATTAAACTTCGGTATATTTATATTTGTATCCAAAATGGTATCATATACCCTGAAAATTGACGTACAAAAAAATACATCGCTTGCCCAGCAATAAACTCATTAGTGAATATTTGTAAACTATAGTAAAATTATGAAAGAATATAAAAGAATGAAGGAAAAAAAATAATTAAGGAAATTAAATATCGCAAAGTAGATTCATGTTAAACTTAAATGTACGTACCTGTAATATATTTATATTGTATGTACGTGTGTATAAGTAGGTATGTATAGGTTCACAACTGTTCATCAAAAGAACTTCAGAAAAAGAGGATAATAAAAAAAAATAAGGGGAAATATAAATATAGTTGACAATTTTGCGTGCTCATCCCAACTTAATTATATGGTTCAGCAATTTGTTTTCCTCCTTTCGTTATCTTCAATTTGACATCCTCAACCGCTGGTATAATTAGAAGTAAAAAGCCCTTCATCCTTAATTACATCAAAGACTTGAACTTTTCTGTAAGTGAATTACAAGCTTAACCTCTATCAACAGGTACAGGTAAATTTCTGTACTTTCAATTTCAATATTGTTATTAGGTTTAGAAGGTGGTTATTATAGGCTAGAGAAGGCTTTTTTTTTGTCTTTCCGGCTGTCAGCTCCGTTTATCCTTTTCTTTGTTGGACAGAAAAAGTTATTTGAAATGAAGGAAACATACTTAAACGCATTTTTTCTAATTAGGCTAAGGAAATTATATAAGTAGGTTATTTAAAAGAACAAAAAAAACTACCTCATATAAGTTTAATAGAATTTTGTATGAGACAAAATTATATTTGAAAGGGAGACGATTAATGATTTTGTTATGTTAGGCTATGACCATAACAAAAAAATCATATTTTAATAAAGAAAGATTACCAAAACAGAACAGAATTAAAAAATTTAATATCTATTAGTGAACCTAAGGCCTTGTTGGTTACTTTCTAATTCAGATTCGAAAACGTTTCGAACATGGTTAGGTTCCATTTCAGGTCTAATCTTTAACTTCTTCGCATAGTTTAAAAACTGTACAAAATTTTGTATCCTCATGTTTTGTATCTTTACTATATTATTTAATATATAATACAGTGGTGGACAAGTATAACGAATAGCCATATAACGAATGATCGATATGGTACGAACACTTTTTTCAATTTGAACAAATAACGAATTTTTAAAATATGGGTTAGTGTATCGACTAAAATTCTTGATGACGTTAGCAAAAGAAAAATTTATATCCACACCATGGCGTGGCATCTTATGACGCAAGCAAAACAAAATTCCCACGCCATTCTATCGCAATACCTAAAAGTATACATATTTTCGCAATTAGAACTTCTATCTTGACTCTTGAAAAACATAAGATGAAACTGGGAATGTAACGGCAGGAACTGTGAAGCTGTTTATGTACTCATAGTACATAATCATGGTGCATGGTATGATGTGCCTGTGGTACATAGCTGATATGGTGTCATTGTTGTTTCGTACTGCTATAAAAGAATCGAATTTTTACTGGGTGAGTCAAATTATTTCAACGACGAGCATTCTGGGGATATGATATCTACGATTCTCCGAGCCAGAGGTCAAATTCTATTACTGAATTTTATTCTTCATAGGCCAGACTTAGCTCTTTAATGTGAACTATATAATATCCACGAAAGAAAAAATATTGGGCATTTTCGATGCTCATGTCCAATTCTTCGAGAAGTTCAACGCGACATTTTTGGACCTATATGACCTAGAATCTTATTGTAAAATAAAAGAAACTATATCTATCTATGACCTATAGAAATACGATCATAACTGAAAGCTTTTGATTGAATTCTCTTACTGTTTTCTTTTTTTTTTCTGAAATATCTACTTTTCCGTTTTTCTCTTTTAAACATTTAAGCCCGCATCACACGACGCTTGATTTCCTGATAGAAATGCTTGCTGGCTTTCGTGCTGGCTATTGAGCTGGGAAATGGCGCCACTTCTGGCTCTCTTGATAGAAGCGCTGCTAGATTTCAAAGTTAGAACCGGTGCTATTTTTCTTCCTTGTTTTGCTGCATATTTTCAAATGTCATTTTTTCTATTTCGTTTTTATTTATTTTCTAATAGTTTTTTCAACTTTAAACAAAATTAAATGTGATTTCATTAATTTGTATATTAAGTTCTATCAGATGTATGCATTTTTTGTGAAAATTTGTGTAGAAAAATATTGTGAAAATTTGTGTAAATTCGCAAGAAATGTCAAAAAACCATCAGCTAATCCAGCTCCAAAACAATCATCGAGTGAAGCCGAAGAATTCAAACCGGCAAAACATCCAGCACCACACCATGGAACAAAACTAGCACGACAGCCAGCAAGCATTTCTAGCAGGAAAACAAGCGTCGTGTGATGCGGGCTTTATATTTGGACGCCTATAGATCTGTTCAAAATTTGTTTTATGTCTTCGACTTTCTTATTTTATTTTCAAAGTCTATCGATTACAAAATATATATATGTATATCTCTACCTCTTCCTGTTAAGAAAATATAGTGAAAATCCACTCTTTAAATCAAAATGGCGGAATGGGATCGATGGCCCCATTTCCATACACTAAATTCCCATACAAAAATTCTGGACTGATATTTAAAATTTGCATTGGTTTGTAAAAAATCTTGTTATTGTTTAAGTTGAAATAAAATTCAATTGACTCTTTCTCGGTTTGTAGAAGTTCGCCTTACCTATACCTATATTCTATTTCATCATAATGTTGAGCTTCATTAAAATATTAATGTTAATTTTGTTTCGATTCCAAAACTTTATCTTTAGCACATTTAGCGCGAGTGAAAATAATTTGCTTTTTCCAGTAAACCAATTCCTTTTTATATAAACAAAATTCCAAGGTGTTTTTCCTATACATCAATAGCTACATGGATGATAGATCAATGTATATTTTATAGTTAATTTTCAATTAATTAACTTCTGAATAACTTTAAACAAGGGTGCTGTTCATCTCAAAATATTAATAAAACAACTTTTAAGTGGTAAACTTCACTTGCCTTTGGCTAAATAATTTTTACTGGTTTTGCAATCATAAATTCAGCACAAAATACTCAAAGTCCGATGGCTACAAGTTCAAGAGAACTTAGAACTTTTCAATTATCGTTAAGTACCGCTATCAGAAAAAAAATCATTGACTTTCTCCTTGGTATGTTGATTTAACCTTCTATCAAGGGGACTCTATTTGATATTTCTTATTTCTGGAAATTTTAAGTAACCATTTCATGCCTGCACTTATCTTTTTATGTCAATAGTTTTAGTCAATTCGATAAGTTGAAGGTTATAATGTAAATATTAAGCTACCCTAAACTAAACAAGATGAATGCTTCGGTGTTGAATAAGAATACCAAATAATGCCAGAACTTAAAAATTACAAATAATATTTATTCGTAATTTTTACTCAAATCTTTATTTTTACCGTAGTTATCAAAGATTAAAGAAATGGAATTATGAAAACTAATATCCCCACGAAAAGATTATGTAACTTAATCATTTTTTGATAAATTATAAACAAAAATATTATGTCCTATAATACTCAACTTTTATACAAATAATGTTTATTACCAAAAGCTAACATTAAAGTTCTAAAAGTTTAAAGTTGTGTAAACCTTTGAGTCTTACAAACAGCTCATTTACCATTACCAACTTAGAATCCTTTCGTAAGATCTCTGTTAGGTTTTGTAACCGTATAAGAGCAAATGAAAACAAAAGGCTAATAATAACGATTGAAGTTCCGTCCCATGAACTGTGTATGCCCATAGATGCAAGAAAATGCATGCATAAAAACCATATATAGGAAGGAATGCAGAAACTGGTATCTTTATTGAGAAAAAAAAACTCAAGTGAAAAACCTTTTGTGATCCTAGGCGTTGGCTTCTGCTCTCGATTATTATTCTACTTGCAACCATATTCTGCATCCTGCCCTATGGTCTTGTCGGCACTATTTAGAATCCTCCACTGAAGAAAAATTCTTTTACCTCTTTCATAAAGCGAAACAACCAGCACGAAAAAATGAATAAAAAAAATAAAAAAGACAACTAAGACCCCTCTGCTATTGAACTGGCCTATTGTAGTTTACCTGGGTTTTAAACAAAGGACGCACAAAGTTTCAATGATAACAAGATGGGCTGTTGTTTTTCAAAGGTTTTTCCATGATGTTGGTCGTGGTGGTTGGTGGGGTTCGTTTCATCATTTTTTTTTTTGTTTTTCCTTTTTTGTTGGCCCGCATGAGTATTTGCGGTTGGCGGGATAGAAATAATGAAAGCATTTTCAAAATAAAAACCTTTCAGACTTATTTTATTGATTCTTATATTATACTTACCCACGATTGTTTGTCAAAAGGTCCTTTTGTTTGTTTAACTTTTTATAAAACTGTTGAGAGAGTATAATTTTCAGATGATTATAATAATTTGTTTGTATTTGATTTTGATTCGTCGTCAATTTAAAAGTTTGATGAACCTGATTTAAATTTGATTGTTCAATCCTTTTTACATCCATTTGAAGAAATACATTTTTAAAGGTCTATATAGCATTATATATTTGTTTGTATATATTTTTTGTATTAAATAATGAAACAGACAGAATTTATATTTTAAATTGTTTGAGTTCTTTTTGAGAAAAATATGATTTCTCTTAACATTTGTTTGTATGGTAGGCATAAACGGTGCTAAGTTTTAAGAAAGCTAAATCTTCATTATTCATATTGAGTTAAAAAAAAAATTATTTGGAAAATATTTTGGAAACTTTTGTTAGAAGCGTGAAAATCACTTAAATCGTTATCTTAAGTTCAGAGATTTAAAAAACGGTTCTAAGATTGATTAAAGGTAGTAGATAACAATATTTTGAAAAAAAAATTCCAGAAGCATCTTAAATAAAATACAAAAATGCGCAAAAATTTTATAAGATTTAGTACGTTAGGACGTTAAAGCATTTTTAGTATAGCATCAATGATGCTAGATTAAAGACAGGATTTTACAAATTTTAAACGAGTTAACATCATAGTTTCGGGACGATAAAACAATTTTTCAGTTACTGCTATTTTGGGTCTCTTAAATAAAATTCATAAAGCTTGTCGGAAGAATGTCCAAAAAAATATATGTACCAAGATAAACTCAAATCGACCTACAATGTTATTTAGGTTGTACATGGCTAAGCAGACAAACGGACAAAATTATGAATTCCCTTATCATCGTTATCAAATTTAATCATAATCTCGAGTTCGTTTTTTTTTTTCCATTTCATATTTCAGGTAAAAAATGTATGAATAGTTAATTTGGTTTTTTTTTAACCAAATACAATAAAAAATATGACTTCTATATTATGTATGGTACAGCCATGATTTTAATTCCTGAATTAATTTTTAAGCTAAATAGGCTACAAAAATGCTTTACAAAAATACATATAAACTTATATCAATAAACATATATGTAAATAGGTGTATACATATAAACTTAAATAAAAGTACGTACTGTAAAAACAAAATGCCAACATCCTTGTAACTGTCGGTAGCACTGGCTAATGACTGATTTATTTATTTATTTTTTACCTGATTTATGGGAGTTCCTACCATCACGTATAGAACAATTCAACAAAAAATTACACCTTCCATGGGCCTATTGAACAGCTGCCATTCGATAATAGATCGCTTGACATGTCCTGCTGTTGGTCTTTGCACTGAACATGGGCTAGACCCATAGATTTATTTTATCGAATACATATATTTAAAAAAAATTATTGGCTGTCGTTAATGGAGAAGGATTTAGTATAGATCAAATTTTTGAAGATAAGGGAAGTAGTTTCGGGAATATGCCAAATACTTTTTTAATTGGAACTGTGAAAATATATTTATTTTTACTCAAACATTAAAGAAAAATTAAATAAATTTTGTAAACTCATATTGAGTATTTAAAGTAGGTAGGGATCAATAAAAGCTAAAAACAAGCATGTTATCAAGTGAATTTTCGGTTTTAATTGATTAGTTTTATTTAAAAAAAAAAACTTTTTTCTAGGACTCACTCAACTATAAGCCCCTTTCGCATATCCTTTACTTACATATATATCAAAGATATACATACTTACATAAACAACCTCGAATTTTAACTTTGATAGATTAAAGCATTTCTCTGACCAAAACTTCACTTCCAGAAACTATTCCATTTGACATGGCATCTATAAGAGAACTAACGTTAAGCCAAAAAAGTTGGTATATACACTCAAAGCATAGAAATTTATGAGCCTTACTCAAGCGTACATCTTTTTCCCTTCGAGAATAAGTATTTTCAACAATGTACTTCTCGACTGAGGACCATTTCGAGCAGAAAATATTCCACTTGTGTACATTATTTGCACAGTTCTATGCCCTTATGGCAGTTTCGTTGCAATGACAATATTGAAAAGCTGAACGTTGTGTGCAATTTTATGTTTTAAAAGAAAAAGAAGAAAAAATATATAATATGTATATATTCCTCCTGCTTCGAGTCCATCATATATGAAATCTTATATGAAAACCAAGCAACTGAATTAGGTTTCACAGAGAAGAAAATTATGTTTCTAAGATGACTTTTTATACGAATTTAGGTCGGAAGTGTCGGAAGAAATATTTTAAAATTTATGAAATTGCATTATTACTCATATTTTGCTAGGAAATGAAAGAAAATAATATGATGAACTCTAGGATAAGATCAGACTCAGATTAAAATAACCTCAAAATGTGAAGAAGTGGAAATTACGTAAATAATATTGAAAATAGACATGTCCTTTTATATTTCTGAGTGTGGACTGTGGATACATATGTATATGTACAATGTACACACATATTATGTATCTGTTAATCTAGAACGAGAAAATTGAACGAAACTGGTTGGATTGTTATGATTATAGATAGAAATCTTGTCTGTCTTATTTTTTGTTGGTATTAATAAACATATTTGTATTTTATGATATCTTAACAGTCTTTACACTTCATAAAATTGTAGAAATATACTAACACATGTGTAACATATACAATATACAATGCATACAAGTGCTTGCCTGTAGTTCTATGAAATGCTAATATGTTATTATTAAGAAGTTATCCGTTCCTTAAACGTCGAATATGGCGAGTAATCCGCTCACTTTCATTAATGTCCCTGGAAATTTCACATTTATTAATAAAAAGTTAACAGATGTGTCAGTACGAAATCGCTGATATTACAGGGTGTTTTGCATAGAACAGAAAGCTGAAGAGCGTGTAGGTTGAATCAAAATAGAAAAAAAATTTTGTATGGAACTTAAAATACTACTGAAAAACAACGACAACCCCTACAGTGTCATGCTAGCATTATTTCCCCTGTCAAGCACTATGGCATTTTTTTTTTCCAAATCATGCTGTGAGTGGTTTTTTGAAAACCACTTAAACTTAAAATTAAAATTAATAATTAAAGTTGTTTTTTTTTAATATTTTCATTTAAAATAATTCTTCTAAAGATATTGTTATCATCCATAAAAACGTTGAGTTTAATTCTCTTCCAAAATTAAATAAAACATGCCTTCTTCAATGAAAAGGCTCTGACTTCGTTACATCAACCATTTAGTTAAAAAAAAAAAAATAATAATCAAAATCATTAACAAGAGTTAAATTTTTTTTCACGCAAAACTCAGCAGTTCTTAATATAGTGAATAGTTGTTTTGCATATCTTGAGCTTAAGTAAGAAACCATCTGCTAGGATAATAGCGTAATTCTTCACTTTTATTGCTTCCGACTACGTTGATGATGACATAAAATTAGCGTAATAGCTACAAAGACGGGAATTTCTTCCTTTAGTACTTCCGCAAAGAAAGTCATAAAGTTACTGCAAAGTGTTTTTGTACATATATTTGTATATGTAGTAAGATCTAATTCAAGTATTCAATTGAAATGCCAATGAAACCATCAGTTTTATTGCATTATTTATGTGTCTTTAAAGTTTTTAACAGTAGTTTCAGAGGGTTAATTTTTAAAGTACAATACATATATTCAAAATAATGTTAAACTTTTTAAGTTTTTGGGTACTGTTGTTAAGTTGAAGTGAATTAATTTATTATACCTTTTATTCTATATTTTAAAACTCAATAAAAAACAAAATGTATTTTACTATTTCTATATGGTCCAAAATACTGTTAGGAAAAAAATTGATACTCTTGATATCAAAATGGTGTCTTTATTAGGTTCCAACAACGAACATGGGCACTCAGATTTATAACTTTAAAATTTCAGGTTGTCTACGAGTATAATACATTCTCCACACATTTAGTTTGTCTGAATATTAAAATATTAATACAATACAATATTAAAATATTAATTTTTATTTTTTAATTTATTGTATTTTTTATTTGATGTGTAATTTTTAATTTTCCTACTCATTTATTTTGATTACAAATAAATACAAAAAATATGTAAAATTGAATTAAATTTTTCCATTTTATTTAATTTTTTTTTTATTTTATTTTAGTTTATATTATTTTATTTTATTTTTTTTTTAAACAAAATTTGGGTTAAAATTGTTGCATATTTAACATAAAATGTTAGTTAATTTATAAAATATGGAAGTGTGTTTCAGTGAATTGTATCCTTTAGTTTCCTCGGACTTTTCAAACCCGAATTTCAGCCCAAACTTATTTTGGAACACCGATGGTCTATGCCATCCATATTATTGACAGGATCATTTAAGATCCCACTGAAATTTGTTTCTTATAATAAGCGAAAAGTTAAATTTTTTTTTCTGAAAATTGTTTTAGTCATTACTTACGAAAAACAGTAAAAAAAAAGGCTTTTATTACTAAAAAAATGTACCAGGTATATTGATTTAATCTTATATAAATTTGAGGTTCTACTTGGCTTTCCCTTTTCATAAAGAGGATTTTTAAAATTCTGAACAATAGTTTGTCCTTCGTTCAATCAAAGGTTTTTGGATAAAGAGCTTGAGGTATCTTACTCTTCGCAAACATGCGCTTTAATAAGTTGTAGACACTTGCCTTAACAACGAATCGTGAGCTTTGCATAAGGAGAGAGAATTCTGTTTTTTTTTTTAGAAGAGTTTGGGTGTCAACCAATATTAACTTCGATAAATTTAAGAGAAAAATAATGTAAAATCATTTTCAGGATATTGTATAGCACAAAAGCGAATAGTATATGGCTATATAGGTATAGGATATATGATGTATAAAATAAAGACATAATCATGGAAAATTGCTTATAGATTTCCTCACCACCTACTTTACAGTATGAAAGCCTGACAACAAATCAGTTCAACTATACCGGTCCATTGTTTTGGCTTATCTCAGTATAGGATTTCAAACAAGAGAGCTTTCATCTTAATAACGATGGATCTATTTATACATATACCTATATATACCTATTTATATTTGCAAAATAGCCCTTTGGAATGAGGTCTATATCCTTGGACGAAGGAGGATTTTATAGTAAAACTCGGTATATTATCTAATTGGCATGACAGTCATGGTCAGAGATAATTCAATGGACATCAGATGAACGGAACGAAAAATGGGAAAACGGAGAAAAGAAACTGAAAATAGAAAAGCAAAAAAACTATGGGGAGGCCTTGTCTCACGCCCTTTTAGTGTTGGAAGGTGTCTAATGGGCATCCGTTTTGGCCAGCTTGCGGAAATCCGCTAGGGCGAACAAAGAAGGAAAAATACTTTGTTCATTGGCTATAAGCTATGTAAGCAATGCCAGGCGTATAATAAAAATAAATGCAATGATTTCTATATCTAGGGGCTACTTGGTTCTTAGTAATTATGTTGTGCTTTGAAGATAGATGGGTTTGGTAATAATTTAATTTTTGGATGAAAAAAATTTAATAATAATTAAAAAAAAGAAAAGTTAAATTGAACATTGCCGAAGATTTTTTTTTGTGATTCTGTCGTTTAAGTGCTGTTTTTTTAATTAAAATTGAGATATGATTACTTTGGTTATTTAAATATTTTTCTGGTAGCTACCTATGTACTTCAAAAAAAAAATACAAATTTTAACATTGTATATAATATATAGTAGATAGTATTGAATTACACGCCCTTCCCCTTAAGTTAAAGAGTCAAGAATTTTGGAGACTAAAACTATACCAACATGTTGTAAATTGTATTTATCATAAACATAATTAAACTAGGGACACAAAGGAAAAGCTTCATCTATTTATTATCTATTTATTTATTTAAAAAATTACCTGAAAGATTTCTCAAAACACCCATCCACAGATTAGTTTTTAGTCAAAAATGATTTGTTGACGGACCCGCATTTTTAAAATATTGGAACATTTTTCATGAACATATTCTGTTGATCAAAATCAAACGAGAAAGTCAGAAATGGAAAAAAATTAAGATTTAAATAAGAGTTACCTATATAGCGTTATTAAAATTTTTGTATTAATTGTTTCATTCAAAATGATAGCAATGCCTACAATAATACATACCAAAAAAAATGATTACCTTAACATAACAGTTCTCTCTGACGCTTTTTTGGTCAGACGTGTATTTCACCTCTTAGCTAAAATTTAATTTAATATCATGAATTCTAAGTGCGGAGTTTGTAGTAAATTAACAAGTAATGCAATTTCTTTATCTTGTTGCGTTTGTGGTTCAAGTATTCATAATGAATGTACCAAGTTTAAAAAGAATGATCTCAAATTAATAAAATCTAATGAGAATTTGTTCTTTAAATGTGATAAGTGCAAAACCAATAACTCTTTGCCTGCTTACATAAAAAAAATCAATGATCTCTTTGTCTACCTACAAGAAACTATAAGAGACTTAAATAAATTCGGTTATTCTTTTGATGCAAATGCAAAAACAAAATTGCCTACTGCAAACGCAAAGCCAAGTACATTAAACAACAGCAGAAACATTCGCGACACAACTCGTGTGCAAAGAATACCAAAGGTCAGTGAACCTTCTGTGTGCACATCGTCGCCTATGAATCGCCTTTCTTTGAATTGTGATGATTGTTCCCCCAGTGGTAGCTCTCGCCTTAATGCTGCTGCTGGTGTATTATTAAAAAAAACAAAAGATAAACTTTCGTTTTCAGTCCCGAATATTTCATTGGTAAATTCTGATTCTGATAAGAACCGTGTTATTTTACCAAAAGATAATTCTGGGATTTTAAATGATTTTGCCTCTAATGCTGTTGTTGCCGATGCTGTTGCTAGTTCTCTTTCATTATCTACCTGTGTAGATAAGATTGATAAGGGTCAATCTAGTTTACCTGCTGAGAAAACTGGAGTCGTTGATGATGAATCGACTATCATTCTTGATGGGTCAATTGTTGACAAAAGAGGGGGGATGATTGCTTTGGTGGACGTCGATATTAAAATTTTCATGTATAAACACACATGTCAAATCGGTGAGATGCACTGTCAAATTGTGTGAAATGGGCTGTCAGATCTTGTGCAAGGAAAATGTGTGAAGTGGCTTTTAACGATTCAAAGCTGAAGAGCCTGTAGTCGCACAGACAGACAGGCAAAAATCATAAATTCGATTTTCGTTAGAATGCCATAACATGGCCAAGTATACAAACAACTCAGCTTGAATTTTCTAAACAAATACCTACCTTTCATGAAAGAAAGCTCCAACCACTGCCAAAACCCTCCATACTATAGGCATTGAACCTAGAATAAATTGTGATGTTTCAAATTAAAGACAGCTTAATGTATTTGACAAACACAAAATAATTTTCTGTTCAAATAATAACAAAAAAAATACCAATTTCCCATTAGTTCAAAAGTAATTTGACAAATTGCTATTTTGGCTTAAATTCTCAACTAGCCTGTGCCTTATTCCTTCCATTCATCACTATTTTTTTTATCTTAAGAAGCCTTAGCTAATTCGGGGCAATAATGTCGAATCATCAAGATAATTTATCCCAACAAGGACGAATATAATTCAAAGAAAGAAAAAAATCTGTGATCGCTATTTCATCATTAATTTGTTTCCTATAAATCTATAAGGAAAATATTCACTAATGATTTCTTTTTCCATCTTCCACCTATACACATGCATCCATTCCATTCCATTCCATATTTTCTTTGCGAAGGCAACCGTATGATGATACTATCGAAAGGAAACGTCCTAGGGTTGATTGCTTTCAGAGAATTATTTTTTTTTTCCTTTCGGGATAATCTGTTCAATGAGCACATCAAGAAAGTGATTGTATACATTTTTCTGATAGATATGTGGGAAACAAATTACTACCCCATCGATTGATGGAAAATCTGTGATGTTGGTACGAGAATTATGTTAATTTTTTTATTTTCTTCTATTGAAATTGTTTTAGGTCTCTGTATATATTTCTGAAACCACCGATAAAAATATATTATAAGTAAATGACTATTTGTATAAATAAACTTTGAAAATATTCAACAAAAAAAAAAGATGATATTGATATTCTTGTGTTGGGAAAATATTCTGGATTATGTTACCACGAAGCGGGATGTTTTGTTCGAATTTAATGCTATAGGTTAGCATATAAAAAGAAACTGTATACATGAAATAGATTCTCTTCCGAGAGAAGTGGAGCAATGTCAGTCCCCAGGCGAACAAAAGTTTTTTTTTCTTTGTCACATAGGTAAGACGAGCATTTTCAACTTTTTCAGGATTCCATTTATAGAACGAAGTAGACATTTTAATTTTCTCCTTTCGTATCTGAGTTAACTTAGTTAAATTTTATGTATTTATATTTTTTATTTTCTGAAACGAAATTGCATGATAAAAATTGGTTTTATTTGAATTGAGCAAATGGGAGTGTTAATATTATTAGTGGAGATAATATCAACTTATATATAATTTGTAAAGTGTAAGATATTCTGGAAAACTTCAAAATGCGAACAAAAATATGTAAGATCTTGATTTTATCGATCTTTGTATGAAGTTGTTACGTCGTATGTTTTGTTGAATTTTTTAAAAAATTTTAAATTGTAGAAAATTGTCTTTCAGTGATTGGATCAGTTGGATGTAGTATCGTTGAATTGTAAGTGTGTTTTTTTGCAATCCCGGGGACAATTGGTTGAAAAAAAATTAGCGAGCCATCACAGAAACAAAATAGAGTTTTCTTACAAACTATTGATAGATATGTTATTCACGTCAATTTTTCTGCGCGCTTAAGTTAAGCCCTGAGAGTTAGTTGTTGTTGCATTTAACTTGTAAATTGCTTAGCACCGAGGTCGATTTTTTTCATCCAATTCCCCACGAATTAGAAAAAAACACGCCTTGTATCTGTGGGTGTGAAGAATAAGGTTTACATACCGCATATAACATTTCTTCCTACAAAAATCTAAATTCCTAGAACTTTTAGAACCAATCTAAGTCAAATGAGAATTCTATACTATTCTAATTTCTAACCCAAAGTATGTCGTTTTGAGTACAAATTCACATTTTGAAACAGCTTAATTTCAACCAAATTTACACGTAAAATCAAAAACATTCTATTAGTAAACTTATATAATTAAGCAGCGAACTTCTAAACCTTTTTTGAAAATAAGCTGTCAAAGAATTATAAAAAAAAAAATATTTTAACGAGACCACTTTTCCTTTTATTTTAGAACGGTTGTAACAACATAATATGTACATAACAGACCATCTGGTGTATATCACATATTTATAATTTTGTCAATATGTCCAATCTAATTCCTTGGAAAAAATTAGATATATTATTATTAAAAATAAAACTATAGCCCGAAATTCTGTTCGAAGAACATAATATAGGTATAGTAATTTATAGTTATATTAACTTTATTCTCAGACTAATCGCAACCGTTATATATTTTTTTTAAATTGATGAATGTGATGTCTTGAAGGTAAACCATTTATATTGTCACATAACAGAAAAACATATAACGATAAAATAACCTTCTTCAAACATAGGTATAACGTGGGTGTATTTCAATTTGGATTACTTACATTATAGTGCTCAAGGTAAACTTGATGTTTGCCTGGTAAATTTATGGCTTAATAAATTATTTTTTTTCACTCAAGAACGCTAAAGTAGATATTCTTAATGTGAAGTTAGTTGAAATTTCATATATGCTTCATATTATAAGCAAAAAAAAGCAGTTGATATTTTAATATATATTACTGTATATATAGTAGGTATGTATGTGCAATAATTTACATGTACCTTGTCCTATATATAGCTACCAAAAATTTCTCAGCACAACCGCAACCTTTATGTCATGTGTAGATGTACATAAATCATCATATTAAATTTAAAACAAGTTAAGAAGTAGAATTTTAATTTGATTTCAAGAAGATGTGATTTTATTCGTATTTATATTTCAAAAGTGTTTTGATATTTGAATTGTTTTGAATATTAATATTATTAAAATTAAATTGTTATGATTTGATCCATGATAATCCCATTTTATAAAAAAAAAATTTTATTTGTGAAAAAGAAAAATATTCAATAGCTATAGCTTTTGTAAATATTTTTTTTAATTATTTAGGACGGCGAAATTAATTGATTGTAAGTATGTAGTTCCTTTCTTAAGAAAATTTTACAATGAAGCATCTTCTTTTTATAGTAAGAACTGCGATAATATTGTGCTAAGGTCATTTTACTCGAAAACCATATGCACAGTGTACACACCTATTTTAAATGACAAATGATTAAAGTCAACATAAAACTAAAAAATGTGTTCTGTTCGTCCAATGCTTTAAGACTGTATCCCAAATTTAAAGTCCATTGGTGTTTTGTTTTCAGTATATCTTTCTGGCACTGCAAAGTAAATTTTATCAAGTGGACGTTTAATTTTTTATTTGCATTTATTTACAAATAAACAATGGAATATGACTAGACTTTCTATGAGCTCATTGCCCTATACGTCTGTGCATTTTTTATACGAGTATAAGTATGTACATAACCTACACTAGACTCTAGTGCATAGCCAAACAAAAGCTAGTATCATACATACATCATCGATGAAGCGTTCTTTGGCGAAGGTGGGTTGGCATCGCACACGTAACGTATAAACTATCACAACTGAAGTAATAACCAAAAAGGATATCTTTGTTCGAGGCCATAAAATGAATGAAACGCGCGCATTCACTACACCACCGCATATTGTTTGTGTGGGAAAAATCTATCATAGTAAATAAAAGTTCAAAACTTTTCTACCTCGTTCTTTTCATGGATAAAACTTTTTGAGAAACTTCTACCAAAATGATAAATTCAAAGAGAAAATTGCACACGAAATGTACCTACGTAAACACATAAATGAATAGTTCTTGTTATTACCCTATGTGGAAATCCACATGCGAGTATCATTGCTATACTCTTGTTATGCTATAGGAAAATCATGAGGAAATCTGAAACAATTCACATTTTTATGTAGAGGTATATGTACAGCTTCGTTGTCAATTTGACCTTTCACACCCATCATGAATTTGAGTTCGGTTCCAGACAGTGGGAAGGATTCCAATGTTAGAATAGTTTTGTTATTGGTCGTTGATTTGTGTATAGATTAATATTCGTATGAATATGTTATGTTAAATTACTTTGAAAGAAATCCAAAATAAGAAGATACAATGTTTTGTTATCGAATGTGATTGTAGTATGCTGTCTTTTATCTCAGTCAAAGGTCTCGAAATTGTCTTTTCTGAAATAAAATACGAATAAGTATCCACCACTTTTATATTACTTTCTTTATTTTTATAAGAATTTTGTATTCTTTTTTTTTGTCTGTCTAATTTTGTTTGTTGAATCGGAATATTATTTTGTTTGTCAACTTTTTTCTTTGAGGTTGAGCTTCACATAGTTTCACATAGATGTATGTATAAACCATACCTTCAAAATTTTAAAATTATCAATATTTTGTATTTTTTGAGTCCATAAAATCAATGGAATTTCAATCTCGAACCCGAATTCGAGATTTTGTTTAAAGTTGACATTACGATGATAGCGAAGTCGAAAAAAGTGGGTATCACAATTCTGCCTGTAGAATGTCCTTCCAGCTGCAGCCTAAATGGGTCGGTCGACTTTCTTAGTTTTGCATATCAAAATTTTCATTTTTTTTTTTCGAACTTAAAACATAGTTGAAAATTGATTTGATTGATTTTTATTAAACTTGGCACCCAGCAGTTTTTTTAATTATCTAACAGATATATATATCATTATCTGTTGAACCGATTTTAATGAGATCTTATAAGTTCAAATAATATTGCATATTCAAATTTTCAAAAAAAAAAGTAAATTTTGAGTTTTTAAAAAAATTTCCAAAATAATTTTTTGATAATTCAATATTTCGAAAAGGGGTCCCTAAATGATTTTTTTTCAAAATTATTTTTTTAACTCCGCATTGATAAATGTTAAAAATTTGCGTAGGTACCATGTTGACTATATTGACCATACGTCCCGCTTTTTTTGAGGTCTCTGTCCCGCGGCCATAACTGTCCCGCTAAATGTTCCTGTCTCTGTCCCGCGGCCATAACTGTCCCGCTAAATGTTCCGCTTTTCTTAAAAACTCGCTAAATGTCTCGCTTTTCCTATGACGTTTGTAAAAATGTGTGTAGGCCTCTACAATTCTAAAAATTGAGCTATTATATAAACACTGTTTTACATCCCTCAGTCTTCCATGTTTCATAAGACAATTTAAGCAAAAATTAAAAATAATAATAAAATTCTTAAAGAAATTCATACTGCGTCTTAATAGGTAGGTATAAGAATTAATTTTAAATTTGTAATTACAATTAATTGTCTAATCACGCTAGCAATATTGATTTTTTCAAGTTTTTATTAAAAAAAAATGTTATGAAGTCTGTTCTTTTTTTTAAATAAATACCTAGGTATGTCATTTGTTGTTTATGTTGCGTACTGTTTTAATTTTTTACAAAAAAAAATATAATTTCTACTCCCTGCGATGTTTTGAAAATGTGTCCCGCTTTTGCTTCAAATAAATCTGGTCACTATAATGTTGACAACATTTTATATATAAAAATAATTTTTTTTAAAACCGTTCCAAGAATTTTCAAATTTGAAATTTGTTTAAGAAATCTGACGGTGTCAAGTCTTATTTCAGAGGTTGTTTAATCAATTTATTTTTAATTATACTGATTTTTAACAAATGAGGCGTAGAGCTGAAAATTTTATCCCACTTTTATTTTTGTGGATTTATGTGACGAACTTTTCAAGCAAATAATTTTTTTTTTTAACAATTTAAGGAGAAATTTTAATAGAAAAATGGCCTTATAAACATGAAAATATAGATTATTTAAATGCAGTAGTAGTAATTGGGCCTTACTAATAACGAAGCACTAATGCCAACTATTAGTAAGATGCAAGGTTAAAATAAAGTGCGAACCTTAACCAGAATCCTATATACCAAACGAAAATTTTGTGACATTAAAATAACTATACGAGAGGTTTGTCTAGCACTATTATTTTCGTTAACCCAGAAAAAGAAATTTTAAAAATAATACAAATTTGTTAATCACCGAATAAATACAAAAGAAAGTATTCTATGAACAAATATTGCGAGACATCTTTTAACTTTATTGCTTCGTCTATTCAAATCTTTCGTGCATGGATTTCTGCATTAATAAAAAAAAAATAGAATAAATCCCAAAGAATTTTTTTGATTTTTTTTTTCTGAACTTTTATGGTCCATTCAGTCCATCTTTCATGTATCTATGTATATATCCGTATGCATTGATTCTTCTCACTGCAGTAATTGGATTGTATCCAGTCGAACTAAAGTCGAAACGAATTGAATTATACTCCCAATCTCAAGGGATGTACCTATTTTAATTGAGAAAAAGTGTGATAGTGCACAAGTTGATATGTTCTTTAGAGCTATATACATATCTATATATATACAAAAGCTCCTCGATCGTACCCATGTAAAATGGAATCTTATACTGAATCAGAATATGTTCAATGTTAATTTTGGCTTTGTGGTACAACGATGTATTTCAGTAGTGCAGCTACCACTCTACTCTATTCCAATTTGGATATATTCATTTTGATTGTGGAATCCCGATAAGGCATTGTAAGTCGTCTAAATAATGTAATGGGTAGGTATGATTGTGTTTCAAAGTTGTGTTTAAAATTCAAAGTACAAATTTTGCTCAAGGAATTGTGAAATTGCTTTTAGAGTAAAATGGCTTGGGTTTAATATAGCGTGTTTATATGTACTGTAAACTATAATCTAAGGAATTGCATTTGAGTTCAGAATCTTTTTGTATTTTGTAATTTGTTTTCAAAATTATATGTAATTGATTAAAACTGAATGGCGCTATTTCAAGTCGACTTGTGAAACAAAATCTAAACTCTTTAACATATTTGATGTTAATTACACTCCACATTTTTACTTGCCAATATTTTCATTAAACAAAAATAGTGTATTAATTTACCCCCTGATAAAAAAATCTTAAAGAAGGTAATAAGTCTAACATGTTTTTAAAAATAAAACAAGAATAAACGATTGAAATTTTAATCCTACACTTCATTTCTATTCATCAATTTTACAAGATTAAAATGAAAAACATTAGAAGGAAAAATTTTCCAGTTTTATCAAATTAAAGTAAAATACATATCGAATATTGAATGACCGCATATATTTTGTTTTAAAACGAATTCACCTCCAGAAATATAAATTGCGTTATTGATTTTCCCTCACTCTCGACTACAGTAAATCTGGCTATAGTTACATTTAATACAAGACATATGTCAAGGAAGCTCTTAACATTTTCTAATTTTCCTTCGCTTCAAATTAATTTTCGAAAAATTTCCCTGAAGACGGATTAGGCTAATAAAATTTCCAACACATTCATTTCTCTAAGTGATTCCTTTTTCGTTGCTAATTTGAAAGGGGAAGACAAATTCTTCTTTCTCTCTGGTTGATTGATGAGATCTGGGTAAAATGCCTTCACTCTGTTCCATATACATTAAATGCGCTTTTGCCGGATTTTTAATATAGATTTTTATTTCTTCTTTTTTATATATTTTATTTCTAAGGTATAAAAATGCAATCGATTATTATATTCCTTCATTTTGTGACATTAATTTTACTTACAATCATTCCCGAAAAAAAAAATAATTAAAACTAAAAAAAAAAATTATTTGGTTTGAGTTGTTAGCATTGATGATAAGTGATTTGATTACCAATTCAAATTAATAATGATAAATTGGTTACCTATATAGTTGATTTTAACGATATAATTAGACTCAAGGGCAATCATTAGAAGGATTTATTATTTTTTTAATTATGTAACTTGTCTTGAAATCCTATTTTTTAACTATTTTTTTAATTAAATTAAGTATATATATAATACATGTACCTATGTATGTATCTACATATTTATGAAGAAAATTTAGAATTCATATACCAAATAATTTAAGTGTGTTTTGGGGATTCCTTAGCCTCCAAAAATCCTGTTACAATTTTAAACATCCCAGTTAAGATTTTTGTAATCAGTTATAAACATCTTCGGCAAAGTTCTTAGTCTCAGTTGTATACCTTGTGAGGTGGGGAGGGTTTGGATTCTCTCAACACACACTCCATCAAATTAGCATGAATAGCCTCTCCGAACAATAATTATGTATAGGTATCTCAAACCCATAACAAAACACGGAAGCGACAGATTATATGACAATGAACGCAGCAATGAGAATTATTTAACAGTTTGAAAAAAAAAACTGACATCATGCTCTACAGACTTCTGGTGATTGAAATGCGAAAAAATCTAATTTTTACGGATACTTCGTCTTGCAAGGCATTGACAAATCCTCCAAAAGTAGCTCTTTGTCATGAAAAAATGCCTCTCACGTCTCATTTAAGCCGTTCGGATTCAACAGCAGATTATATGCTGATAAGTTATAACACGCTCACAGGGATGATTGAGATTTGTAAGTCACTATAAGCCCATGGTTCTCCATGAGCTATATTTCGTGCACACAAAATTTTGTAGTTAATACAATTTTTGCCTAGCATTCGCTGCATCAATTTTCACCATCACTTTTAAGAAAATCACACATATATTAATTGGGAATTGGGTGAATTGGGATTAAGAAACCTATGGTGTGTCAAGTTAACTCTAAAAAATAATCTTGTTTTTCCTGTCGTGGTTGAAAAAAATAATAAATTTGTTTCAGGGAATAGTAATTTAAATTAGAGTTGTATTCAAAGTAGTTATTTTCTCATTTTATGGTGTGTGTTGTTGGTCTGCTGGATGATGACTGGTTATGATCATTACGAACAACTTCCCACATGATTAATAGGTGAAAAAGTGAAGGCGTATCTCAAATATTATAAAGTTGTTACCGCGTTCACTTTTTTTCTTTCGAATAAAATAATTCTTAAAAAAAAGACCAACAGCAAGTTAATTTTTAAATTAAATGGCAGTTGTAAATAAAAATACACATACCAGGCCCAGGTCATGTATTCATTTAAATGTTAAGGGAAGTCAAAATATAAATTAAGTAATTTTTAAAAATTTCTGAAAAGTTGTTGGTGGTGAAATGCTGCGAATTATTATTATTGTACCCTATGATCTACGCAGGGAGCAAGAAAATTTGAGCAATTGCAAGATAAAGAGCATTAAGTATGTTTAACTAGTGTTTTAATTATATTTTCTTAGAATTACCTAAATAATAAATATAGATTTCTTAACTTATATAACTTGAAATTCTTAAGTTATATTTTCGTAATTGTTGCAAACTTAAACAATTAAAAAAGTTTTCATCATAAGCTGAATTTTGTCTCTAGAGTATACTAAGATTTTCAATATGAATTTATAATCCTTTAAAGTTTTTAAAAGTATATGTGTGTATATGAATCTGACAAAGAATAGCCAATTTCAATTATTACAACAAGAATTAAATTCTGGGGTATGCGTCAGAATTGAAACTCTGGGAAAACGTTCTCCACACCTGAACTTGGACAAGACTTTATTCTTTAGTTAAACGTATATGTAGTTCTTCTCATGGATAAAATAAACTATTTCAAATGTGGAAGAAAAGTTGGAGGTATAGTTTGATAAGTTTAGTTTTATGAAGTATTAGTAGGATGAAGATTGCTTGTTTCCTATAGCAACTTTAATGATGGCATGGGTAAAGTTAGTTTGGTTATTGCTCCATTGAAAAGTAACTTGAAAAGTACAGGTTACAAACAATCCATATCTGAATTTGTCTAAGAGAAAGAGACGTTTTTGTGTTTTTATTAAGAATTTGTTAAACTTTCATCCAAAATGTTCATTCTATAGTTTTTGCTTAAATGTAAATAAGTTTTTAAATTTCAGGATTTATGTACCTTAAGATTAAAGATTATATAGAATAAAAACTATTTTACTTATTATTATTAGGTTACGAATTTAGTCAGAAAACACAAAACTGGAGAAATAATGCAGAAAATATATTTTATATGACATACACTTACACGAAGTCAAAAAAAAGCCCTGAAGTTACTGGCAATTGTTTAAGAAAAGAATGAACATGCAGGTTCATTCTTTCCTGTGTTTTGTCATCATTTTGTATAATCGTATCAGCACAGTATTACATTAAAATGAAAATTTAAAAAAATCAAAGTCAGTTCCACTATTAAGTTTAGTATGACGAAAATACTATTTACACAATACACGATGAAGTTACAAATGGTAAATTATATGAAATCCGGTATAAATTTTACTCTAAACTTAAAGATCAAATAAAAAGAATGGTTCGTGGATGCTAATATCAAAGAGATACAAACAAAAATTTTATACACAAATGACAGTCTTAACTCCGGATATATAAGGGAAGCACCCACAACATGATGTCGTTTTATCTCTACCTTCTTAAGGAAGTATTTTAAATTATGAAAAGCTCTCAAAAGTGTATTACTTGTTTCCATAGACACATTAAGAGCTCATCAAAGAAAATTATATAATGACATCATAAGCACCACTAGTCTAAATGGAAGTCATTGTTTTCAAGTATAATATTTGAAATTTCTAAATTTGATTTTGACTGTTTTTTATGACGCTAGCACCAACCCACATAAATACATTTTTGCACCAAGAAATGAAAACTGCTTGTCTGAAGAGCCCTTCATATAATTTGTACAGCGTATTACGTACTTTCTCCCAAAGTTAAGACCAATTAATGTACCTACGGGTACTAACAAAAATTAACGGATGATGTAATGGAGTTAATCATAGGTTATAGTTATACATTCAAATATCCTAGACAAAAACTTTAAAAAAGAATTGTTTGATTTAAATTATGTAACTATTCATAGGGGCAATCATATTTCACATTAGATTACAAAAAAAGCCTGTAATACTTGCAAAATAAATTGAACTACAGAACATAATTTATTGAGATTGTTTTTCCATAAAATTCGAATACCCTTAATAAATTTATAAATTTAAACCAAAAACATTCACATAGAAAAGTACAGCATCACAAGCCATAGTTCCTTTCAAGTAAATTAAATTCTCATCGATTTGTATGCCTTTCGAAAATGTCAGTATATGTATTTGTATAGTATGCGTTACTGTTTAAATCCGAATTGTGGATACTCTAGAATTTACTGTGGTAGTACGTACTTAGAATTTTGCAGCATCATTTTCAAAAGTTAAAAATGTTTTCATAACTCTTTCCGGATTTTTGTCAACAGTTTTCTTGTGCATTGCACCTAGGGCCACGGATACCAACTCCGTCTTTTAGATCCTCTATCCCGCTCATTCAAACTCCATTACTCTACCAGGCAGACATTGGGTTAGTGCACTGACCAGCTTTCCATTACATAGAGGTAAAAGTCCAGAATAAATTATGAAAACAAAACATTTCCGATTTTTACGAATGCAGTTATTGAAAAATTTTACATTTTACCGGTAAATTCAAGAATATCCACATTTTGGAATTTTACAGTGATATATACAATAAAATTTACCTATCCCCAATATCTATATATATAATATTAAAGATAACCAAGGAGCAAGTAGATATCCTTTCTGTTTTATGCACCCGTTCTTTCCATGGTTAAAAGCAAATAAATATATTTTGTTGCGCGACAACTCGAGTAAAACCAGGGTCTAGTTAGGTTAGAATGGAGTGGGCCTACAATTTTCGACCGAGTCCAAATGGCTAAGATATAGGATATTTTTTTATTATGGAGATACTCATGGAAGGTTTGTCACTCTCTTTCAAGAAAAATCCGTAAAAAAAAACACTTTTGTTTTTAGGTGGAAGTGGCTGGGATTCAATCCCCAGACCTCCGATTCGGCGGGATAATCTTATACACACCATCCATTACACCATCACGTGCTTCTTTTTTCTTTCCTTGGTTACTTTTTCTATTGATGTAAGATAATCAAGAGTGAGGTTATAGTAAAATGTTTGATTTTGCAGTACTTATACCTTATACGACTATTTACATTATCATAACAATGTTTGCATTTACAAAAAAAAAATTAATTTTGTCGTTGAAGTATTAAATTTTTTGTCCTTTGTCGTTGAAGTATTAAATTTTAAGTTTTGCCCTAGAATAGAACATTTGCCTCATGATAGAGGTACAGGGTGGGACAAAAGTTTCTTCCTATAACTAATTTTAATACGAAGTGTTATGGAAAACGCTCTAGAAAGAGCCCGTCTCTGTGAGCATGAAGCTGGTGCTCATTTATGCGACATTGTATTCAATACTTAGCCCGAAAAAATCTCCATAAATCGTACTTCGTGATTCTAAAATAAATTATTAATACAAAATTAAATCTATAAAAGTTATAATTAGGAAGTCACTTTTGACCCGCCCTGTACATATTTGTTTCATCACATTCATACCAATAAGCTTAAGGTTATAGCAGTAGCTCATACTTATTTTGTGAACTTTAAGCGGAGAACTTTATGTTTGAAAATGAGCCAATAACGATGAAAGCTAATTTGGTCCTTCATTTAATTTTGAATGTGGATGCAAAAAAACTAAAATCCTTATAGGCAACGTATTTTTCAAATAAGTCTGGTTTTGAATTCAGAAATTCTACGATTTTTAAGGTAACGAAAGATTGGGCCGGCCGTGAAAAACATTTATGTTGGGAATTATGTAATTGAATATACATTTTCATTTCTTAAAATCCAAATAAAATATTTAAAAACAAATTTTTAAGTTTGAAAGCACTGGCAATTAAAATCACTTTTTTAATGTTATTATAAATACATTCAGGGTGGAGTTTTGAAAGGAAAATAAACACTCATTTGCAATCTCAATTTTTGAAACAAAATTGAGTTAACCATCAGCTAATTTAATTTCTTAAAAAATATAGTTTCACGGTTCGCCTGTGAAGTATTTGATATTCGTATTCTTTTTTACGCTCTCCTGCATGATTTTCATATAGGTATGTGCAAGGCAAATACAAGGACAAGAATGCAGTGAGGATTAAATATATATAGCATTGGAAAATAATGGAGCGTATAATAAGATTTGAAATTTATTATGAAACATGGAAAATGAATACGAAGCAGTTTAAAAATAATTTATGCAAACGTTCTTTTTCAAGATTTTCATTGCATGGTTTTTGATGCACACGGTTGTTTTAAAAAAATTTTTTTGTCGATTAAGAAAAAGTAAGTTATATTATCAACAGCAGATTTAACATTAAGAAATAGCACGTTATACTTATAGCACATATTGTAGTACATAGTTGTTCTGCCAACATTTATTTACCTATTTTTGTTAAAAAAAAACACTTTTTATGTTATAAAATACATTTTTAATTTGTTTTTATTAGAGTTAAAGTAAACAAATGATCACCAAAACGATATCTAACTGCCTCTTTCATTTTAAGCTGCATAAATTTTGCTCCGAAATGTCCTACTGATGCAAACTAAAATTTATTCAAAACATCCGGTATGCGTTCCAGGTGCGCATGAATAGTGTAATGCTTCCACATCAAAACTTTTTTTTTAACGTTTTGGAAATCATTGATTCAAAATAGCTTTGGAAATCAGTCATCATCAGTTTTAGAGTTTAAATACTCTTCTGTTGCAAGAAGTCACAAGACCATTTATAATATCACCCCGCTTTTTTTTAAGATTTAAATTTTCTAATTAACATTTTTTTTTTTGAAAAATCGATTAAAATGCCTCTACTGTGTGTCCAACAACTATAGTCAAACCGTTTGTACCATCACAGGTACAATTGTTAAGTTCAAGATGTATTTTATGGGATTTTTACTTATAGTATGGCCTGGAATATTTCTTTAAAATTCAAAAGTTTGTATACGTCAATTTATTTCTTTTTTTCTCTTGGTTAACAAATAACTTTTTTTGTCTTCCTTACATAATTCCCCTTGTAGTTTTATTTCTTCTCGTGTAAATATGATTAGTCATTGGTTTTGTTAAGGTTTATTGAGAGTCCATATTCTTCAATACACATAGTTGGATTATTACCTTAAAGTAAGATAGAAGTACAATATCGTCAGCATATCTTAAATAAATTTTCAAGTAAAAGTAAATATGATGTTGATATCATTAAATAATTCAACCTAAGTTATTAAACAAACAAGAATTCAATTCAACTGTGTCCAATGACATATATTTTCTATTCCACTGGAGTTCAGAAACAATTTTGTCTGTTTGTATTTTGAAGTGGTATAATAAAATTATTTTCATCTTCATTAGTTTTCAATTTTCCTATTTGATAGTTGTTGACTTTGTGTTGTGTCGTTCTCTTGCCTTACATAGGCCCTACAAAATGTGTGCGATATATTGGTAATAAAAATCGAATATGGAACCATAAATTGCAGAAGCATATACAAGTCCACAGAAAATTCTTAGTAATTTCAATATAAGAAATAATATATGAAATCATTTTATTTTGGAAGAATTATTGCTTCAACAATATAAACAATAAACATATACTTGTAACAATATCCTTTGGCTATAGTTCGGATCGATATTGAAATAAAAGATGTTAGACGATGAAAGAAAATGTGGGTTTATATTATACATGTATATTTATTATGCTTCCGTAAAAATCTATGTGATGTTTGTATTGGTAGGGTTTTTCGAAAGATTCCCTGTGAACTTAAAATTCGCATTACATTATAAGTTTCTTGCTCATGTTAAAAACATCAAACCTTGTATAAAACAATAATTTGTAAATATAGTTCATAAAAGGGATAATAGTATTAATAATAGAATCAAATCATTATTTTCGATGAATTTTTAGGTATACAGTCATTACCATTTTTTCATAAAATTAGGTTTAACAATTTAGAGAAAAATGGTTTCTTCTACCTTATTATATTTCTATTCATATTCGCAGAAGATTACATTTTCTATGATAGGAAATGACATTATTATTTAAATAAGTAAATAATAAAAAGAGATTATTAAGTGATAAAAAATAGATATTTAAAATTGAATTTTTAACATATTTAATAAATAAAGAAACAAAATATTAAATACAAAAATAATTTTGTATATGTTTTTATTTTTATTTTTACTTAGATAAATATATTAAAAAACAAATAAATCAATACACAAATAAATAAACAGAAAAATAGTAAAAACTTAAATAAAAAAATTTATTTGGGAATAAAAAGTCAATAAGGTCAATGCCTTTGAAGGAATGTGAGCCGATTGCATAATCATTATTTTATTTTGTATAGTTATAATGGTATCTCAAATTTCAATACTGGCTCCTAATATTTCTTCGAACCAAGTTTTTTTTTTGGTGACGTAGCAGGTAAACCAAAAAATGGGCCTTATCAATGAGCAAGATTTTATGGTGAAAATAAGACTAACAAGGAGAACAATTTCTTACACACTTAAATTGTTCAATGGTCAAATATTTGTACATAAAAGTTCATAGAAAAATTTATCAAACAATGGAAGAAGACTTATATGTTTTAATTACACACCAGTAGAACCATAACATTCCTTCTTAGAATATGTATTTTATTTTAAGCACATAAAATATTATGCCAGGTGATAAAAGCTAAGCCAGACGAAATCCTCAACACAAAACATGGTCGTTGTCGTCGTCGTTGCCTTCACGCACCCAACATGTTTGCCAAGTCCCTAAAAATGCAATAAATTGCATTTAGGTTGTCACTGTACTGTAAAAATGATTCATTTACAAGTAGGGCAACGGGGACTGAGGTTAGCCAAGAGATATGCAGTTAGCACAACAATAAACAACTAAAAATGGAGACAAATACAAAGATGGAGAGACTAGCGTCTGTACTGTAAAGCTGCAATTGGAATTGGAACCATCTACTAGCAGCTCTGAATTTTCCTTTATATACCCTTACCAACATTCATAGATACGAATATATATGTACATACATACATATATACACTACAGCAACTCTAAGGGGTACAACTTGGAACATAGTTCGAAGCAAATTTAATATCCCCCAGGCACTTGTTAATTACGAACAACATGGTCTGTGAAAAAGCAAGCAACGATTGTCGACAAGGGAATGTTTTGTTTTACGGTTTTCGTCTTTGCAAATTTATATTGCACAATCCGTTTGTTCCAGACGTAGAAATTTTCCATTTTCTCAACTATGCCATAGCTCCTTGCTTCCTTAAAGAATGGCATTGTATAGATTGAATGAGTACTGTGTACCAGTTTTGAACTCCTCGTAGTCAATTTTACGCAAACAGTCTTAATCTATATTTCAGCTTTTCTAGAGTTTTAATTGTTTTTTCCTTGTCCATAGGGGAAATTATTCACAGAACTATATGTGCCTTAGTTATATAGTTACACGGGCACGAGATTTATCTATGAGATCAAGAAGAAGATTCAATGCATTAAGTTTTTTTTTAACAAAAAAAAATAAAAAAACAATTTTAAGTTCTATAAAATAAACCATTTAAATTTTCAAATTAAAGTATTTATGTAAAAAATAAACACCTAAAATAAAAGAAAATAAATAATTTATAAAAATGTTATTTATTAATACATGACTTAAGCTAACACAGATTTAAATTTAAAAATAGCGACGCGTTTCGGAAACAAGTTCCATTTTAGGGCTTTTACAACTGTACATAGTTTCTCTAGTATGAAATCTAAAGCCAGTATGGAACTACATTTTTTTCATTTTTAGCTCATTAAATCACTTTAAAGCGTCGGCCAAGAAAAAAAGGGAAAGATCTTTTTTTAAAAAAGAAAAGCACTTATTTGACAAAAAACAATATGATTTTTCAGCATTATTTAAATAACTTCTAGTTTCGAAGCTAGTTTAAATACAATTAAACATAAAATAACTAAGCATTGCTTTTCATAACTAAAAAAAAAAATATGTAGATATCATAATTTTACGTTATACTTGAATTTAAGGTTATACTTGAACTGCACGTATTAAGTTTACATTTTTGCACTAATCTCTACATGGTAGATAAAGTAAACAATATAAATGCATTCAATCGTATAATGTAGGTATTGTATCTATGAAATGAAAATATTATCAAGAAAGTTTTGCTTCATTTTATTTTTACACTTTTTCTATATACATATACTTAATATCAAACTAGTTAAGTATTTATGGGGTACACTGCCCGATGTATCTAAGGACAATTTTGTTTCAGCGGCACCAAAGCTCAAAATAACTTTCAGATTTTTACGACCATGGAATTCAAACTTTTGGTAGCAAAGAAAACTTCTATATGGTATTTAAAGGCAAGCCGATACCAATAGCAAAAAATATTTTGGTTTTCCGAATAAACGTACACAAAAATCATCAAACTTTTTTAATTTGTCGAATGTAAAAATGTGATGTCGTTTATATGCTAACTTTGTAATTGATTTTCATTTAGAAACATTTGTTATTGTAAGAATCAGTGAAAAATTCACTTAAGGTTTATGGAAATGTATTTTTTTCAACGTAGATTTGTTAATTTCTTAAAAAATAAAATATAGCTGCCATACAAAATTTATTATTTGAACAAAGGCTTAAACGATCAACCATATTATACAGTTAATTTTATGAGTGAAGTCGTTTTTGCAAATTCTCAGTTAAATTTTATGACTGGCCTATAAAAGCATTTGCAGTTATAAACTTTTAATAAAGAGAATAATAATAATAAAAGTGGGAATTTATACAAGTAAATGGAATGGTGATTTAAAACTTGACTTAAAATTATAAATCATCACTTTATTTATTTTTATAATTTTTGTGTGGGAACTAAGCTTTTGTAAACAAAAAATAAATGTATATGTATATATGTATGTAATATGTATCTATAATAACAAATTGATATACAAATAAAAAAAAATTAATAAAAGGAAATCTAACTCTTAGTGTTTTAATGGTAGATGGTGGATTAATAGAAAGAATACGTAGAAGGAATTTTGGCAACTTTGCAGTTTGGCAAAGTTAGTTTTGCAAAGTTAGTTAAAATAAACGAGACCAAAATTACAAAAACCGATACATATTTAAAAGAAAGCGAGTTTTTCAACTTAAAATTAACTCATGTTTTTAGCCATAAAAAAATCTTGAACAATTAGCCCAATTAAGGTAGAATTGCATCATTATTCCGAGGGTGTACCACTATATGTATAGAAAGAAAAAATCTCGAAAACAAACATCTATAGAATTGAAAAAATCTCGAAAAAAAAATCTAGAAATACAAAAATCTAAAAAAAATATAGAATAATCTAGAATTACAGTAGACGCTCGATATAGTGAGTCTCGGTAGAGTGAACTATCCAGTATAGTGAACACACAAAATTTTATACAGACAACTCTAAATAGTGAACAAAAGGTATCTCGATATAGTGACTCACATTTTTTTTTTCAATATTTAACAAGATTATGCCAGGAGCAATGCATTTACAGCATTGTGGACCTTTTTTTAAGATATTTATGAAACATTTACATGAGAAAGCAGTGCAAATCAATTTAAAGTTGAGAAACAATCAAACAGAGTGATTTCATTCTTATTTAAAAAAAAAAATCTAATTTATATCGGGAGCTATGAAGTTTTTCGTTTTTATGAAAAATAACGTTTATTGTATGTTATTTATATAATATTATAAAATATTTATGTTTTTTTACCCAATTGAAATTATTTTATACTTTAATAAATAAAAAAAATCATTTTGTATCAAAATCACACTGGAAAGCTTTTTCAGTTTCTCTCTCGAAATAGTGAACAATCTCGGATAGTGAACAGGCCTGGTTTCAATTACTTCACTATATCGAGCGTCTACTGTAATATATTAATTATTGAGACAGTGGTTGAAATTCGCGCTTAATTTTTTTTGTTTTATAAAACGCACAAAATTTCTATGAAAATTTATTTTTGAAATTTTTGACTTTAAAATCAAGAATTCGATTTCAAAAAAAATTTTAATCTCAAAAAAGGAAATTTCGCAAAAGGAGAGCTTAAAGTGCAACGCAACCACTTTCGACAGATAAATCACAAGTGACGCTACAGTTAAAAAAATTCAAAAATCCTCTGTTCAACTTACATTTTAAAATAATACATTTTTTTAGAGATTTTTATCCTAAATAATATAGTCTTTGGAGATTTTCGTTTAGCCTTGATTTTTGTGATTCGAGGTTTTTTCATTCTAGGATAAATAAATTTAGTTTTCGAGATTTTTGGCATTGAGATTTTTTTCACGATTGTGTCATGATCGTTATTCTGAACAAATACCCCTTATTGGTAATTAAAATAATTGCTTTTATTAAAAAGGATATCTTTTTTTTTTTTTTTTTTTTTTTTAAATACATATTTATGTATAAGCAGATTTTGCCATTTTGAAAATTTCGTCATTTGTGTATTTACACCATCAACGCTTCCTCCAAAAAACCAATTAAAAACTCATTAAAATAGATACCCACTCAGTAAGTAGACTGTTACAAATTGTTGTCATTGTTGGTAGAACAATTTCCTTCTTGAATCAGCTTTCTTATCTTTTTTAAAATTATTTTCATTATATATTCAGACTTATGCAAATTTTTACTTGATGAACCGTTGCTTGGTACTAAAAGCTTCTTTTCAACTTAATTTATTTAGTCGCCATTACCTACCACATCAAATTGCTTTGATATATAGATTTCTTTCAAATGGGGATTATTTTGTAAGAAACATGAGACCATTTATAATTGTGTATTCTGCTATTTCAATATACTATAATAACTATTTATCCTTTTATTATAAATTTAACTTTTATAAACCCCCTTTTTTTAGCTAATTTATTAACATTGTTTTTTAAGCTATATAGGTAAATAAATTAGCATTTCCTTATTATTATCAATTCAATTTAAAAATGAAAATTTAAAAAAATCACTCCAATTTCCTTGCACGAAAAAATGTTATCTGAAGAAGTTGGAATTTATTTTAATTTTTTAAATTGATGATGAAAGTCTTTACTAGCCTATTAAGAGCCCTAACCTTAGCCATAATGATAATAATCATCTTTATGTGGTGTCACGTAGATACTTATGTAAATAAATTTCCCTAAATTTAAATAATAAAATTCAATTTGACTTTACAAAATTTTATCTGCCCCTATTGCCAAGCTAAGGTAAAATATTAAAAATAACTAAACAATCGATTCATTAGTGGCATTTTGGTAAATATGGCAAATGGTATTTTTAAGCCTCAAAATTCCCGTAAAAAATTAAAGAAGAGAATTAAATCGTTTTTTTTTTTATAAAAAATGGGGGTTACTTTTTGAATTTATTGTTCTGATAATATTTATAATCGGCTTTGCTAATATGGTTTCTCGCATTTTTACTTTAGATCATCTATTTCTACATGTAAAACGGATAGTTCCCATACAAATTGTTTGAAATTTTCTGGAATTTCACCAAAATGGTGGCTATGTGATTATATAATATATAATCTAACTTCGCAGGTTTTTGGAAATAGAATACAAGTATTAAACATTGGGTTTTTTTTAACTATCTGTTTTGAAAAAAAAAAAAAATAAACAAAATTAATCGTATTTAAAAATTCTTAAATAGTTTGACTCTACATAGATTGATTTAAAGGCTAACAATAAGCTTAATTTAAAGTAGCACTCGATAACTAAGTTCGATCATAAATTACCTAAGGCGACTTTTGGTTGAAAATGACAAAATTTAGTAAATATTGAAAAGGGCAATTAAATATTTAAATAATTATTATAAGTAAATTCTTATGTTCATATGATATATCTTATATTTTAAAACATGATACTAAAAATAATTTTTGTTGGAAGAATATTGTTTTTAAATTGGCATGATTTTTTTTTGTTCAAAAGAGTTTAGCTCCTTGGGCGGTAAAACCCCACGCTTATACATATAGGCTACTGATCTGTATTGTCATTGAAAGCTTGTCTCACAATCATGAATCGAATTTAAATGTTTACTTTCCATTTAGAAAAAGCAGTTCCATCAATATGCGTCGATGACAATACAATAGCTAAGTTTGTTTATATAGAACGAACAAAATCCCACAAATAAAATCTTATTTTACTTTCTTTTTTTGTATCAAAATATTAACACTTTTATCTATCTATACTTCCGACTACAGTTTCGTATTTCAACAAATGAAACCTTAACACTTCAGTTGTAATACGTGAAGGGATTCCCAAAAGTTTTAGATCCGGATTACATAGGCTATGAGTTGCCTTAAGTATTTGCACAGCACATAGACAAAAGATAACCCTCGGCAAAGAAAGATACGAGCTTCGCTTAGGAATCGTCAACAAAAGGTGGTTTGCATAAATTTTAGCAGTTTCCGAAACCTATATACAGTTGTTATGGGTGCAGGATTGTTCAGATTTTGGTCTATATTTTGCAATGAAATTACTTTTGAAAAAATGTTTGTGCTTGTTATTCAGCCACAAATAAGAAATTATTGGTTGTCAGATTTCGTTTGTCATAAACTATCAGAATTTATTGAATGTGTGACGTTCCCAAAATACCAATTTGTAAGGCGTTAGTTTTTTTTGGTTTAGTTTGGTTGCAAAAGGGCTCTAAAAAATAACTTGGAAGAAAATATTTTGTTTCCTGTTTATGATTCAATAACTTAGTAAGGTTCTTTATTGTCAAAAAAAGCTTATTTTAATATTGCAGATTACTTAAACTCATATATTATCTACTACTGTTTTTTGTATGTAGGGTTTGGAATATCAAAAAATATAAATATGGAATAAGTTAATCTTGATAAAGGAATGATGAAAAAATCTGTTTGTTCCGATGGAACAGGTCAATAGACGATTCTGCCATTAAGCAAACAAAATATTCCGAACGTTGTGGTGAATAAATAGAAATATGTATAGATATGTATATAGGAATAAACTTTTTTTATTTTACCTTAAACTATCATATGGACCGACGCACGACAACTTTTGCTTTTGTATATCACTTCAGGACATAGTGTTTTACCGCATTTACTTTTTTTATTTTTATTTTTGTCTACTTTTGTGTTGGGTATTATTTTGCTGTTTGCCCCACATAAAGTCACACTAAAGAAGTATTGCACAAGCTTCCAGGCAAAATAAACGCTAACCAAGAGCTGGAGAAAAACCACCAGAACTCTCCTTGAGGCATTTCACACGAAAAAGCAGTATAAAAAGGAAAATACTTTACTGTGCAATCCTTTTGTCCTCAGTCACCTATTTTCCCACCATTTGAATTTCAGTTGGTATAATTCCTTTTAACAGCTTCCTGTTTTTCGGTTGTAGGATCATACATTCGCTGAAATAAAAGTGTGAAGCTCGAGTGTAAATATTCCCTTTGGATGGCAGCAATATACATACATATATTGTATATGTAGTTCCCGTAAAAGGAAATGACAGAAAAAGACTCAGAAATCTTAAGCTTTGTCTCTGACCTTAATTACTGTTTTAATGAATGGCTTTAAGATTTTTGTTCTCTTTACCATCATTGTTGAGAGTTGGTTTGCGTAAAAAGATAATGTTGAATATGAAAAAACTAAAACGCCAAACTGTACTACATATAAAAAGAGATATGTATAATTAATATAGACGATAATAAAAAGCGAACTTTCAAGCTACACCATGCTTAATGTGTGCAATACATAATATCTGCTATATACCTATATGCATACCGACATAATCGAATACGAGTTTACAAGTATAAATGAGTTGTTAACATTTTTACGAATACCTCTACATGCAAAAACCAGACCATCCCAAGCGTAAAGTATTCGTTCTTATTCACACGATATATTTAAATAAACTCATACGATTGGAATGATTTTACCTCATCATATCGTTGTTTTCACGAGTAAGTGTAGTTCTACCCCATTACTCACTGGTGCAGTGTTCATTTTTCAATAAACTGGAAACAAGTGCATTTGTTAAAAAGAAACAAAGAAAAGAACATGTATGTTGTATACTTTCAACACACAAGATTTTATGGGTTTGTATTTACTCTCTCAATTAATTACGTTCGGTTTCCTTAGTCCGTTTTAAATTGGAATTGAAATGAAGTACTTGAAAATGTTAAGAAGTAATTCAATCAATTAATATTTTAATACAACAAATAAATATTGGCCTTCAAAATTAAAAAAAATAATTTCAAATATATGTGGAAATGGTCATAAAGAAACTTTTTCTATATACACGATCCGTGGTATTTATACAAATCTTGTCTGACTTAAGACTGTCCTCCAAGTTTTATATAAACATATTTTTAATTTATTTAATTTTAATTTAAAATCCAGATTTTCAAAATCAAAAAAAAATTAATTTTAATTGTCTTAAACCCAAATTTAAAAAAAGTTATACCAAAAAACAATTTTTTTCAAATTTCTCACCAGTCAAAAATTAAAAGTCTGCATATCACTAAAAAAAAACCATTCTTCTTGATTTATTTTTAATTTCCTCTTTTTGTATTTGATATATTTATTATTATTGGAGAAGGGAGACAATCGGTTTTCTTATACTTGACTATTGTGACATTTTATTTAATTAATTTCTAATTATATTGAACTATTTAAACGTTGCTTAATTGCTCAAAATCTGATAAATATACGATGGACGGACTTTTAAGAAAACTGTTGGCAGTATTTACTACTTAAACATTATTTCTTCGTAAGTCCGTGCGAAGTGTCGTTTCGCTCAAAGGAAACTCCCTAAGTCCATTTCTATTTTGTTTTTATTTTTGCATTTATTATTGTATTTATATTATAGTATATATTTTGATCCTAATTTTGTGGGCAAAAAAATATATAAAATATATATACATATATTCTATAAAATTAAAAGGTCACGAAATAGGAATTATAGTAGGTATTTATATTATATTCACTCGCAATTAATCATTAGACAAGAATTGAAAAGCACGATAAATAAAATTTATTTATTTTTTTACTTTTTTGAAAATTAATTTCAAACCACAAGCACAACATGTATGTGTAGACGCACAAAAAAAGAGAACAAAAATAGAGTTTATATGCTTGCAAATGTTAATGCATGTCAATGTTTGACATTGTGCAGGTGTAAGACAAGTTTAAATTGGATTAAAAACCAGTTTAAACATTTTTACATCCAGCTTTCAAGTACATATTTTAATCCACTGTCTGTGAGGCGTGTTTTTTATTGAAAATTATGAACGTAAGTTTAGAATTTCTATTTATAAAATGCGGATTAAATGGACAGGTTCAAAAGTCACTTATACCTGATTTATACATTGGGAGTGAATAATATGGCTGTAATAGTTTATTCTTTTAATTTCGCATACAAGCTCTCCTAATTAAATAAATATTGATTATAAGGTCGATTTGCAAGCAAAAACCAAATCAGAACAAAAAATATAAATCAGTCATTACTGCCTTTCGTGAAAGTCGAACTAAATAATGTTTATTTGTTTTATTTTTAAGTTATTAATCATTAAAGTTGTTGAAGAAATCTTTTCTAACAAAACCAAACTGAACAAACATACCCAAATTCTTTTGATTTTTGTGTTTTTGTCTACCTATACCAGGAAATTATTATTTTTTTTATTGGAAGTATCAAACAACCTATTTTCATATAAATAAAACATGAATTCTTCTTTTGATGTGAACCTCAAGATCAAATTGCATACGTCATACATTGCTTATATGCTTAAAGCGATAGACAGAAAGCAGAAGGGCTTTCCTTCCATTTAAATATGCTTTCATTTACATGTAAATTAAATTTTATACATCCGAAGGGAGTAGTTATAAGATTTCCATATATATGTTTTGTATATTCTTTAAAGTTGTGCGGAAACTTCTTCTATATATACGGATATAAAAGAAGAATTTCCGTATTTTATTTATCTTTTGCACTTGGAATGGCCTCAAGTAGATTTTACGGGACAACCAGACACAAAAACAAAACAAAAAATTTGAACGGCAGCAAGGAAGCTTAAACAAAGAAGCAAAATTATTGAACCACAGGGAGTAGTTTACACTTTACACCACCAAGATTTTCTATATACCTAGTTTAAAATATTCCTGCAAGAACAAAATATTATTTCTAACATAGCATCTATCCCTAAAGTCCTTATAGAACATTTCATATAAATTTTGAAAATTTAAACACAAAATACTTTAGTTTTAGGGTATGTTTCAAGCTCAGAAACATAAGGCATTTAATATAGTGCCTTAAGCTACATAAGAAACTTTTCATAAATAAAAACCTTAAAGAAATAAAAACTATGTAGTTATTAGTTAATTTTTATTATAGGACATAGAATCATTATGGTAAATGTAAAACAAAAATTAAAATATACTTATGTACTTGTTATGTTTATATACATTAGTCACTATAAAAGCTATCAAAATTAGTAAACTAGAATATTTAATTTAAAAAAAGCTTGATATAATGCTTTTAAATGGTATACCAAAATTGAGGCAAGATTTATTTTTGTCGCCATTTGTGTGGTATTGTGTTGGCAACCCTACAAAAAAAAATTTGTCAGCTGAAAGTTTAGAGTTAGATGCCACACGTATGGATTTTCGGTTTGAAAACTACAGCGTAGGAAAAAAGCACGAATTTTCTTTTTTAATTGTAATTTTCTATGAAAGCACTTTTAGAATTTTATTACAAAATGATTTGCATTGTGTATCATGTGCAAGCAAAGCAAATCATTTAAAAGAAAAGTTTATATTGTGATCACCATGATAATTATTATTATGAAATTTTAAACTTTTCTTTTGGCGGACATTGATCATCATAATATTTTTTTTTATATAGATTTTTCGGAAATTTACCGTGTTAGAAATATTTATTTATTTCTTCTTCTTCTTCGAAACGTCGCGTCGGGAAGAAGAAAGAAATAAATAAACGAATATTTCTAACGCTGCAAGTTTCCGAAAAATCTATACAAAAAAAGTATTACAATTTATTATTATTATTTTGTTTTTACATGTAAAACTAAATAAAACTCAACAAAAAAGAAAAATAAACAAAAAAAAATTATGTTTTATTTTTCGTTATATGTTATGCATTTTTTGGTGTAGGGAAAATATAGGGAATTTTTGTCTATGCTATAGGTAGGTACTTCTTTTGTTTTCATGTGACATCACTGATTACATATGAGAGAAATTTTCGGTAATTGTGAAAATATGAAAAGAAAGTCTGACTCGTATCGCCGGATTCGGCATCAGGGTAAAAAACCTCAATTATTATAGGAAGAGGAACAAATTTGGTCCATGCATTCTGGCTTTCTAACTGTGTTTCGAGTATCTAGGTGTGTATTTTCACGTTTAAACATCAATATCAACAGCAACCACTTAGGATATATACGACAAAAGGAAAACCTCATACTAAAATTTTAGTTCTTTCTAACATAACGGCTCAATTAGTTAGAATTTTTTTATTTTCAAGAACCTACACACATACATATACCATCATATAGTTTCGTACAACTCAAAAAACGGAAATAAATGTCCTTGTAAAAATAAATTTATATTTTTGTTTTAAGAAAAAAACCTACAAATGAAAATTGAATGAAATAAAATTAAAAAAAAAAACACAGCTGTTAAGGATACATTTGGAACAAAAGAAATATCATAAAGTTTAAAATGAAATATTCAAATTGACATATGGTATAACAAAAAACAAATACCTTTAACAAGTTGAGTTCTGCATTTAATTAACTAAAGTTTTAGGTAGGATATACCCCGACATAGATGTGTTTTTATTAAATTAAGTTGTGCACAAAAGTAACTTGATTTATTACTTCTTCTTACCAACATTTACTCCTAGAAGAACTTTAAGTAGCTCATTAACCCAAGGGCCAAGAAAAAGACACAGCTTGCGATTTTTTTTTTTTGTTGCGTGTGGCTAGAAGATGAAATACTTCGTGTTAAGAAGCGGGAAACCGACCAAAAAGGAAAACCTTAGCAGTCAATGAAGTTTTCTAAAAAAAAAAAAACAAACAAAAAAAAAAAAACAAAAACACACAACAGAAAAGCTACAATTCAGGTGAAAATCATTTATACTAAACAACCAACGTCAGGTAAGACTTTCCTTGAAAGATATTACCACCCTATTTAAAGGAAAAACTTTTCTTTCAGTTTTACTGGAGTTTTTTGAAAGCAAAGCATTTACATAATTTGGAAATAAAACAAATGGGTATATACATACTAATATTATACTCGGAGGATTTTATTCTTCTTCACAAACGTTTCGTCATTAAAACATATACATGCTTTCGGTTTTCTTGTAAAGCCTTTTCGTTCTTTGCGCTCAACATTTAAATAAAAGAAACTCATTTTGTAATATGAGACAAAGATTTCAAATTCAATGGTAATTTTTGTAATAAATATTTTTTAATATTAAATTATATAATAATATTTTTAACTATTTACCTGTAAGACCTTTTTAATTGCAACCTGAATTGCAAGGAATAGAAGAATAGGAAATATTTTTTGCTGGCGCAGTGAACTGAGAAATTAGGTGTTAATTTATCTCATTAAATCCCACGCGTGGCGTTCAGTTGAAACTGAGGGAAAATATAATAGAATGCTGGCTAGAGTGGGACTTGAACCCACACCTCTAAGTTATAGCAATCAAGCATTTAATCCACTTCGCCATTGCCACCCGCATAATCTTAATATTTTAGTAAAAACTCCTTAATACATATTACGATAACTTTCCAAAATTGTATATACGTATATTCTTAAGTTTTAACTTTATGTTATAATTCTATTGGATAATCTTTTCTTGAAACGCTCTCCTTGGCTGCGAGAAGAAATATATTCAATTGATTTCAGCGAGTTTATAACAAAGGAAGTTTAAAAAGTGGTGATAATTTTATGAATATCCATTTCAAGAATTCTACCGGGACAAAAATAAGCTAAATGAAATCAATGCCTAAGGAAATATTATAATGATTTAAAGGACTTGGCTTCACAGTAGATACACCAATTTAACGATAATGGTTGTCATTGAATAGAACATTTTTAGCTTGGTCTGTAGATTTCAAATATTATTATACCTACACATATCCATATATATACATATTACATAGGTATTAACAATTCTCCAATTAGTAACAAATAATTTGTTCTAGCGAAAAAGAACATTTTATTATTTCTAGGTATTAAGACAAAATTCGACATTTCAATGTTTTTCAGGTAACGTTGTTCATTTCAATTTTCAGCAGAAACTCATAAGAATGTTAATATGTTTTTAAAATTCTAATTTTTTTCCTAAATCTCGGAAAAAAGGAAAAATTAACTTTTGTTACCCGTTACTCTTTTAAATTATACACTAGATTTGCTATTATTTAACCGCTCTGTAGGTCTCGAAATACAGCACTTCATAACTTGTTAATATAAAATTGGGTTTTCAATCATAAATCTTAAAAACAAAACTCAAATAATAATAATAATTGTACAAGAATATTAACCTATTAAATAGGTAAATATTTTGAAAATACATAATTAGATTTTTGTCCTCTAAATATCTAAGTTTTTAAGGTGCTTTTACATATTCATGACCCCCACGGAAATAATTAAGTTAACCTTTTTAATTCAGGATACTTTGATTTTCTTTTAAACAAAGTAGGTAAATTTTTGACGTGGTTGTAAAAACTTTCTTAAATTAATCTAATTTTTACACTGCAATGAAGTTATACCATCAACAGAATATAAATATACATATATGCTTAACTAAGGTTCTAAAAACAATGCATCCTTGTTGTGTACAATACATTATACGCTGAAATTAGAATTAAATTTTATGAAACCGGATTCATAATGCCAGTCACGTAGTATTCCATGAAAGGTCGACAGATTTTTAATAGAATGCCGCCGTCAACCAGAAATCTGTTACTCTTCTTTCCTACGCTTGCAATATAATAACTTTGAACGTATTTTAATATGTAGATTGTATAATATTAATGCACTTTTTATTTTGATTCTTTTTTTTTTATGCTGCAGTCATAAATAGATAAGCATGTTTATATACACATATAGGTATAAGATGAGTCTTCTTTCACCCGTAGAATTGTACTGGACGAAAGTTCATCCATCTTTTGAGAGGCGATTCAAAAGTTTTAACTTTAATTTTAAAAAAATTCTTAATATGTCGATTAGAGTTTCTCTAATCCAATAGAACGATAGCCATGTTTTTTGTGGGACGTCTCATTTAGCTAGCTTAGATCTAACCCAAAGTGCAACAATAAAAAATTAATCAACCATTTAGGTACTTTATATAAACATTTCACATCCTTTTGTTGAAAAGCTTTTATATACATACATACATATGTGATAAAATTTTAATAAAAAGCTATACCTATACACCTACTTTTTTAAGGTGGTTTAAAATTATTCATCTAAACATTACTGAGGTATAACAAAACACAAATGTATGTTATAGACTGAAATGTACAATACTTTCACGCAACAACAATAAAATAAGTTCAATAGGATAAATATTGAAAAAAGTAATAAACAGACTTTCCGGGAAAAATCTATTTTAATGTATTTTCTTTGTGACATAATATGTCACCTCTCAGCCTAATTTGACCAAATGTCTGTACGCGGCTTCTTAACAATACATTTGTAGGCGGTCGACTAAGATCTATTATATCAGAAAAAAAATCTCTGATACATCAAATAAAAACGGTAATACTGGCCATAATGACCTGTCGCTGGCAGGTCCTTTTATAATCTGACTTCTGCCCAGGCAATACACCCCCATTGAAAGATGAGGTCTTAATTAATTATATCTTGAGTGACAGCTCATTTTTTATTTGACTCATTGCATAGCAATCAATAACCTTGTGTTAAACAAAAAAAACATTAGTCAAAGTAGGTATATAATTTAGTTGTGTAAAGTGTGAAGTGCGATTGATCCCTTGAATAGCCATTCAAAGACTTTTTAATAAGATTCCAATAAAACAACATTTTGAATCCATTGTCAAATTTAAAAACTTAACAATACAAAACAAAAACTAGAGATATCAAATGATATTTCTATGGAATGCAAATGTTTTTTTTATCTTTTCTTAAATACGAAGAAAAAGTTTCAGTATATATTTCATCAAATATTTATATTTCTTAGGGATGGATATACATTTTTACTCTTAAGTCTTGAAAATTTTCTTATCATTTCTCGTTTTACCATAGTAAACAAATTACCAGCATGATGACAGTTTTTAATCACTGCCATTTGCAAGTGTTTCAACGCCTTGTGCGACAACGACTTTTGAATTTGAACCCTAAATTAAAATTGAGGTTGTTAGCTGTCACAAAGTTAATGCTTCTTATATTTATTTATTTTCTTTTGCAGTTTGTCTTCAATTGCCAAATAGAAAACATGCGATGCCCCAGCTTTTGTTGACGCATCCATTGAAAAGCAGAAAACTTTTATGCAAAAGATTTTAATTGAAAGCAATCTTTCATGTCCAATGGAATTTTAATTATATTTAACGAAGCTCAGGACTGTTTTGCAAGGAATATTTATATAATTTTATGAGAAATTTGTCATACTGACGTATTGGAAAAGAAAACACTTTTTTTTATTTTTTTTTCTTTCTTCTATATTATGTATTATTAAGTTCTTAAGGGTCTGTTTCACAATGTCTACAATTAAAGTTCTATTTTACAAATAAATATTATGGCACCAGGCCAAAAGTCCACAGGAGAACAGATCACAGTTTCCTTTTGGTTATAAATCGAAAAAAAAATTTTTGGATTGCGGACTTCCTGCCCTGATATGCCAGTTTCTATGTGTCGAGTATCTAATCAGAAGCAATTAATTATAATTCAATTAAAAGTTCAAATGATCTCAGACATTTAAAAAATCTACATACTAAACCATTATTAATTAAGATTATTTTTAAGTAAGTCTCACCGTCTCGTTAACATACCATGGCATCTTATGTTGATGTTTTTTTGTAAATTTTATTTATTTATTTATTTATGTATATTTTTTCTGAAAATTAGATTCAATAGCTTAATTGTTTTGACTTCAAATTTTGGAATTACGGTATATACCGTAAAACTTCAATTAAATTTCATAAAATTCAATTAAACCTATTCCTACTTTAAACTAAGAAACTGTTTAAAAATATGATTATATGAATACTTCCCAATATATGTATAGGTATGTAGGTTTATTATAATTTTCTAAAAATGTTAATTTAAAAAAGAACAACCAATTAAAGCCTCATATATTATATGTATACATTGAATCATGTCAAAATTATTTCAAAATGGTATATATGTATGTCTTTTTACCACATTTCCTTCTATTGAACATACTTCCCCACAATAGGTTCCGAAGATATTTAAAAAAAACATTCTCATAGCCGGTTATTTGAATGGACACAAGCGTTACCCAAACATTTATCATAATAAAAAAAAAGAATTGACAACTTGCCAAAAACGTTAGTTGTGTATCTTCCCACAAAATCATGCCAAGAAATTCTTCAAGTAAAAAGGATATAGGTTTTTTTCCCCTAAACATCTACCTCATAATAAGAAGATCTAAAGTGAAAAAAATATACAAAAACATATAAGAAAGTTCGTCGACTCATTTATATAAATTTTGTTATTATGTCCTTGCTGACAAAAAAAAAATGGAAAGCTTGCCAGGTCATCTGACAATGACATCCGACGACCGTTTAAAGGAAAATATAAGATTTTCATTGCGGTTAATAAGCAGAGATAAAGAAGTCATAATTAAAAAATATGTTACCAATTCAGAAGTCTTTTTCAGGCTTCACGAAGTAATTCATCTTATAAGCAATCTATTTATCGAATTATTTGAAGCATTGAGTAAGTAATTATAAAATGTCTCCAAGCGTACTGCATATACCTGAATCAAAGTAAGATTATCAAATTAAATCTGTATTGTATTTTGCAGTATACATGTAAAAATGATGATACCTTATATAAAATGTTGTTAAATACAAATATGGTTTCGTATAAGAAAAAAAATTTTTTAACTAAACACTAATTAAAATATTTATTAAACTATTTGAGAACTATCAATATTTTCTTTAGTTAATTTTTTTTTTTATTTTGGCTTTTTTACCTTTACATCAGAATTAAACTTAAATAAAATTCACGACTGGGTCACACGTACTTGCTATTATGTATGATCACATTAGCTGTGTTTTATTTTCTCCGAGATCCGAACCAGATTGGATTTGCTTACGAAAATACATGTATTACAAAAACAACACAAGATCCCACTTTGTTTTGGATTTCCAAATCCGTTTTGAACACATAGGTACCCTTAATTTGTAAATGTCGTCAGTAGTGTAAAGAAAAAAGACAACGGGTGTATACAAATAAAAAAACAAAAGGAAAAAAGAGTTGGGTATATAACAAGTTGTCACTGAGATCCTGGGTTGTTTTATTTTCTTGTTCAGATCTGGATTGGATCTGGGGGAAAATAAAACACAGCTATTGTGTTTTTAAAAATTGAAAACAAAAATATACCTGATTTACCGTTATTTTTGGTTTGAGAAGATGTCCGAAAAACGCTAGGAACCAAGTTTCAAGAAAATCGATCCTTGCAGCTGAATTGAAAGAAATATAAAGGGACAAAATTTATTCGTCTTCTCTATCATAAGTTTGATCAAAATCTCTACTTCAATTTATTTACGAATTTATAGGTACACATATCGACGAAGCGGTTAAAGTGCAGAACATGTTATTCATTTTTGCATTTTTTTCAGAAATCAACAAAAACCTGCCAAATTTTGTATAGCGATTTATGGTTAGTTGTTTTGAATTCTGTCGTTTTCTATCAACAACTATAAACTTACGGGGCCCTACACTTTAACCGTCGATATGTATGTATGCATCCGTAAGCCTCAATCCATACAACATATATCGGAAGTAAAAAAGGAGAAAGTTTGTAATTAAGAACAACTCTCTTTAATACAAATTAATTAAAACTCATTTTCAAAAAATTCCTTTTTTTTCAACTTATATAGTACAGCTTAATTATTTTAAGTTTCCATTTCACTGCTAGGACAGGAAACATACAGATGCCAACCGCAAATATATACTCCACATACTACAAATACATGAACATATATAGAGAAAGAAAAACCCATATATATTTGTTGTTCACAAATCGCTGTAAATTAAAATGTTCACTCATGCAATTCGCAGAAAGATAATCACAGGAAGAAGGGCATTTGCTTTCGAAAAACTCTCTGCATCAAAAACTCTGTTGTATCATTTTGCTTTGGTTCCATATGTATATCTGCACACGGCTTCATTCAGGCATTCCCTGAACTGAGATGATTTGCTTATGTCTCTGGTGCATTCATTTTTTTGTCTGATTGCTTGACTTTACAAAGAGTGATATAAAACCTTGAATTTTTATTTTTGTTTGATGTAGAAACGCGGTCGGAAATACTTTGTTGTTAATTTTTGTAGTTTATTTAAGATTACTAGAAAGTCTCAGCCCTCGAAATTTATTATATTATTCTGTAATTGAAGTAGATAATCTTACTTTTATATAAAGTGGGCTTATACGCAAAATGCTAGGCACTGGTGTATAACTAGAAAACAGAAATATCCTTAGCCCATAATTATTTTAAGGACTCTTCTGATTCTTGGTTTTCATAATGAATGAATTTTTTGTATAACAAATTTGCTTAAGTCACCATTATTTTCAATATTTTTTTAGTTTTTTTAACAAATTAAATTATATAACTTACACAATCTACATTATTTGACATCTTTAATTTATTCGCCATCTTCTCACTTGTTGATACAAATTTTCACACATTTCCACCATTGGGACACATGCATTTGATATACAGTATATATATAAAAGTAACTCAAGAATCATGCATTCTAGGTCCATAGTGAATTTATACTTCACTGTGTCACGTTGCTGTCGCATTCCTATTGCCAAAGAAAGGAAATAGCTTTTGTTCGCGGAAAATGACTAATAAGTCCTTCTTACGCTATTTTCATAAATGGGGAAATTAAATTCATAGCTTATTTCCGAAGCGATTATTTGAATATGAAATGTTAAATCCTTTCATTAGGAAATGGAATTTGAATAAATCGTTTACAAAAGGAGATTACACGATTTGTGGATGATTTATTGCGCGGAACAATGAAAATTGCTGAAGTGACTAATGTTAACTACGAGATAAATTAAACTCTTTTATATTTCGTAATATAAAACGAAACAAAATTAATTACATTCCAACACGAGGGAATACTAAAGTTATTGATTTTCAAAAAAATATATAACTATTTTAGGCTATGCAAACATAACTTTGCTATCTTAGAAATGAATTAAGAGTGGAACGCAGGAAGAATTGCTTCTGTTTATCAACTCCACAAAGCATGGATTCAAATTTTTGATTTACCTAATTTATAATGGATTACTGTTAGCACCGAAAATTAATGTTTTCCTGGGTCCTCACTAGTCAACTGATGATTCCAATTTAATTTGTCGATTTTAATAAATATCCGCTCATCTGACTGAAATGACGATTTTTAAAAAGTATATCAATGGAGTTTTTTTGGCTCGAACTGTAGAAATAATTTTAAAGTGTAAATTAAATAAAGTGTTTGTGTATTTTCAGTTTCAGGAATTTTAAATGCATGCATATTCCATTTATGTAGATAATAACTTTGGAAAAATTAATTAAATAAAAATTACAACTAAATATTTGCATTTTAAGTAATTAGTGGCTTCTTACACCGCATTATCTACAATTAAAGTGCATTTACTAAATTCACCTGGACCACATAATATGTGTGTTTTCTGTGGACAATAAATGGGAAGAGGATGAAATCAGCTTCATTAATTTATACTGGCTTTTCAAACAACAGCAATTTATTAACATTGCACACAATGCCACAATGATTGATTAGGTGTGGTGCTTAAAGTTGTATATGCGTATAGTATATGATTTTATATCAAAAAGGCTTAGGTACATAACGAACACCAAAACAAAGGCCCATACATCAAGGCGTCAACAGGTAAATAAAGGGATAGGCCTTAATACATGAAACATCACTTAATCTATGCAGTCATTATAGTTAACAATGTGGTACGTTTAATAATGTATTCATTATTGATTTATCGTTACCTACTTAAAAAAAATTTAAATATATCTACCTACGTTATTCCTAGTTATTATTTTAATATTTTTTTTATTTTATAAATAAATAATAATTGCTCCAAAGCTATCAGATTATTATTGCAAATAGTGCAGCTTTTTTCAGCTTTCCATTTTGCTCTGTGTGTCTTGGAATTGTTAACAAGAAGTCGCCCACTGAGGGTCGTTTTCCTTGCCCCAACTGAAGTGCATTTTTGTGCGGAAAAAGGATTATTTTTAGAAGCAGGAATATTGTTGGAATCATTGTTTTGATTGCATGAAATTGATCGGATAGGCAGGGCAATTCTTCTGTTTCATCATTTTGCAACTAAATTATGATTTTTTCATTTTTTTTTTATTTATGACAAGGGCTGAGGAGATTTCTTTTAATGGGGTAGTTTTTCCTAATTAGATCTTTCTTCAGGAGTCTCCCAAACGGAAACATTGTGAAATGTTAGTGTTAGTTATTGAAGTCATTCGTTTTGCCTCTGAAACATAAAAATTTGTTCATTGACATCATTGACACTTTACAACTTGGTATTCTCCGTCTTGAGTAGAATCGTAAACCAGAACTTGCACCTTAAAGTCAATTTCTTCTTCTGCTCGAAGCTCAGATAAACCAGGTTATTTAATTTAAGATTCCAACGAATTAACTTTAAGTTTGGAATCTTGTATGGATTATACACTGTAGATCATTCAAAATTTGTAAAACAAATCATTTCAAATATAAAGGATCTCTTTTAATTAATCAAAAAAATTATCTCAAGTAACATTAACAGGAAATTACTCTGTAGAAAAGATCTTTCAAATGTTATAATGTGTCAAATTTTATTAACTGTAAACTTTATATATATCCATCGCCAAGCCAGCATAATATTGGGATTATCGTAAAATCCATATCGCAGCGACCTGTGTTACGGTTGGTTACGTCTATTCAACATTTAGGGCGATACCTTTTTTATAGATTATAATAATATCTCCAATTCAAATTTCCAGCATTGAATACACACATCCCTTTTTACAGATAATCGGACCAAAAATAATCTTGACACGTACAAATAATCGCTGTAGGATAAGGTTCAGAAGTTACCTAGATATACATACATACATATACTCAGTATTGCTGAACTATATATATAGGTACCTATATCTAGATGATATTGATAATCCCCATCGTTTTATAAAAAAGTATATAGATGCCGTTAAAAAGGATGAAAATGAAAATGAACAACTCTTCAAAATATATTTATGTTTATATTGGCACACGTAGTAATTTATTCATATATAAAATATATTGAAAATGGAACAAAATATACACAAAAGGAGTATAAGATCCATTTAACCCAAAAACTTACATAATTCGAGTAGGTATGCATAGATACGAGTATGTATGTTAATTTATTTAACAAGTTTTGAAATCTATATTGCCGCTCAAGAAATACATAGGTACGTACTTATACCTACCATCGTCAAAACATGAATAACATTGTCCACAGAAACAACTTCTATTTCTATTTATGTATAGAAAATTAAAGTACAATCCTCAAGCATGTAATTGCTAGAAAGTTGTAAATTTGCATATATGCAAAGCTGACAGGCGGCAATGCAGAGATTAAAGTATTATCATGACTTCTGCAACATTCAATGCAAACGATAAAGTTTTACACATGATTTTTGCTGCTTTTACCCCCTTTTGCATATATTAAAGGATTGCTCTACCTTATGGTTGAAAGGTGTATGACAGGTGGCACTAATCCAAACGTTCAACAATATTGCACTTCTCAGCAGCTAACAGCAGGTAGTCTACTTTTGTGGAAGAAACTTAAGGACAAATAAATCCGTAGGAGCATTACAGTGCTAAGTCATCAGATTACATTCCAAGATACAAAATAAATTTGTTTAATACGTATTTGTTCACTATATTTGTGTGCATGTTCAATTAATTTTAAATCTTTTTAATTGACAAAACAAACCAAACAAACTCAAGTGAATCTGCAAACCCTTCAGTCAGATCATTAGTGAGTGTTTGTGATCCATCTGTCTAGATCAAATAATTGGTTATTTAAATTTAAATTAAATAAAAAATAAAAGAAAAAATAATGCATCGCAATTTTAATTAATATATGTACATATGTACCTACAAAGATTAAAATGAAATTAGAAATTAAAATGTAACATTAAACTTACATTAAAAAAAAGAGAAACCCTTGAAATACACTTAAAAGAACCTATACCCACCATTCCTATTTAGTACAAGCAAAGAGGTAATGGTATTGCATTTATTTGGGACACTCCTGTTTTGTTCAGGTAAAGAGAATTGGACCTAATTACTCTTTCTTCGCTCGTCAATTTTTTTCATTTTTCATTTTATTGGGTCGATGCGCTATAAAATCCTTTCAATTGTTACGTCGTATTTTTCCGAAACGGAAATGTCATACATTGGAGAATACGAAATACCGGGACACATGACGACTATTATTCATGCTCCAGTTTTCAGGTGAATGATTTAATGTAGTCACCAAATCCATGGATATTTTTTGTAGGTACAACTAAATGAAATGGTTGCTCTGTTCTCTTTAACAACTGCCAACAATATGTTGCTGTCGGTTTCATTGATACGGAGAACGATGGAATAGAAATGGGGTTTGTGTTTATGTTCACTTTTAATCAAAATGATTTTCTATCATATGTAATTGTTGTTAAACTATTTACATAAAATAAACTACAAAAATATTATCTATTAAATTTTGACTTCAGAACTAAATAAAAATAAAATAATGAATAGTTACAAAAAAAATTTATTTAATCCAATTTTACTTTGTATTTTTCACTTCCATTTTATGAATTTTATTTTCAATTAATGACATGGATTTTTTTTCCAGAACTTTGGAATAAAATGAAACGACAACGACGGATGAAGAATAAAATCATCACGACCGGATTTCCACCTGGTAGACCAACAATTATCCATGGTTCTATCATCTCACCCTTTCTGTGGTGTTTTTTTTTTATTCTCCTTCAGTTTTTATTTGCCAGTGATTTATTCTTTATGAGAAGTTTTACTTTATGCTATAAAAAGATTAAATTAAAAAAGAGAGATATTTAAATATAAGAACTCTGCTGCCACCCTAAGTTAAAGTAATATTTTTGTATTAGAATCATTACGTATACAATAAAGCTTTTTTTCTTTGAAAACTCGAATTAAATGTATGTATGTGTTATTATCTATCTATGTATATAGGAGTATTTCATTTTCGAGAAATAACAAAAAAAAAATCATAAATAGAGTTCTACTAAAATAAGATAACACCGAAATTCTATATAGGACCGAAAAAGTTCTTACTTAACTTGGCTCTTCTGAAATGCTCAACAACAAAAAAAGAGAAATTTATTCAACTTTTCAAAGAGGCAAATCATTAAAAATGAGTAAGCACTGCAAAAATTACCCCAAATACCTCAATAGGTAGGTCAGTAACAAGAAGAACTGCGCAGAAGCTGACAAAAATCATCTCTTAAATGTCCTAGTTTTGCCAGCATCATTGACAACACTCTCACACCCACAGGAATCACTTGTTACGATGTAAAAGGGGGTCCCTGTAAACGAATACAAAAAAAGGAAGAGTAAAAGGAAACAAAAGCCAAACGCATGGATCCACACAGAAGTTAGCATCACAGACATCATCACTGGGAGCAAAAGCATCTTTTACAAACTTTAAAAAGTTCTTGGGGATTATGTATGCGGAGTCACTTGTTAGTTAGGGTAAAATTTGAACTGAGATGCTTTGGCACTTTTAGTACATATTCGAACGTGAGCTGCGGCAGTCTAAAAAGGTCGAAACGGTTTTTTGTGATATAAATGAAAAACACATTCTGTAATAAGGATATCATATTTTATCAAACAGAAAAAAATTAAACTTTATCTGTACGGGGTGCCAAAAAACGTAATCGGTTGTAGTGTTTTGACAAAATACCTTTATCGGAATAACAACATCCAGTGATATATGGCTAAAAGGTTTTTGCTAAAGGATGCCGCAATCATATGTTTTGTTATAATTCCTTAAAATGTTAAAGATATCATGTGTACCTAACACAAAGTGTGTGTAGAACCGAATCAAAAGATCTCGTCGGCCATGATTTTTTGATTATTCCCTTTTCTCCTCGTTACGGAAAGCAAAAGGAAGTGATTAAGAAATTCTACTGTTGAGCCCTTAAAATAATTCCAAATGAATCTAAATTCCTGTGGCGGGGTTATATTATTATACGTTTTTTCAAAATATTTCTCACTCGTAGAAATCCAGTCTTATAAGTGCCCTAGCTATTGGTCTCTGACGAGTTAGTGTAAGTGTATTGGCCTTTTTTAGTTGTTACGGATTGTGCAAGTATACATACATACATATATGAATGTGAACGGTTCGATAAAAATCTTTCTTCTAGTTCATATATTATTCCGAAAATGTTTTATGGGATTACCTTTGTTACACTATGGATATTACCCGCAACTTTTTGGATACAATGCACAGTTGCACAACAATCGTTGACAGAAAAAATTCCTCTTGGTAAGTCTTTGGTCCAAAAGGATATATCAGAAAGTCCTACTTTATATGCGTGTATTGCTGCATATGGATATGCATTTATGGATTTTATTATTTTCGACGTGTAGGTGCTATCTTCGAGCAGGGAACAGATGAAGTTCAATCTGCTTTCAAGTACGCCATGTTGAATCATAATCTGAATGTGTCTTCGCGGAGATTTGAGTTACAGGCTTATGTGGACGTTATTAATACTGCTGATGCATTTAAGCTCTCTCGATTAAGTATGCTTATTGTTAAAAGAGTTTTCTGGCAATGTAACTGACTGTTAAAGGGATTAAGAACTTTCTCATTTTATTTATATTTTCATTTTAAATAAAATATTTATCATGACCTATTTTATATATTGTGAATACTATTTTTGGGCATCTTTTTATTATTTTTAAAGTTAACAAGTATTTTTGTACTTCCTTAAAATGTAAATGCCAAAAACAAAATGTAATTTTGAATATTCTATGCCAAGCTTAATGAACTAAGATTTTTTAAAAATTTTTATAAAAAAATAAAATTTGAAAATATAATGTTTGGAAACTTAATTTATTTTTAGTTTAATTTTCTGACAGACATTTCTTTTACTTATTTCTTCTATTTGAAATTTTGATATTTTTCTTGAAATTTTTAAAAACAACGAGTTTAATAGAATAATTCAATTCTTGCTAATAAAATATTTATATAGAAGCACATATTGTGTTTGTATATGAAAGATTTATGCTTTAATGAACAAATATTTATTTCGTACTAAAATAATTTATAAGTAAAAGAAGAAAAGTTGTTACTAACTGACTAAATTTTAAATTCAACAAGTGCTATATCAAGATACCTTCTATCTTTTTTTGTCTTAAATTGGTAGGAGATCAAAAACTATACTAAAAAAAATAGAACTTTACCCATAACATCATCAATAAAAAGGTGAATGTGTCGCACCTTTTTTTTTGTTTATTTATATATGTATATATTACATACCTACATTCACACATACAGTTTAAAAGAGTCATCCGTTAAGAGCTGAAATAATTTCAATATTTAAAGGAAACATTTTTTTATTTTTATCAGATAGGTTACCTATACATAAGAAGAGTACCTATCTTCATAAAAATTAAAACTAACTTTCAAGGTTCGCATTATATGTATGTATATAGCACCCAAAACAAAAATGAACAGGAAATTCATACCACTAATTTCACACAACAAACTAGTTTAAAAAAAAAATTGGATACAAGAAAGGATAGATAGATATAGTGCGAACTTCGAACTAGACTATTGTTGTGTGACTTATTGTGATATGCAGCCATCCCACAAGCATACAAAATCTACTGCATCAAAGCTTAGCCTACAAAAATATTCGTTCACGTTGAATTTAGTTTAACACTCATTCAAAAATAAAATTTGGTTCAATTAGTCGAATGAACTAATCAGAACATATACAATCTCATTACGTCAAACACGAAGTGTATATGACAGCATGGTCTACGAATCGTGATCTTTGCGTTTGATCACTAAAATAAACGGGTTAAATTAATAATCCGTTGTTGCCTTTAAAATTCATGCGTCGAAGGTACATTATTCAGAGTGAAAAAAGTACTTTTAAAATTATTTCAAACGCATTGGAATTAATATTCAAATTGAAAGTATTTAAAAGAAGCCATTGCAACGCGTTAATGGTTAAAAGAACATACACATAAATACATATGTTTCGTACATGTAAAATTTCAAAATTTTAATCGAACCTAACTTTATTGCTAACAAAATAAGTGTATTCAATTTCCACGTTAAACCTTTGGGAATAGATTAAAAAATTTATTTTACCTCATATGAATTGGGTAGCTCCCATACAACGATTTCAATTTGTTTGTTTTCGTATTATCATAAAAAAAGATTTTAATTGAACTTCATTCTCTTAATATTCAAAATAATTGTAATTCACTTTTCACTTTTTTTATTGTTCTTTCTTTTGCAAATGTATATAAATATTTGTTGGTTGCACATAGTTCTTAAAAGTTTTAATATTATTGCAATCTGAAAATTACCGAAAGCGATTATTTTAAAACAAAGCTAAAATTCATTTGTTTGAATTTTTGACACATTTTTTGTTAAAATTTTCTTGTTTGTAATTGTTTTATTTTTGTATTTTTTAATAAATATATTTAATATTTTCACAACTGTCAGTCCAAAGCAACGAGCCCGATGATGGATTAATAGATCTGAAACGCCTCACTTTTTAAAAACTTAATGTTGTGAAAATATTAAATATATTTATTTAAAAATAAAAATAAAACAAAGTTTTTCTTTTTTTAATTTTATTTATTTTTACATAAATTCACTATATACACAATCATTATAGTTTGGAACAACGTAATTTCGTAATGAAGTGCATGTAGATTTAAGAATTTTAATAACCATTGGAGTAAAGGTTGGTGAAGCAAGTCGGAGATGTCAATTTGTTTTTTTTTTTTTTTTAATATGTACTCTGATTTTGGTCAAGATTAATCAAGCTTTGATATTTTTTGCAGTCAAAAAAATATGATACCATTTTTCCGTTCTTGGTTTAGATGATAAATGCCTTTGTCTTGTTTGACTTAACTTTTATTTAGTAAATATCCCGAGTTCGAATTTGATTACGAAGTCGAAATTTGTCATAAAATAAATGAAGTGGGTGACTCACATCTTTCAACCATTCCTGTGTGCGTGTTATTGACAGGAATGGGGGAACCTACAATTTTATGCCGAATCAGAACGGCCACGCTGAGAATAACATTTTAATGACAAGAGGATTTGCCTATTCCTTGCAAGAGGTAGAAACACGAGAAAAACATTTCCTTTTTTTTTTTTAAGGTGACATAGGATGGGAATCGAACCCAAGACCCTCGGCGTCTGAAAGACTACAAAATGATCAGAATATTAAATACTATTCACTTACCAAGTGCAGATTAATTTAAATTCAGTTTAAAACCTTTTCATTTTCTTTTTCTTAACTTTGAGTTTGAAAATATGTTTTAATATATAATTTATATAGTTTTACAATAAAATAAAATTTTACGAAAAAGAATAAAAATAATTTAATAATAGAAAGAAAAAAAATAAGTACATTAAATGATTTTAAATGCAGTTATAGAAAAAATATTGTAATTTTTGTCGTTGTTTAATTTTAGTTAAAAAAAATGCACCATTCTTCAGATCTGACACTTAGGAAATGGGTTTATAGATTTCTGCACACAAAAAACTTGCTTTACTCGAAATCGAGAACTATGTAATATAGTAACGTGTATGATCTATCAAAAGTGTTTTGTTCTTATTATATTATTATTATTATAACTTTATTGGTACATAAATAAATTAAAATATCAATAAACAAAATTTAAGCTCTACCTACCAGGGCTTTGAGCTTCTTATTATAAAAATCTCATATTTAACTGCAATAAATCAACAAGATTCTTGTAAAACAACTTGTCGATGAGAATATAAAAAACTCGTATCGCCTATTTTTTGTAACAACATGTGGTACAAAATGTTTCCACTAAATACGATATAAAAATGTTTTTAAGTATAATACTAGATTAAAATGAAGATTTCGAAAATTTTGAACCAAGTTAAGCACCGTACAAATGTGTTTAACGTTTTATTAAGGTTAAAATCACCAAAGGCCAATTTTATCTTTTCAGGATCATACTAAATTCATGTGACACTTTGATATTTATTTATTTTATTTGTGAATTTATTTAAAAAAGAATGTGTTTGTTATGTTTTACTGTGTTCAGCTAAAATTTATTTAGAAAATGATTTTAGTATGAAAATATTGTTTAGTAGTATCATACCTAAACATTTTTTTTAATTTGACAACAATTTTTCACAAAAATCATTATCGACCTTTAACACCTTTTGTTTGTTGCTTTGTAATTTATTCTTTAAGATCTTAACCTATTTAAAAAAAGAAATAAGTATGGTAAAATTGAAGTCGAAATAGTTGTACCATTTAGTACCTATCACTTAGAGGTTAAAAATATGAGTTTAGATTCATATTAAATACTGTGTCAGTAAGAACGAGTAGCTTATATGTTAAAAAAAGAGTTTTCGATAAATTCACATTTTTTGTCTTAATGTTTTTAAGGCGCAATTACAAAATAAAAAGAAACATAATATTTTTCATTATTTTTTTTTAAAGTTATGATTGAAGTAGACAAAAATGGGTTTTTAAACTTATATATTTTTTTTTTTTGTTAAAATCAATTAATATCTTAAGAAAAATAAGCTAAGCTTATTTTGACACAAGTGAAACTAAAATAATTCTTATTCAACTTTCTTAGTTTTAATAGAACAACTTATGGTCACATATGTGTCAGTGAAAACCAAAACTAAAATTTTTCTTGAAAAGGCACGATTTACTATGAGGTAAGATTTTATGTTGAAATTTAAAATTTAAATTGCTTACACGTCATAAGAAAAGTGCGCAACATAAGCTTCTATGTTAAAAGTATATTGTATATATAGTTATTATAATATAAGTTGTTAAGAATGATTTCAAAACTGGTTTCTCAAATTGTGAACTACTAACAATTGAGAAACCGGAAAATCGCTTATGTCAACATAAGCTACTCTTTCATACTACCAAAGATTCTATATCTTTAAAAAAAACTTTCCAATCTATGCATATTATCTTCTTCGATTCTTACGAGGTCCATATGGTTATGGTTAATTTCATAGGTCATTTTTTGTTAATTTAATGGCATTTAAAAATTGTGCACGCACAAATTTTATTCGATATATATGTGTTTACTTATTTTCCAAAGACCTTTTACTGTTTTAGAGTTTTTCAAATGGAGCTTCTTAAACGATAATACCAAAGCAATTAAAAGTATGTATTGAAGAAAAGTTTTGTAAACTACCTTACACCGATATAGAATGCTATTACCATTAAAAAGGAAAATTTTTTTTAAATCAATATTTTTAAAATAGGTTTTGTTTTTTTTTTCATTGAACATATTTTTTTTTTTATTTTGTAATACTTTAAAAATAACTTATTTTCAATAACTTAACCATTTTTAATTCTTTAAATGTTTTTTTTCTTTTTAAATTGCTCAATCGTTTTTGTTTCTATTTTTTTATAGTTGAGTTAAAATAGTGGAACAAGATTCGTACTCATGAAACCTTATGAAACCATTTCATTTACCATGGGTATGAAACATCAAAAGAGTCTATAAAAATATCTAGCAGAAAAAGCAGTTTTCTTAGTTCTTTTTTAAATTGACATTGGTACAATGTAAGCATATGTCACATGATTTTAAGGTATTTTTTACCCAATCTATATAAACCATGACTACTCAAAAAATACCCCTCCATCAAAGATATTTTTTAGAACCTTTTAATTCTCTGTTTTCATTTCATTCAAAAGATATTTACTAAGATATTACTGCTTTCGAAGATTTTTTGATAACAATCACAAACTTTCCCCTTCCAATCAAACCAAATGTATTTACATGGAGTCTTTTGACTATAATAGTCATAGTTAATAAATCATTAATGCTAAGTTTCATAAATGGGCTATTATTTTTAAAAGTTTGTCTGTTATATTTAACAGTTGTACTAAAAAACATATTCAACCTTACATTAAAAGGATTCATTTTTTTTAGAAATTCGTGTCACATTGTTTTTGGTTTTATTTAAAAAAACCAGTATTTTGGGCCTAAATAGACTCTATAGGTTCTTCATTCTCGTGGTAAATTAAATTTTTTTCAACATGATCCTACGACTTTTATACTTATACTATAAAAGTATGTTCATTAAAGAAAATAGCTATACACTTTTTTTAATTCAAAGTACAATTAAACTAAGAAGAAAATAGGAGAAGGGAGTTGTTCATCACAATAATTGGAAAAGGTTGAAATTAAAATTTTATTTTCCATCGAATTTTAAAGCATAGAAACAACATTGGTGCCTTTTTATTTTTTTTAAATATAGCACTTTGTTTTTGAGAGCAAATGAATTAAACTTTTGCAACAAAATGAATAAAAATTGTATCCATTAAAATGTCAAATCTTAGAATACAATACTTCAGGAATCAATATCACCTTACCATTGTGATTTATCTGACATCAATAATGTATTCTAGAATAAAGATATAAAGCCATATATATCTATGTACAATATATTAAAAAAATGATATCTTCAATTTAGAATATTTTATTAAAAACCTTTTTCTTAATTATAATTTTTCTAAAACCAATAAAGAGTATCTAATATATTTTCAAAGAAAATTGCCCACTATTTTTACATTCAAATTTTGATTACTACTGTTGTTGACAACATTTGAATTATTTCGTCAGTTTAGATTTTTTCAATCTTAACAGATATTATTATTAAATATATATTCTTAGTTTTTCAGTACTAAGGTAGATACAATTATTTCTCTTTAAAGTTTTATAAAAAACGAAAAAACCATTATTACATAAATTGTAATTTAACTAAGATTTATTGCCATTTAAATTAATAATAATAATATAAATTAAATGTTTGTAACTATTTTAAATAATAATGGGTACAAAAAGGAAAATTCTTAATGCCATATTTTTAAGCTCTTTCTTTTTGAAAAATTAACTTTGATTAAAATTGCTTTATCTCACTACAGATAAAATAAACTGAAGATGAATTTTAAAAACATACATATATTATATATATTAAGACTTCTTGGATTTACTTTCGAAAAGTCTTATTTATTTTATTTTAAAATAAATTTAACTTTCCTCATCCCCCTATATTGTGGTGGTGTTGTGTTTAAGAAAATTTTAACAGAATTTCAAATTAAAACTACAGTCGAGGCTATATGGATGATATTTAAACAAAACCGTTATTAATTTTGACCCTCGGATTGTCTGAAATAATTCATTTACTTTTCAATCATTGTGACTTTATATTTTTCCAGGTGGAAAAATATTTGTTTTAAAATTTAAAAAAATTAAATAAATTTAGCATTCAAGATTACAGAAATCCGAAGTAGGTATATACTAACAAGAAATTCAACAATATTATTTGCATTTTTTGTCGACATACACGAATGTTTCCTGATGACGTGACGCTAAATCTTTTTGTTTTGATTGCTTCTTAATTAAAATTAAAAACTGAGCCATGAAATTCTGAAAAATAGGTGAAGAATGATTTTATTTAAACTATGAAACTTAAACGATATGGATCATAGTGACAATATTTTTTGATTAAATATCACGACTTACTTTAATGATTTTCGGAATTTTTTTTTTTTTTTTGTATTACATATAACCAATAACCATGTATCTATGTAGGTATATCTATATCTATTTTAATACAGACCGAATTGTGAGCCCCTTTTTTTTCTTATCTTAGCAAATAAACAAAAATAAATGTAAAATAAAATCAAAATACTTAATGCCGGAATTCGAAACTTTGAACAAAAAATCACCTAAAGGACGCACCTAATAATTTTAATTTTATAAAGTTTATTCAAAATATTTTCAGATTTTAAAATATAATTTTAAAGAAAAAACTAAGTAAAGTTACAGACGCAATTGAGAATATAATATATAATCTACTTAATTTTATTCGAATATGTCCATCTGTTTAAGCTTGCCATTTATCCCATATAAAAAGAAATATTTCAGAAGATATTCACCGATCTTCCAAACCAACAAAATAGTAACTACAGGTAAAATACTGCAAATTGATGGTTCGAAAGAAAACTGTCACAGCTTAAATTTATGACTAACCGATGAAATTTTGAAGATTAAAATAAACTCTCTACCGAAAAAAGTTGAGGCTATATGTTTGATATGGTGTATGTAAACTTACAGAGCTTAAGTGAGGACTTAATAAAAACAGATTAAAAAAAATTCAAATTTTTATTCAATTTTCTTTTACTGAAAAATGAGATAGGTACACAACAAAATTATTTTGAAATAATACAACCAGGACCACACTATTTGAATTTTAAAACAATGTACACATTAAACCGAAAATCTTTTGAAACTATTTTGTAAAACTTGAAATATTATAATGTAAATGTTAAATTAGTAATGAAAACTAAAAATCAAAAGAGTGCATATAGCTATTAATATCAAAAACTATTTTAAATTAAACAAAACAACAGTGACAAAAATAAGGTATAATGCAATGAAATATGACTCTAAAAGGAAAGTGAGTTTTGTGAAAATTCGAAAGGAGAACGAAAATTTTATATTTTATATTTTATAATTTATAATTTATAATTTAAATTTAATTTTTGTTTACCTTTTCTCTTCCTTTTCTATACATAATTGGTCTGTTTGGTAACGTGAAATTTCTTGCGAATTTGCACAAATTTTCACAAAATTTCAAAATTTGGTGTCAGAACTCATAGAAAAAACCCAGTTTTCGGGATGTTTGTTGAAAAAAAAGTTACCAAACAGGCATATTATTTGGATAATAAAATTAATCTTTCAGCGATGAAAAAAAAACAGTAAAGGGGTTTGTTCGTATATATAAATCTTACTAGCAATCGAGATTTTCAAAAATCGATCTCAAATCCAAAAAATAGAACGGTAGGCCAACTATCAAAGTTTTATTATTTTGTTTTTACAATAAAAAAGGCATATCTCTTAAACGAATTTTATTTTCAAAGGGACTCTATTCATTCTTTAATTGGACTGACCATAAATATCATTAATTTGTTTTCAATGAAATGAGAATAAGATTTTTGCAAAAAAAAAAAAAACGGAATTTACTCATAGTTTATGTAGACTGTACAGCCTGGTGTTGCGTTAATAGGCATGTTCAGGAAAATGAGATCTCGGAGATCTCAGCAACTTCAGTTACCTGAATAGGATTCCATCAGCTAAATATCTCAGTTTTGCTGTCAAAAAAATTTTGAAAAAAAATCTTGGATTCGCTTGCTCACTTTTTGAGCGAGAAATATCTCTGATCAAGATCAGTTTAAAAAATGTATTAAATAAGAATAATTTTCAGCGCGTGTGAATTATGTTTTTATTAAAAAAGGCGATATTTCACTTGATTTTAATATAGATGAAGATAGAAACAGCTAAATTTTCCTTTCCATTCTTCTGCAATTATATATTTTTGTATTTGAAATTTTATTTTTTTTACATCAAAACCATGTTTCTTACTTTGTTTATGTTTTATTTTACAGAACAAAAACAAAATTACAAGATAACAGCTGCTTGCAATTTCACAGTCAGTGTTTTTTTCGACAGATTCAAGGGAAATTGTAGTAGGATTAAGAAGGAATATACTTAGACCTGTTTCTAACCTAGGTCTTAAAATTAGACTCCGGTTCAGTTAGACTTGGTTCTAAAATATGACTATGAATATACCCAATTATATTTTATTTGTTGTTTTAACATTAAATTGTATCATAATTAATTATTTCTCTTCTTGTCAAAATTATTTTCGTTTCGATGAATTTAAATTTTTAAAAATGAATATGATAGTTCTCTTAAAGTAACACACAAATTTAAGACAAGACAGTTTATTATTTTGAGCACTCAGGCATTTATTTATGTAGGGAAATATGTTAAAATAAGTATTCTTAATATACTCAATATAAACAATAAATGAAACAATATGTCTGTTCCCATACTGTCAAAAAATGCGAATTTCTACGAATTTTAATCAAAAGTCTGTCAAAGTTCATATAAAAAATATGCACTTTTGGACAGGAAATTACAGATTTTCAAAGCCAAGGAATACATCTATAATAATTTAAACTCCGTTAAAACTTAAGTTGGCTCCTGAAACATATGTTTTTCAATCGAAGTCTAAATATTAATTTCGGTAACTGAAGATATTATATTTTTTGACTTAATGCTGAAATAGCAACTATTAATAAATAATAATAGTAAAAACAAACTTTTCCGGTTTTACGGACGAAATGTTATAACTTATAAGTTATAACCCTTGTACCGAAGTATAGTAAAAAATGTCAACTTGATTTCACAAAAAAACAAAACTTTTTGAATAGAATATTATGAAGTTTAATTTATAATTTATTATACTAAAATACTAATAACATACAAAAAAAATAAAAATCTAAAAAAAATTAAATTAAAATTTAAAGCAGTTTCAAATTTTATTTCCCTTAACAGTCATTTGCACGGGATGAATAATAACTCAATCTCTTGTAGAAAGATATAAATTAACGTGTGTTTATTAAATTTATTTAGTATGCAACCAGTTTTCAAGAGGGGTTTATTCAATGCTGGGAGCTGTTTCACCAGATTCATTCGATACATTGCATTCATATAGCAACACATTTCAAATGCCATTCGTAACACCGTGGTTTCCTGAAAAAGTATAAAATTATCTCTTTGTGTGTTTTCATTAAAGAATTTTTTAATAACTTTAAATTTCAGGTTCTGACACCATCATCCGGATTTCTTGATTTTGCAATAAGTATGAGACCTGACTATCATCAGGCAATAATTGACACAATACAATTCTATGGTTGGCAAAGAATAATATATCTATATGATTCACACGATGGTAACTATAAAATTATAAATTCCGAGTTTAAACACATCCAGATAATTTTTTGCACGTCCATAATGTGTAGCAGTGTTTTTTTTTTTTGAAAACGTTTACAAGATAGTTTAAAAATGATTTTTTATTTTTTTATATACCTTTTTCTCAGTTTAGAAAAAAAATATTTTCAAACCAAAAATCATAAAGAATCCTTTCAGTCTATTTGACCAAAAATATTGTTTACATTCATCTCTTTAATTGCTTTATTGCTCAATAATAATCTTTCGGTGAGGATAAAAACCTATTTATTTTCTAATATTACTTAAAAACACTAAAAAAATAATAAATTTGTCTAAGAATTTTACTAATACAAATACTAATATTAAAAACAACTCAAATTCTGGGTGTGGTCAAACAATTCACACTTAATTTTATGACCTTGCAAAACAAAACATATTTAAGTTTCAAGAAACGCATGAAAGAGGAATATAAAAAGTCAGCGTAAGATTTAATTTTAATTAAACGTATTATATTATTTTGCAATATGTTCAGTGAGTTCGCGGTTAACAAATTAAATCGAATAAAATTAAAGGAAACACACATTTAAGTACCTCTATATTAGGCACATTCGCCCACACATAAATCGATTTCTAAAATTTGTTTTTTTCCATATAACGCATTGACTTGTTACGTAATATTTTTTTTTATAAAACAGGCCTCCTGAGACTGCAACAAATTTACCAAGGACTTAAGCCCGGAAACGAGTCATTTCAAGTGGAAATGGTCAAACGTATAGCAAACGTTACCATGGCAATAGAGTTTCTACATACCCTGGAGGACTTAAGTCGTTGGACAAACAAATACATTGTGCTTGATTGCCCAACGGAAATGGCAAAAGAAATTCTCATAACTCATGTCAGGGATATTGCACTAGGCAGACGCACATACCACTACTTGCTCAGTGGTTTGGTAAGGTTTTTATTTTTGTATACCTACATATTTATAGGAAACAAAAAAACTAGCACAATAAACATAAACATAAATACAAATACAAATACAAATAAAAAAAATAAAAAAAATACAAAAAATTCAGGTTATGGACGATAGATGGGAGAGCGAAGTTATTGAATTTGGTGCTATTAATATAACCGGGTTCAGAATTGTTGACACAAACCGACGGTTGGTACGAGAATTTTACGAAAATTGGAAGCGCCTCGATCCTGCAACCTCGGTCGGTGCTGGAAGGGATTCAATTTCGGTAAGAACTATACGAGGAAACGAATGTACATATACATTGTACATAAGGACATTGATTTAAGATGGGATTACATTTAAATTCTCAGGCACAAGCAGCTCTTATGTATGACGCAGTTTTTGTGCTGGTCGAGGCTTTCAATAAAATCCTTCGCAAGAAACCAGATCAGTTCAGAAACAATGTCCAGCGGCGGAGTCAGACACTAATACCCAGTCCAGCGAATGGAACAACAGCATCGGGCGGTAGTAACGTGGGAACAAGTACACGTGCTTTGGATTGTAACACTTCCAGAGGATGGGTAAACCCTTGGGAACATGGTGATAAAATTTCACGATACTTGCGAAAGGTAAGAAAAGTAGAAATTTACTTGTGTATGCATAGGGCCATAAGAAGAGGGATATGTGGCTTAACATCAGCTTATAAAAGTATAAGAGAAACTCAAAGCATATAAAATGTTCGCCTGCAGGTGGAGATAGAAGGATTAACAGGGGACATCAAATTCAATGATGATGGTCGACGACAAAATTACACTCTACACATTGTTGAAATGACTGTGAACAGCGCAATGGTTAAAGTGGCTGAATGGTCTGATGAGGCCGGTCTAATGCCTTTGTCAGCAAAATACGTGCGCCTTCGACCCCCTGTGGAATTTGAGAAAAATCGTACATACATTGTCACAACACTCCTCGAGGAACCTTATATAATGCTTAAGAAAGACGATAGCTTTGAGGGATATTGTAAGGACTTAGCCGATTTACTTGCAAAGAAATTGGGTATAAACTGTAAGTTGTTTTTCTCTCTTTTTTTCACATATTATTTTGGATTTGTAAATTGAATGTGTTTCTGGTTCCAGATGAGATGCGCTTAGTTAAAGATGGAGGATATGGTGCTGAAAATCCGAACGTGCGTGGTGGATGGGACGGAATGGTTGGTGAGCTGGTACGTCGGGTAAGTTTCAATTTGACATGCAAATTGAAAGAATTTTTCAACCTAACAAATAATCTTTTGACTGCAGGAAGCGGACATTGCCATAGCTCCAATGACTATTACAGCTGAACGTGAGCGAGTTATCGACTTTAGCAAACCCTTCATGTCCTTAGGGATTTCCATTATGATAAAAAAGCCAGTTAAACAGACTCCAGGTGTATTCAGTTTTATGAATCCTCTCTCCCAGGAAATATGGGCAAGTTCAAATTATGAATAAATTTTTTGACATAAATTAACGTAACTTAAAACATTTTTTTTCAAATTGTTATATATAATCAATAGTTTAAATTAATTTAGATCTTTTTTTCTTTATATAGGTTAGTGTTATATTTAGCTATATTGGAGTCAGCATAGTTCTGTTTTTCGTATCAAGATTTTCACCTTATGAATGGCGTCTTATTCAATATTCAGGTAAGATTTAAAAATAAGTTTATTTATAAGATATTTAGTGGGGAATTTTTTATGATTAAGATACATACTCTTACAAAAAGAATAACTTTTCTCACATTTTATTTTTCTAAAAAAACACTTAGAGCCGTTTGTTGATACGAAACTTTAATATTTAAGTTCAATTTACATGCTTCTACTTTTTCCCCAGCATAAACTATCACATAACTTCTTATTTTGAACTGAAGTATTTAAGTTTCGTTTCAGCATAATTGACCTTATACCGCGATTTAAAATATTAGGTTTCCCTTTGCTCCCTGTCCTTTTTAACTTGTGGCAACAAAAATATGTCGCAACCTTATATTATACAAAAATATTATGACTCAAGTATTATTTCTATTCCTTCTAAACCTTCTGAATAAAACACTTTTGAATAATAAATTATCCAATGATCTCTGATAAGGTTGTTCAATAATTAAATAATTAAAGTCACTCATGTGGACCAAAATTTAAAAATTTTTTATCAACTGCAAATAAATGAAAGCTTCTTTCCCAGATGCAATAAATATTCATCCTGATCAAATTCCTAACCAACAACAACAAGCCCCACCTGGAGTCGGACCAACTTATGCGTCGCCCGCTGTAGTTGTTAATGATTTCAGCATATTGAATTCATTTTGGTTTTCACTGGCCGCATTTATGCAACAAGGATGTGATATAAGCCCACGATCAATATCAGGACGAATTGTTGGATCAGTTTGGTGGTTCTTTACATTGATACTAATTTCATCATACACTGCTAATTTGGCGGCGTTTTTAACAGTGGAACGAATGGTGACACCTATTAATTCACCTGAAGATCTAGCAACGCAAACCGAAGTGCAGTACGGCACTTTGCTTCATGGTTCAACGTGGGACTTCTTCAGGGTAAGTTTATGGTATTTGTAAATTGATTTTTTCTTTAAATTTCAATATTTTGAAGCAAGAACATTTTTTTTTATTTTTAATGCCATTATGGGAGGTCAGAAAACTTAAATAAATAATAATTTTAGCTTAAATTTTAAAGAAGAAATAATTGAAAAGTTTATACAAATTTTAACTGTTTGTTTCTCATTTGTATTTTTTTTTATTTAAGGCTTTTAAATTTAATTTAAATTTAAAGATTTAGATTAGTTGAAAGTTCATTTTTTATTTTATTATTTATAAATTATTATTATTTTAAAAATATTTAAATTATTTTCAAAAAGAAAAAAAAAACTTAAAAGTTCAATATTATAATTTTTTTCAGAGATCTCAGATCGGACTGCATAACAAGATGTGGGAGTATATGAACTCAAGAAAACATGTCTTTGTAAATACCTACGACGAGGGAATAAGTCGTGTAAGAACATCCAAAGGAAAATACGCTCTATTGGTAGAGTCACCAAAAAATGAATACGTTAATGCTCGTGAGCCATGCGATACAATGAAAGTCGGTAGGAATTTAGATACCAAGGGTTTCGGTATAGCAACTCCAATTGGATCTCCGTTAAAGTGATAATTTATTATTTTATTTAATATAGCCTTTTATAAATATTTCTAAAAAACTTTCAGGGATCCAATCAATTTAGCTGTACTTTCATTGAAAGAAAATGGAGAGCTTATAAAATTGCGGAACAAGTGGTGGTACGATAAGACTGAATGCAATTTAAACAAGGACAATCAAGAGACCTCGCATAATGAATTATCATTGAGTAATGTGGCTGGAATATTTTATATATTAATTGGTGGTCTCTTAGTGGCAGTCTTTGTTGCAATTATTGAATTCTGCTTTAAGAGTAAATCATCTTCATCGTCTTCATCATCGGCGACAGGAGGTCGCCATCAAAGAAATTCTCTATCAGATGCAATGCACTCTAAGGCTAAATTAACAATTCAAGCCAGCAGAGACTATGACAATGGTAGAGTCGGGGTAAGTATTTCATGAAAGTCACTCTTTACATTATACAAACAAGTCATTTGAAGTGTTCCTACGTAGTCCGTCAATTTGTTCAAAATCTTTGGAGCGGTTTTTTAAAAAAAATATTTGTTTACATAATATGAATATGTATGTACATATATAAAATTTTGCAACATTTTCAGGGAAAAAATGGCCAGTTTTAAGTGTTTATTTAGGTTAGGTTAGTGGGCTGACGGTTGGTCTTGTCACCGTCACACTTAGATCAATATAGATCCATTGTGATTCCCTAGAAAGTGTTTACTAATGTGGTTTAACTCCACATCAATTAAGAAAGATTTTTCTTATAACATTCTTAAAACAAGTATGTAGGTTCCGTTTTTTAGTAAAAAATAAAAATATTTTCTTAAAATCTGCTGGCTATGTATTATTAAAAAAACAGCTTGCCCCAAATTTAATAAAAATCCACTAAATCATTTTAGAAATATTGAGTTTTCAAAAAAAAAATTTTACTTTTGTTAAAAATCCAAAAACTTTTTTTTTTAATTTTGGTCCACATTACTACTAACACTTTCTTCTTCATAAAAATAAAAAAGTAAAAATCTATGCTTGAAGCATCCCCGGATACTGCTCCCGGGAGACTACCCTTTTGAGTAGAACTCCAAACTTACATAAATTTTGCAGTTAAAAATCGCTCCATAATTGCTCATTGCTAGACTTACATCTTTAAAGATTTAAACATTATGTACATATATTATTTCAATCGAGATATATCAATAACTTCAAAAATAAACCTACATGAGAATATTTAAATCGAATAACCTCTGAGGAACAACATCTAATTAATAACAGGTTATTTCAAATTGTATTAACTTCCAGTACTACCCGCCAGCACAAATAAATGCCACCTCTGACACGGAGTCAATGCACATGAATACACATGGTCAGGTTTGACGTGAGCATGCGCAAGAGTCACGGCTTTGACGCACTCCTTGCGCACCCACAATTCGAAGGATAATGGCTAATAGTAGACAGGAGACTGAGAAAATGCTTGGCAACCATGAGAGCTTATCGGTTGGAAATCAAAATAATACCCTAATTCGGAATCCTGATATAAGTAATCCCTACGCTAAGTAAACTAATGCTGAAAGTATGTATGTATCAACTACTGGCTCCATACACTAAAAAAGCATCCCTTCATTTAACACTTAAAGACAAAATAAGATGAACACATCAAAAATGTGTGAAATTGACGTTATTTTGCTAAAAGTAGATTAAGAAGAACTGACTATTGTTATAAAACTAATAAGTTATAAAATAATTCGAAACAAAAAGAAAAATAAACATCTTTTTACAATAATTGTTTTAAGTACATATATGTAATTTATTAAAATTTAAAAAAATGTATGTAGAATTCCAAAATTAGTGATAAAACTATGACCGGAAATCATCATGTTAACTGTTTTAAACGTATACTGTGCCAACTAAATTGAATTAACACTTGAATAAATAATATTTACACGAACAGAATGCACAAAGCATGTCATTGCAAGAAAAACTTTATAAAGAGAAAGAGATTAGCAAAAGCAAAGGTAAAAAAATCAAAAAATTCAATCAAGAAAATCAAATTAATTGCTATGCGTCCACAAAAAAAATTGTAGATATTTTATTGTAAAAATAATAGTTATTATTTAGTAATTGATTTGTGATTTAAAGCGAGTATTAAGTTTATTTAAAAAAAATTCTTAAAAATCATTATTAGGTTAACAGAATTTAATTAAAAAGAACTTTCGATTTTTTTGCATTATTAACTTTTTATTGATCAAATTGAATAGCCCCGGAGCCAGTGATGAATTTGGTTTTCATGTACTTAACTAAATAAAATAGTTGATAACACCCTTATTTCAGTTAGTTTGGTATTCGTATTAGGTTGAAAACAATTCAGTTTTTTTTTATTAAAAAACTGAGGAGGAACAATATTTGTTTCAAATTTAAATTTCAACTTTTAAAAAATATTACTTTTAAAATGTGTTGTTTTGGTAATCTTCGACATCATGAACGATAATTTCCATTAAATTATTTTGCAAGCCCGTGGATTATTTAAAAGTCGAGGCGAGTGATATCCTCTAACATATCAACCTGATACAAAGATGAAGTACAACTTTCATCGCTGGCTCCCGGTCCACCATATAAATATACACATATTGATCCCACTTTTTTCAAATTTGTACATAAGAAATTTTAAAGACATGTTTTTATTTTATAAAAAAATAATAGACTAAGTAAAATAAATAAATAAATAAATACGTATAGCTAAATATAATATTTTTTTTATTATTATTTTACAAAAATGTTGCGATTATGTATATTTATTTTCTGAATACCTAAAATTGAGGATTTTGTTAATTGCCCACGAAGCAAAAATAAGGATAACCCTGATATAGTTTTAATTCGAGTTGACTGATAATTTTATTTTATTAAAGTAATTCGTATCATTAAGACAAAATTAAAATTAACAATAATTTCATTCGAATTATCCTTTGAAAAATTCTTTAAATTATTATTAGTAAAATTTTCAGAACCTATACTTTTATTGTGCCAAAACCAACATAAAGTAATATTAAATTCAAAAATAAATAAATTAAATTAAATCAAAAAACTTAATTATTCCAATCAAAGTGGTTTTAGGAATAGGGTGTAATTTGTAGAATTGATAAACAACCATAGCTCAACTAAAACCTAACTATATTATAAATATGAATATAATTAAACACATAACTTTAAAATAAAATAAATAAACAAAAAAGAAAAAGAAAAGAAAACATATAAGCTGTCATTAACATCATATCCAGGGTTAAACATTTAGTAAAGAAAAATCTAAGACACTCACACAAAAAATACGATCTTTTTTGTATTTAGGATTAATATAGTTATAAGAAAATTGTTATATACAAACTATAAAACTAATCCACTAAGAAAAACTTTTAATAAAATTAAAAAGAAAATTATAAGAAATCTTGTGCATTGTGTTCATGTTACAATAAAATAATCTTCGCAAGAATATCTAAAATGTCTGTTTAAAAAAAAAAATATGCTTAGACCATATCAGCATATCACTGTTATTTTAAATGTACAGAAAATGTTCGATTTTTCTTATTTTTATAATCGTTGAAATATTTCACATTGGTTTTTTCTTCTTTAAATGGATTCTTAATAATGTATGTCTAAGTCAGTGAAAACTGATTGTTAACTGATCTTCATACTAAATACACATGTTTGAAAATAAGATCTGTAATAGAAGTTTTGTTTTGTTCTATTAAAATTTTTACCTATATTCAATTATATTTTATTTGTTTTTAATGTTGCTACATAAGAAAAAAATATAACAAAATCAAAATGGAAAATGAGTTTGCATTTTTATTAATAATGTAGTTCACGTTAGTTTCAACTCACAGCCGCATACAAGCCTCAGTGGCGTAGCGTGTGTTGGGTCAGAGGATATAGTGCCACAAGCAAAATAAAAAATTCCTCAGACATTACTACGCTTTCTTTCGAAAAAAGTGTGTTTTTTTTCTTATTTACATACATATATCTGAGTCAGACTCAGAGCTTCGAAATCAATGTGTTTGCAATTTTCAGATAAACAGACAAATTTGGAAAGGTAAATCCTCTAAAAATATGCCAGAAACATAATCTATATTCGCTTCCGGCTTCTAATGCGAAGTACTATTTAAATTTTAACAAGACTCTTGAATTACATCCTGCATGTAACTGAGAGCCAGAACAACTGACACTTCTAGGCTCAATGAATTAACTGTGCTAAACTTAACATAAAAATTGATCAATGCCTTGAATATATGATCGAGAAAGTGCACGAAAGAAGGGCAAATTGATTTAAATTATACACTTAAATCTATGGTAAGACAACCGTTTGATTTTAAATCAAAAATACTTGTTCATAAAAAACAAACTCGTAACCGATTTCTTTTACTCCATTTACCACTTTTTGAACCTTATACAGCCTTATTTATTAGATTTCACTTATACTCGTTTCAACCTCGGAATAGTTAAACCGAGTCGAAGCACTTACTCCGTATTTACGCCACGTCTAACAAATTCTTATTTATTAAGTCGTTTTAGCGACGGAGTAAATTTACTCCGACTTTACTTGGCCTAATCCTGAAAAACTTATTTTAAAAAAAACAAACGATGATTAGAGGCGGAGTAAGCTAAAACTGATACATAGTAAGATTAAAGCCGTAGTAAAGTCGTTTTAGTATCTAAATGACATGACAATTAGTAACTAAAAAAGAGTGTAGAAGAAATTTTTTTTATCCGTTTGTTACTAATTGTAAGGCAAAATGGATTGTTATTTTGCATTTATAAATGATTTAAATTCTTTAAACGCTTTAGTTGCAGTACAAAACTAGTTTAATCCCATATTATAATAACCGGAGAGATTGGTTTTTTTTTATAATATATTTGACATAAGGAGGGTGTAGCTAAAACCGTTTGACGTGGCGTTATGACGGAGTAAGTGCTTCGACTCGGTTTCACTATTCCGAGGTTGAAACGAGTATTAATGAAATCTAATAAATAAGGCTGATAGTATTTAAGAATTTTTTCCTATAACTTTTTAAATCGTTTTTTTGAGCCTCATGAACAATTCTTCATTTTTGCCTTTTGAGGTTTTATGGTAAAATATGATTTGAAATTTTAAAGTCACTAACATTAAAACTTAATAGGCAATTGTTGGTATGTTTGCATAACTCATTGGATTTATTGTTTAACAAATAATAGTTGCTTAAGTTAAATTTGTTAAACAAAATCTCCAAACAAGCTAATATGTTTCCATTTAAAGAATATACAGAGTAAAGCGTGGCAGACACATAATTGGTTTCAAATTAGAAAAGAATTGTAATGAATTGAATCAGAATAGTTCTTTTAGTTTTTAGTTTTATTCGCAAAAAATGGAGTGGTTCATTGAACAGCGTTCTTTTTGTGTCCAAACCTACTTTGAGAAATCTGGCTTTATCTTTGCAGTGCATCGTGCCTTGCAATTATATTTCACAATTCAGTCCTGCGGTGGATTTCTGGATTGAAATGAAAATATTTTGTGGCTGCATTTAGGGGAACAGGAATTGTGTTATCTTCACTTGATAGTTAGTGTGCTGCCTCCAGATTAAGAATTATCGACCCTTACTATTTTGAAGAAAATGATCGAGTGGTTAAATTGCATGCGTATGCTCTTTGTTGCTGAAAGAGATAATCAATTCAATAGTCGGTAATTGTTTAATTTCACAGGGGGATATTAATGAAATATTGTAAAAGTTTTTGATAAGTTAGCCAAATGAAAGACCCATCTTTAAAGACCTATTCACGTCATAGAAAACCATATAACCAAAAGTATAAAACAATATTTTGAAACAACGATATTAAAGAGCCACTTAACTTTATAAGAAAAACAGTTAACTCTGAACCGAAAATAAATTAAAAGTGAGCTGCAGCTCTCTATATTATAATCTGTTATATTATGGCTTGGGTTTTTACAGAACAGAATTGAAAACCCTACAACTACAAAACCCTTCAATGTGTAAGCAAACGAAATAACTGTGATTAAAATGGAAAACAATTACCAATAATAAGATACTTTGTAAAACACGAGTACACTCGGGCGTAGACTTACTATTTTTGTTTAGTTTTAAATTGTATTAAAAGCAATTACCAATAATAAGATAGTAGATTTAAGACTTATTTTATCGTGGTACTGAGACATTGGAAACAATACGAACACTTAACGGATTTCCGCGATTAATTAATCAATATTATTTTTGATTTATTATTGCCCGACGTTTCGGCAAGGTTTCACTTGTCGTGGTCACGGGTTGACTGACGGCTTGTGGGTGCGTGTTGTTTTGTCTCTCTTTCTTCTGTTCTCGTTCGTAGATTGTACTTTGTAAAACGCGGGTCCACTGGGGCGTATACGTACTATTTTTTGTTTAAAGTTTTTCGATAATCTTGTGGTTAACTGACGTGCTAGCTTATTTTTTTGTATTGTCAATATCAGGTAGCAGGGGCTAGTTTCATCTTTAAATTACATTTTTTATCTTTTTTATGTTTAAAAGAAGTAGAATCCGTCATCATTTGCCTCAGCTACTCTGGTATCATATATTTTCGATAAATTTTTGTAAGAAAGTTTGATCCCGCAATTGCCAATTTTTTTTTTCATTTAAGGCTTTTTCTTGATTCTTAATTTTGTTTATGTCAATTTAATGAAATTTTGAACTAGTTAGACAGTTTCTAGATTGTTCAAAATAGTTGGAAATATGCTTTATTTGATTAAATAAAATCTAAGTTTGATTAGATAGCTCTTAAACATCCAATAAAAATGTGTAATAGCTATAATTTGAACGGCTGTCCAAAGTTTAGACAACTTTTATAAATACATACAACCAATATTGGAATAGAAGAGAATTTCTTATTCTCATACAAAATGTATTTTATCAAAGATTTTTTCGAAAAATGAGAAACCTTTTCTGGAAAATATTTGTTAATGAAAACTTATTTGTATAAGAATGAGTTAATATTCTTTTTCTATTCCTAAATCTTAATTTTAAAAAACTATAATACGAATACGTAAATGAAATATTGTACATAGGAGTATGCAGACAGTAGACATACCTTTTTTTTTTATTTTATAATACTGGTTTTGTTTGTTATTATATTCTTTTTTATGAATATAAAGATTAATTCATATAAACAATAAACTACGCATAAGATCTTTATTTTTATGGGAAAGAGGGTTTATCTTCCTAACAAAAGTAGTAAATACTTGAAATAAAATTAAAAATTTAGAAAAGAGAGGCACTTACTTACACTGTTTTTTTGCTAAAATTATAAGAATTCAAGTCATCAGTTTTTTAATTTTGCTAAAATTATAAGAATTCAAGTCATCAGTTTTTTAAGCATAAATATAATTAAGGATTTTACTTTCATTACGTTTACAAATGTGCAGTTAAAATTTTTAATTACAGTTTCCATTTTGTATTAAAAAATTACAAAAAGTGATGCATACAATATGTAAAGAAAAGTAGATAGTATGACGCAAAATTTTTAACATTTAAACTTGCTCTGAGTCGCTTTTAAAATGGAAGTCTGCTATTAAATCTATTTTTGAGTCGAGTGTCAACTTTTTGGTTATTTTGAACGACAAAAAGTATTTTTTTGAAAGGAAGATTCTTCGGGTGATTTTTGGTCCCGATAAAAGTCGAACAAATATAGATCGAGATATATGAACGAATGTTATTCAAAATAACAAAATAAAGTACGAAAATTATTGACAACACACATTTTGAAATCAAATTTTTACTGGTAGTAAAGGAAGAACAATTTAAATTATCCATATTAAAGATTTTTTTGATTTTACTGGCTTTTTTCAAGGAATTGGATTTCGTTTGTGGTTTTTAAAATTTAAAAATCAATCTAATTAAAGAAATTTCTTATTTTCGTTTTTTGTATGAAAATTAATTTTAAAAGTTTGGAACAGAGATAATATCAAGAAAGAAGTCTGTGAAATAACATTCTTACAGTTTGCTACCACCGAGAATGGAAAAAAACCATGTACAACAAGAAAATTGTGTGGACTTGTTAAAATGATGGCATAATAAAAGCCTTTGAAAAACAAAAAAACATCATCATTTCGATGGACCTTCAGTTGAGCATTCATATTGCATAAAGGCTCCTGAAAAGGCTTGGCCAATGTTAAAATCCAAAACGTTTTTCAATTAAAACGGACATACATATGTATGTTCATTAATTAAGATAAGATAATTTTTACAAAGGAAACGTGGTTTTATTGAAAGCTTACAAAAAATATCTATATATACACTTCTAGTTACAGTTGGAAACTAAAAATTTGAGTTCTGAAGGTGAATTTAAAGTCAATGGCGCAAAATTTCTAAAGAGCTTGATGTTAAGGTATCAACATGATACTACTTACAATTTACTAACTTTAAAACTCTTTACTTAAATATTCTTAGTTTTAAAATTTTTTTTTAATAAGTATCATACTTAACCTATTTTCCTAATGAATTCCAGCTGAAATCAACGAAAAAAGTGACAGTATGATAAAATAATTGCTATTACAGATTAATATACACGACTGTGGTGACCCAAGTTTTCAATGTCTTAAATTGTATACAGCCAGGCACGGTACATGCAACGTAACTAATTAATACTTGTTTTATTTTTATTTAACGCAATTCTAAATTGCAGAAAATAATTAATTGACATTGACATAATCACCAAAATCACGACAAATTTGAAATCATTATATATAACTAATTAAAGGAAAATTATCTACTTAATCCCTACACCCGAAATCTACAAATCAAAACCCAATCAACTGCGGAAGGACCCTGGTATAATTATTTTTGTTATAAGTTATGTATACACATTCTTTAGTAATTAAATAAATCCAAAAAAAGTCAATAAAGATAAAGGCAATCGTTTATGATAAAAATACAATTGTACAAAATTAAATAATTTTGGGATTAAATAAATCAAATCCTCAGGTTATATTCGTACATAAGTGTACATCTTTTTATTATTTGATACAAGCTTCTCATTCAAAAAGTTCTGAAAAAATTTAATTGATAAAAGCTTCTAGCTTTTGAAAAGCACAAGTAGAAATTAAGTTCACATCTGGGTTGTCTCTACTTGGTATACGTACATATATTGTTCCTTATTTACTTTTCAAAATAGTACTTAAATATTAAAAAGGTAATTTGATTCAAATAAAAAATATTTTTACCTTGACTTGAACATATTTACAAATTTAAGTTCCGAAAATTTAAAGTTCGTGGTAAAGAAATTTACCTACTATCTTTTTGTTGGATAATTTTGTAAGTTGAATAAAAAATAATTTAGCCAATTTCCCCAAAATATAAATTCAATTTTAAAAAGTATTTTTCAAATAGTCAGATAGGGTAACTTCAAATCTATGTAAAAAAAATAATGAAATGATCAAAATTTAGTTTAAAAGTCCATGAAGGAAAAAATATTGAACTTTTGTTTTAGTTCAAAAAATTAATTTCTTTTTATTGATTTACTTACTACGAAATTCATATATTATTGTTTAACAAACATTCATATTAAGTAGTATTTAAATCAAAATGAGCAATCCATAGTTTGAAATTAATTATGGTGTTTTTTGAACTTTTAAAAATTCCCCACAATTTTCGATTTTAAAATAAACAATAAAATAGAAAATAAACTAAAACAAATATGGAATTTCTTGATGTTGGAAAACTTTTCAACATATTTGTTAAAATATTGATTTTTTTACAATTGAAAAAAATTCCTTATATAAATTTTCAGTGGGATTTTTTTTTCTTTTGATATAAAAAGAAATCAGTAATTGCTTGTCCTGCAATCTAGCGTTTAAATGTGTAAACATTAAACCATGAAATGAGCTTTTTTTCTATAAAAACAAGCTTTGATTACAGGAAACTTTATAGTCTTTTTTACTTTAAGGCTCCACCCATATAATATTTCCCTCTCAGATTTGTACAACAAAATCTGTCTAGAAAATGATTCAAATTTATCAACATTAAATACATAATAATTTAAACAAAAAACAAGAGAGAATATTCTATTCATTGCATCCCCAACAATAATATTCTTAAGTCTAAATGTTTTTTTTTTTTGTTTTTTAAAATCGATGTGTTGTCCTTTCATCGACAAATATTCACAATTTTCCGTACACAAAGAACTCTTTGGCATAAAAGCTCACATGGTACCTTGGGATTTTCATTGTAGCATAGCAACGTGAGCTTAAACTCTCCAACAGCTTACGACTTGAAGTTATAAAATTTGTTATGACGTCATAGAAGGCAACACACATGGTTCTACCATCATGAACACCATCATCAGCTAAAACAAAAACAAAATAAACATCATCATGATCAACTAGCGTCATCAAAAGGATGGACCAAGGATGTATCCAAGTATGTATGTATATGTAAACACACCGATATGTATGTCAACCTGCACACTCTCTTTCAGAAAGGATGGGCCCAACAAAATTGTTGTTATTATCAAACAAATATTATCAAGCACATTCTGTGCATAGAGTAAGTGTTTTGCAGTGGAAGAAATCAATAAAAGTCTCGCTGAGAGCTGCTACCACTAGAAGCTCGCCGTAACCAAATTCCCGGGTTAAACGCTTGCGCGTTCTTATTCCTTAAACATTTATGAGGACTTGTATTGTAATGCCTAGCACAATTGGCAAAGGAAGAGGGAATACCACCAACAAGCTTCCTTGACCATACAAAAATATTGTGGTAAAGAAAACTTGACGTTCGCCTCGCTATTCTGTTGCATTCAAATTCTATCGTAGAGAAAGATTGCACAGTAGGTAACTAGAATCACGTACAAAACCTATTTCAAAAGCAGAAACGTCTTCTATCAGAAGTGTGTCATCTTTTTATTAATTTGCAATTGAAGAAAGTGTGCAACATTTTTGCTGTAAGGGCGTAGGATATATTCCTGGATCCAGGGATTCCATATGATTTCTTCGCAGAAGTTAAAGCTCTATTAAGGCGACAAAATCGTGAAATATAAGCTTTTACTCATTTAAAAAAAAATAACATTTACATATATTTATATAAATGCAAAAGGATGTGCGTATACTGTTCCAACTTCTAACCGAATACAGGGCTATTTCTTCATTCTAACAATAGAATGGATCATAAATGTGACAATGATAATAATGATGGCAAAGAAGAAAACAAGATGTTTTGGTTTAAATAGTGAAGTTGAGTGCTGAGTACATTGTACATATATCGAGTATCTGATTGTGCTTGCGTGATAGCAGCCTCGCCGCATTTCTTATTGTGTATATTGAAACAGCAGAAGGATACTTTTGGCTGTAGAAGTTTTTTATCTGTGTGTTTGCTTGCTTTTGTGTAGGTTTTCGTTCGGGAGACTAAAGTAAAATTTGCCTGGTCGCACCCTGAAATTTCTTCGTGATGTAAGTTCTGGGGCAGTCGGTCTCTGCAAATTCGCTTATTTTAAACACAAAATATAAAATTTATCCTTTTGTAATGTGAAAAAAATTAATAAAGTCAGTGAAAAGAATAATTTTATTAACAAAAATGTTATTAAATGGGAAAATGTACCAATTATAACTAATTTTCGTATATGTATCAATCGGTAATGTATATGTTAATGAAAAATAATCCAAATTAGAAAAACCTAAACGGCATTAAATATACAAATCAGTTTAAACAAATTGTAGAATTTATGAAATAGTGATTAATAGTTCGTTTTAAAATTGATTTTATTAGTGAAACAAATTATCTACACAAGGAGAAAACATAATCAATTTTTAATCATGAAAATTACGTAGTGAAAGTTAAAAAGAAAATCTATAATTTCCTGTCGAAAAATAAATATAAAAATGTAATAATGAAGTGAAAGTAAAAACTTTTATAAAAAATAAAAATTAAAATTTTTCATTAAATTTATCTGCAAAAAAAAGATTTCTGTGGAATAACATATATTTTTTCCATATCGTGTTGGCTATATACATATACTCATATCTAAGGCGAAGGATATCAGTTTCAAAATATAACTTGAAAGCGAAGCGCATGTCTACATAAAAAGTCCCACATTTTGGTGTCCCTACTGCCTTTCTTATAATGTTTTCATTATTATTCTCCTTTGATATATTTTATTTGTATTACCACTACCTTCCTAAAATACAAAGCATAAAAAAACATGCTCTCTTTGATTTTTTTTATATATAAAGCTTTTTTGTCGTTAATACTAATTTTAAAGGCTAGATGAAAATAAATGATAACAAAGAGAGAACGAATCTGAGAATAAATGCAAAAACACACAAAATAAATATAATAATGACCTTATTCATCTGTTTTCTGTGTTATTGCAAAGCTCCAACCTTAGATTCACAAATACTATTATTCTCGTACTGCTTTGTTACTATACTCTCAGCTTTCTGTATATTGAGTACCTATCATACATTTTTTTGTTCATGTGTCCCGCCCAGGTTTAATTCCTTTTTTGTCGGTTAATTTAAAAAAAATCAAACCAAACCCATCCTCTTTAGAGCTAACTAATTTGTTTACCCTTCCAAAAGTGTTTAGCTTTTACTCAAAACTGACAAAAAGTAAATTAATGGTGAAAATTAAAAATTCATTAAAATGATTGATCTAATTTGTGATACAATTAAAGGAGGTGCAAAAGACAAAAGTAACTAAATCAAAAATAAACCTTAAGTTAAAACAAAACGATTTCAAATTCAAATCAAAAAAGTGATATGATAAAAAATGGATTACAAAAACCAGACGAAGATGGGGAATTTTAAAAATTCCAGGTACTACCTATCCAACACAAATACTAAAATAAACTTGGAAACCTGCAGGCGGTGAGATGAACTTGTGGGCAAACGTAATTGGATGACAAAGTGTTGTTGTACTGTATAAGGGATACAGTGATACGTAGTTGGAGACAGAGTAACTAAAGAAGACGACGACGAACAAGCATACCAAATCGAGAAGTGGAAACAGTTCATCAGCACAAAAGGGCTTTTGAGGCAGATCCCTTTTCCAGCCAATTCTATTCCAAACTTTATTCAACTCGCTTTAAAACACTGAACACGCAATAGGGATACAAATAAATATAAAATGAGTCAATCGATAATAGAAAACTTTAGCATAGCGCTGCCAAGAGCTCGACTAATTACTCTATGGGTAGCATTTAACCTAGCTTTCATACTGCAGGAACCTTCAAAAAAATTGGCTTCAGTCGATGCAGCGTGAGTATAAAACCTTGAAAATAATTTCCTTATACCTACCTATATGTATTATGTACTATATTCTTATGAAATAACCACACGAACAACCGCAGAAAATACGACACCTTTTGAGGTCAATATTATGCAAAATATTAGCATATTTCAACGCCCTGCCACTTATGGTCGTCCTTTCGCCTTCAAAAACCCTTAAGGATCTCTTGAAACTCAATTATCAAGAACCTACTTGGTCGATGCAATGAAAAAAAAAACAATATTTTTTCTTTCTCCTTTAGTGAATTATCTGAAGAGCCATCTATGAAGTGTACCTACCCCTTTGAAAATTTATCGATAGCAAATGCCAAGTGTGTTAACAGCTTCGTTATAGCTTTTGCAGTTTAACCATTAAACAGCTAATTAAAGACTTTCAAGTATATTTAGTATCTTGATCAATTTAATACGTGTTTAAAAATATTAACAATAGTAATTTTTGATAATATTCCTTACTTTTGATTGAACAAGAAGCTTTTTTTAAGCTTTTATTCTACTACATCGAAAGAAACTCTCTTCTATATGTGTTATATAAACGTATTCCCAACATACAACATAATATTCAATTGACCCAACGTTTTAGATACATTTCCTTTTACCTTTACAATTGTATCATATACATGTAATAGGTATGGTATACATGGTAGAACATGGAATGTTTGTCGTCAGAAATTTTCTTCCATATAGTAAACTGCTCCATAAATATTAATTTTACTCTCAGTTTTTCATGCTGGTAGAAGTCCCTAAATAGACCAGCTTTCTTAATCGTATAGCTTATTTATATACAGAAATAGGTGATGATGCATTAAAACCCTTTATTTAAAATAAAAAATAAAACAAATACAATTAAAACGCTTTTTTAAATGGCCATCGTGTAATTTTATGTTTTGAATTATGATTAATTATGATTGATTATTAATCAATGAATTTCGTTCATATTTTGAGTAAAATTAATCCAGAAATCGTTTTTATTGTAATAACTAAATTTCTGAATCATACACCTTGAAAGATGCAAGTTTTTCCTGTTTATTTATAACGATATGAAATCTTTATTCCCTACATTCATGTTTGTTAAGAAATCGGATACAATTTCCTGTTTAAGACTCAAAACCAAACAGCAAATTTTGGGAATGGATGTATAACCAAATTATTGGTATGAGGATTTATGGGTTTATACATCATAATATCGAACATAAAAGTCTGATTGTGTAAAATCATCGATTTTCTTAAATTTTTATTTGAGGTGTAAATAAATTTTTAATAAATAGGTATAGTTTCTCTAATTTCATCTCCATCTAAAGATTTAAATCTAACTAATATATAAGCTATTTATGCAAACCTTACCGAAAACATTTTTTGGATGATTTCTTACTTTGTATAGAATCTTCCACAAATGTCAATAAGCCTCGCTCAAAAAGCAAATATTTAGAGTTTTATTAATTGGATCGTCAATATTAAAGCTTTGAAGAAAAAACCATAGAGCATCATTTTTAAAAAATAACTCTTTATCCTCCCAAATTAAAGAATCAAACTTTTGTATTCGATATCACGATCTTTTAAAACCTCATTCTTGTATTTTGTTTCTATATCAACTCCCAAAATTTGCAGTTAGCTTTTTTAATATACATATATTATATAGGGTTTATTACAGTTTCATTGTGGTGGTAACCTCAGAAAACTTGTGGTTGGTGAATGGGACTTCATGTTTATTATTTTTATTATATTTATTTGAAAGTTGACCGTCTATACCAATATAGAAATGTGAAATTAAACTAAAAAAAACTTAAGGGAACTAAAACTTTTAATTGTTACAGATGTACCAAGATAATATTTCGTGTGACTAAGTATGATTTTATGTTTGTCAAGAAAATATTGTACACTAACATAAAATGGCAAATTATCGTCGTAGAAATTATTTCTCAAAGAATTGGAAAATAACTGCGCCCTTGTAAAGTGAAGTTTTTCTCACTTAAAAATGAAATAATTTCTCACTCATACAATACAAACAATAAACATACTAATTGTAAATTCAGGTGTGACACTTACCACTTCATGAATAATATACACCATAATCAATTTTTATTGATTACTTTACAAATAAATTATATTAAAATTATATTCCTCACAGAACTTAATATATAGTGTGAAGTTAAAAAGTTTTCGACTACAATTCACACTTTTACCGTCATTTAAAGTAAAATTTTAAAATTACGTGTATTTTATATGTAAAATTTAACGGCTCGGCAAGTGTTGACGTTAACCGATTACAATAAAGTTTAAACCGGGGAGATAAAAGATATTTAAACTACCAAAAATAAATCTTCTTCAATCGATTTCAATCCGTTGTTTAAGTTGCTCCTAAGATCCTATTTCCACTTGGCAAGTAGTAAAGTAGATTTTATTATTTTCGATCTAGTTTTGAGTACTTCGAAAAAACGTCCCTCCCAATTGATTTTTTTCTTGTCTTGACCAAACCCACACGCCCCAGCCTTTTGTTGCATCTTATGCTAAATATACCCTATAAGTATCATATTTCTGAACACACCTTAAAGTTACATTGACGTTTGGTTACAATTTACGAAATCACTTTCCACCGTAAATTCAAATTAGTTGACTTATCCAGCGTTTTACATCGTTCCATTATGAATACCCTAATTAAATTTGGAAAATCAATTCATTTTATTTTATGAAAATGAAATGACCAAACACTTTTCACAGCATTTTAATTTTTTATAAAAAATTTCGAATCACTCCCTAAAAAATTGTTACATAACTTTAAAGGAAGTTTTTTTTAAATACATGTTTTCTGTCATTTGCTAGATTTTATAATATATATACATATATAATTTTTTTGTATGAAATATCCAAAAAAATACCACCTTTTTAAAACGGACTAAAAAATATGTGCCTCCTAGTCCTCTGTCCTATTCATTTAAAACTCAAAACAAGGTGCTCATGCATTATGCAAGCTACTCTGTATAGATACTCCTTATATATTATCATCGATTACATTTCTTTCGCGTTTACTTTTGAGTACATTATTTTCTAAAAACCATCAATATCTAATATCAAAAGAAATGAAACAGAAAATCAATACAAAACAGACATTCAGCCTAACTTGAATTTTTAATTAGTTTTTGTTCATAAAAATTTTCTGTTTTTTTAGTTTAGTGTCTGTGAAATTTACATTCGATTTTAGACTAAACTGCCGATGTGGGAGTACGTTGGTGGAGAAGATAGCGAGTTGATAAAACGTTTTAATAAAATGTTGGATGTAAACTTATCTGCTTACTGTTATAGTTTTAAGCTATTAATTGTATACCTATAAAAGGTACTCGAGATGGCATTTGCTTTTGAATATGTATATTATGTTTAGCAAAATCGAAACGCCTTCACGAAAAAAGTATTGAATGGCAACGCCATATTTAAGTTATGTGAATTATTAGACAACATCCTGAAAATATGATTTTTTTTTCCAGCATTTATCATAAAGAAACCTGAGAATGTCTTACTAACTTGAGCATGAATTGCAATAGTAAGAAATCGTGATGCAATATTAAATTGGATCGATTCAAACTGACAGTTTTATTTTAAGCAAGCATATGACACAACCGTTCAGAAAATCATTTTTGGGTTCTTTTACATAAAAATTTCAATTATTTGCTGTCGTTCGTTTTAAAGCTCATCTTCTTTTGTTTTTAAGAAAGATAAGTGTTTTCTTATCCTATTTTCCTAGATAATTTTTATAGGAATTTAAAAACTTCGAAACCAAAAATATGCCCAGTTTTGTATATTTATACAGAAAAACAGAAATACGAGGTAAACAATAGTAAAGTGAAAACTTAATTTATCTTAAAAATATATCAGATTTTTGTATAACAATATTTATAGTATTTCGTCTTATTTAAGTTTATCGGTGTATCATATGTCCATTTCAGAACTGGTGGAGGAAGTATGTTGGGTGATGTCAACATATCGGCGATATTGGATTCGTTCAGTGTAAGCTACGACAAAAGAGTAAGACCAAATTATGGAGGTATGTATAGTCGAAGAACTATTGTGATTTCAAAAGTTATAAAAGTATTATAAAAAATATAACGTTACAAGAGAAATGTATACAAATTAATTCGAAAATATTACAAAAATTACACAGGCTTTACAATAATTTAAATCGAAATTAAAACGAAAAAATATCCTAACAAACATTTGTTTGGATTTTTGGATTAGTTTTAATTTTTTTTAATTTTTTGGCTCAGGATACAAATCTGGCCAGAAAAATTAGTGAAATAGCGAGCTTAATATTGGAATTTTATTTAAACAGAGATTAAGAATTAATTTGAAATATTTAATTTTATTAAATGGTTAACGATCGAGTGATACGGTGAGCTAGAAATATTATTTTATTATCCCGGAACGAATGCAGTAAAATAATTAAATTCAAAACTTAACAACAAAACAAGAAAGAATAGCTATAAACTCTATTCGTGTTTCAGGACCTCCGGTTGAAGTTGGAGTCACCATGTATGTGCTATCGATCAGCTCGCTGTCTGAAGTGAAAATGGTACAAATTAGACCATGTACCTTTTACCTTGTTCATACACGAAACATATTTTTGTTCTTGATTTTTTTTTGTAACTAGACTTATTTTTGGTTTTTGTTAAAGAGTTGTTATTCTATTTATTAATATTTTTTTTTGAATTTATCGTTTTTTAAATTTTTTCGTTTGATGTTTTTCTTTTTGATGTCTTTTATCTGATTGTATTACTGACCACTTTATTAGTATTCATCTTACATGACTTTACATATTTTGCTACATTTAGTACCCTGAGGGCACAATAATTATTTCCTTTTGGAAATGTAGGGACACTTTTATTTTATTTATGTCAGTAGAAATATTTTTTCATATTCTTTTAGAATTTACAACTATTTCGTAATAACTTGTAGCTAACACACAACCGATTTTGAAAATGTTTGATGACCTTAAACCTCATTTGTTCCTTGTCTTGAAAGGTCAAATTTATCACAAGAAACAATTTAAACTAATTGAATTCATTATCCTAAATTATTATATATTTAAAACCTATCCATATAACATTAATGAAGGACAGCCAACTCGGTTACGATATGGTTAAAGGTTAACACAAATTAAAATGAGTATCATCATAATTATTTTTCTTATATTTTATAAAGCACATGTCTTTAGAAAATTAATATACAAAAAGCAGTTTTGTTTTCTTAAACCACTTAATCGATTTGTGTGTAGGTATTGTCAAACAATAAAATACATCCACAGGTTGCAGTCTGTTTGCGTGTTTACAGGAATTTAAAATGGGAGACATGTTTTTAACACGCTATGGGAAAATATTATATTAAGCGAACTTCTTCAAAATAAAAACAAACCCTCACTTTAGATACTTGTTTTCTGTTATACATAATACAAAAAAGCTATCTGTAAGACTATTTATTATTAAGTAAACAAAAACGGTTTTATTTCTTGACGAGTATATTCGAGGTCCATATAGTAACGCAGATTGATTTGGTTTTCATTCGCGCGTCATCATACCTTTTTTTTTATTTATTTAAGTAAAACATACTATTCTTTGAATCCCTTAGTCAGGAATTTGCTATAAAAATACTTGTGTCAAAATTTGCAAGCACTATATAAACATTTATCTTTTCTGACAAAAACAAACCTTAAAACAGTACAACAATTATAAAACAAAATAAACAGTTTTAAGCTATTAATTAGAAGAAAAAACGTGTGTATATGTTCCAGGTCCTCCTGTGGAAGTTGGAGTCACTATGTATGTCCTCAGTATCAGTTCGGTTTCGGAAGTTCTTATGGTACATACGTAACAATTAAACCAAAACTAACAAACAATATACAATTTAAGGAATCTAAATTGCATTTTCACCACATTTTTTTTTGTTTTATTAAACAAAATGAGACGTATAATCTTTATTTTGTTTGATATTGCTACGCATTTTCAAATTATATATCATTTTTGTTTTTATTTCTCAGAATTTTAAATAAATAAAATGTATTTAAAATTTGTTAACAGTTGACATATTGACATTATCATAAACAGCAATGCAATTTTTTAAATCGGATTTTTTTATTGGTGTTGTTAAATCAAAAGCTATCTCTCTCTCTCTCTCTCTCTCTCTCTAACTATCTTAAAATCTTTCTCTATCTCAGTATAACAAGTTTATTTATTTTTTGTGTTTTATTCCAATGTACACGTCATTACATTTCGTTTTAAAATTTCATAAACCTAAATACTTTAGAAAAAAAAAGATTTTTTGTTCTTTTTGTTTGGTTTTGTTTAAGTTGTTTAGTTCTTTAACTGTGTAAAAGTAATTTTGCATCCTATTTCATTTCAATTCATGTACATTAATTGAATGAACTCATATTTTTCAACATAAAAGAAAAACACTTTTACAAAATTATCAATATTTTTACATAAAACCTATATACAACATGGTATTTATGAAATTTTGATAGAAAAAAATATTACAAAAGTTTCGTTTAAGGAATTCGCATACATATCGTTTACACTGCATAAATGCTTCCAGTTTCATGTGTTCAAAAAAACATTAAAAATACCTATATATTATATAATATCTGCAATGTACCTACACAAAAACATATTAAATGTCCATTATCTATTGGTACACTTTATAGTTATTATTATTAAAATTTCGTGTGCTAAGTTAATATATATGTACGACTAAAATACAAAAAAACGTGTGTGCGTATATGTAATTCACAATAATAAACAACTTTTGTAAAAAAAAAATAAAAGCAACCCGGATACTCTGGTTGCGTGCATGTGTTCTTATTTAATACACACACAAACACAACTTTACAATCATACTTAAGGTCTTATAAAACAAAATATTAATTTTCCTGCAAACATAAAAATCACCACTTTGCTGGCTAATTTTTGACATCTCGAATTAACAGTACACCATTTAACACAATAAAAGAAACATAACTTAATAATGCAAGCCAAATCAGCAAAAAATCAAAAACCATTTACCTACTTCATTTTTCCTTCGTATTTTTAATATCATATACTAATACCATTGGTTGAGCACATCACAAATAATATTAATCAAATGAAATAAATATGTTAACTTTACATTAAAACATTATAATTCATAATAATTATGAGTTTTACCATTCATTGATTAAACATATACTTCAGAAACATGTTTTAAAATAATTCAAAATTACATAATAATGTAGGTTTTAATTTTAAGATATTAAATGCAGTGCAAAATCAACATTTAAGATTTACAAAAGGGTATAACTCAAACAATCTTGAAAATCACAGTACGTATATTAGAAGAGATCATATTCATACCCCCTATATGAGAGCATTTTTTTCAACCAACAATTTTTATTTTGTTTTTAGAACGCACAGAATAAAACAATAATTCATTTAATCATTCATTCCATTCATTGTTCATCGGAAAAGTTGATCACAGACGGATACAAGTCAACTCACAGTACATTCAGTACACTAGTTTGGGCTTAAACGCTTAAGATTATTTATTTAAATTTTGAAAATAAAACTGACTGTTTGATGTTGTTTAACCTAACCGGAACTGTCATCTTTCATTTTTAGGGCTTTATCAATCGAGTTTTTTGTACATAATATGTATAATATATATAAATAACCACCCTTCCAAAAAAAAAATTAGACAAAAACCAACAATGGCGCCACGCATTTTTGTTCATTTAGTATGATGCCTAAAATATTTGAATGTTATATTATTAAGCTAAAAGGACGATTTTTCAAATCATAATGGAGTTAGCATCATAATATGTCTAACATTTTGTTATCATCGGATTCCTATGTATGCTATTTTGTATTTTTAAGTTTCAGTAGATGATGAAGATACGACATTTTGACATTAATTCACGTCGAAAAAAGGTACAAAATGGTGTTTATTTAGTTTTCTGTTAGAACTGCCACTGTTTTAGGCATATTCAGTTGAATACGTGTATCAAGATAGGTTCGAAACTTATTTTCAGACGAATTGGAGATACACACATTTCAGGTTACATTACCCAACCCATAGACTAAAAGAGGAGACAATTTTATATTTATTATAATTTTACATAAAATTATATTTTATTTTAATCGGCATTAAATTTTCCGAGATTATGGTGGACAGGAATTTTGAAAACGCATTATCGAATTTGTCTACCTAAAGTAGTTTTTTGGCATTACCCATCAGAAGCTAGTCATTTATTTCCATCTATTTCCAAAGCAAAACAAATCAGACTAATCAATTTCTATTTAATTTATTTTTGTAGTACATATCATTTGTATGAAAAGATTAAAATTATTGTATAATATGTGTACAAAAGAAACATGTCTTACCCTAGTAATAATGAACAGTTGGCTACGTTTGTTTTGATACTTGATCTATAAGAACGTCTTTTACGTTACGTTATAGTTATTGTTAGGATTTTAGTTATGTATACCAGTTCAACATTATTTTTAATCTCAGTTTATAGGTAATAGATACTTATTTACCCACTAACTTATGTGTTTACTTACTTAAGGTGGCGCTACACTTCTCCAACCTATACCTTGGTTAAAGTCATCTTCCTTTTCCGAAGTCGTGTTCTTATTCTATTGCGCATTACCCAGTACTTTCCAGACTCGAGCTTTGTTTGATGTCTATCGGCTCTACATGAGCTAATAATATTACAACTCATAGTACACAATATCTACACATGACTCTATTGAGTGGACACATACGCATTCTTGTGAAGTCTGATTACTTTGAAATAAATAGTTTGTCAAATAATTTAAAACTAACAAATGTATTCTATTGTTAAAAAAAACTCAAATGTAAAGCGAAAGGAAATCTCAATAAAAAACTACTACTACGACTACTAAAGTCTACTGTCAGAATTACAATAATAACAATATAAAAGTGAATAGTCCTTTGGATGGTCTCTTTATTTAAACATGCGCAGACTTCACTTAACGAAAATTCGGAGTGTACTGGCTCCAATATTATGTGTACTGTGGTTACAACTAACTATCCATGTCCATGTCCATTGTCCAATTCTGTTCTAAAAAAGTATCTAAGAAAAATTCTGCTGCTCGGTTGATTAAATTCACAATTCATTTTAATATACCTACACATTAACAACAGAAACAAACATTTATACAAATACATACCAACTCGTTATAGGTTTTGTTGTGCTTCTTATTATCTGTGTGTGTGCCTTTAATCGTTTACATAATAAATGATAGGTAACTATTATTTTTGTTTCGTAATTTTATTTTAACTGTTTTGTTTCAAAACTCAATTTTTAATTTTTTTATGAGTTTCAAAGCGTTTTTTTATTTTTGTTGTATCTAATAATGTAAAACATTTTTGGCGAAAAAACCCGAGTGGAAACCAAATCAATAATTTTTTTAGATTCTGGTATGAATTCTTCTAGATGCTGGTAAACATATTCGTTTTTTTTTATTTTCAATTTGGTACAATGAAGACAAAATGCCAAATGTAAAAAAATATTGCTCTTAGAGCTTAAACTTATATTTCCATTAATAGATAACCAAATTTAGGAAAAGTTGATATAGCCACAACAACCTGATGGTCACTAAACGACGTGACTTTATTTATTCATGCGTTCAACTATACAGTAAAATAAATTGTATTTGTCTTGTTTCCCCCTATTTCAAAAACTGAATTTATCTCATTAGAATATTATATACAAATAAATACGTATATAAACCTACCTACTCAATTTAACTAATTCTTTAAATTAGTGGTTGATTTAACCATTGCTTCTTTAATGTTATAACCTTAATTTTTACATATAAAAAATTCTTTTGGACTGCTTAAGGTTCCAGTGGTTTTGTGTTTAAAGGCCCTTAGAACAGTTAACATAATATTTTCCACTTAAGTTTAGTTTCTTTTGTTCTTTAAGTTGACTGTTTTGGAAAGAAAATCGAGCATTTTTAATTTCGTATTTAGTAGATATGTATTTTTAGAAGACATTGATCATTTGGCTGATGTATGTTGTTTGCATGATGCATTAAGGCTTTAATATACATAGTGTTTATAAGATTGAGCTTTATAGCAACTAAAGATTCTGGTAAAATACATTATCAACAGAATTTAATAAAAGTGCATGCGGTGTAATTTGGAGTATTTATATACAGTTATATACAAATGTTTGAACCATGAAGTCGAACGTTATAACCATTTAAATTTGAATTTTTTTAAATTTTCTTTTGGTTTGTTTTTAATTAACTTTAGTATTTTTTTTTTTTTGTTCAATAACTTTTCCTCCTATTAATTTTTAGCAAAAGTTTGCTTTTCTATCGCATTTTTTTCAATAATATTTGATTTCGGCTAATGACGTATTTTGTTTTAATTTATTGTTACATTATTATTATTATAAGTATATAATTATGTAGTAAAGCCGCTTTCCAGCATGATCTAATATTGCATTTCATATTTTGTTTATTTTTCAACAAAACAAATTTAACTGAAATGTGGATGTGCAGGACTTCACATTGGACTTTTACTTCCGTCAATTTTGGACTGATCCCCGACTAGCGTATAGAAAACGACCTGGGGTCGAGACATTATCAGTTGGATCAGAATTCATTAAAAATATATGGGTACCTGACACCTTTTTTGTAAATGAAAAGCAGTCATACTTTCACATAGCAACTACCAGTAATGAATTCATTCGCGTGCATCATTCAGGATCCATAACAAGGAGTATAAGGTGAGTAAAGTTCTGTGGCAATAAGACAGAGTAGCTTATGTTGACATAAGCGATTTTTGTGTTTTCCGATTGGTAGTAAGTTCACAGTTTGAGAGCTACTACTTTGTCCAATCCCCATTTTGAAATCATTACCCGTTGAAAAGCTATCTTATAGTTCCTAAAAAATGTATTACTTTTACAGATTGTAGACTAAAATTTTCTTTTCGAAAACTCTTTTCTTAACATAAGCTACTCTGTCTTACTGCCACAGAGTTAATGTTACTCACTCAATGAGAACAAAAAGTTTTTTTTCTGCAAACTATTTTATGCTGCAAGATTATAAAAACTTTACTTTCTTATGGAATTTTTTTTAGAATATATACATTTGAAATGTATTACCTATACCTAAGCTATTTTTAAAATATAAATAAAATGCATGGGGGCATATTAATTTTTAAACTGTTACTAAGTTCAATTATTAATTATTATTATTTTAATATATATTATTTATATTTATAGTAAGATTATATTAGTTTAATAAACAAAAAGCAACTTGGTGTGGAGCTGTAATAATTGAGTCATTGAATTTTAATGTGTAGTTCACTGAAACATGAATTTATCAAGTGAACTATATGATTTCAAATAGACTTTTTTTCTAGCTACGAAATTTAAAATTTTGAAATGTGCTAAAGATGGAATTTCCGTTTTTATGCCAACAGCTTCATTTTGCAGTAAACGGGTTCATGTATAACATAAAGTGCATTAAAATTAAAATTGTAACAATACGTGACCTATAGGATAAGTAAATTTTTAAAATGTTTCTCTTAATAAATAACTCAAGAAATTTTATCTATTAAAGCTTCATAATTCAGAAGTTTACCCTTGTATATACTTATTGTATATACCTAAGGTATTAATATTTGTTTAAATATTATTTATTTTAGATTAACTATAACTGCATCATGTCCGATGAATCTTCAATATTTTCCCATGGATAGACAGCTATGTCACATAGAAATTGAGAGCTGTAAGTATATATTGCAAGATCTTAAATTAATATCTACATAATTATTTTATATATATAATCGATGTGAGAATCAAATATGCGCTTGTAACTTATTATGGTGAATTTAGATGTTTACAAATATTAAACTCATTCAGAATATAAATTAATTCTGTAACATTAACATTGTGCTGTTTGTTCCTTTTCAACTATATATAAATGTGTGTGTTTAGTTTATTTATTCTAAGATATGGCAAAAAAAAGCAACATCGATCACAATAAATTAAATTAAAAATGACAAAGGTTAAGCATTTGCATAATATTAAAACCTCGATTCCAAATATACTGGCACTTCACTGCTTTTTCTTAAATTGAACTCGTTGCAATATATTTATAATTACCTAGTGAAATAAATTCAACAGCATAACATTTTTTCAGTAAAAGTACGTTTTTTTTTTGTTTAGTATATTTTATAACGACGTAATATTTAATAGTGAATTGGTATTATTCAAATTTATTTTATTCTTAGGAGCAACATTTATAAAAATAAAAAGTTAATTGGTTGGTTTTCGGTCGCCTTCTCTTATACAGCAACCGCAGAAGGTTGATTGCAAATATCGACTGGTAACTAAAGCAAAGGATTTTTATAAAAAATTGGTTTAAATGATTAATTGATAAATTATTTAAGAAGGTTTTTTTTTTAATAATACAAATTCTATATACTATACTACTGAAATACATCAGCCAAGTAGAATAGTAGCACTATTTTAATGATAGATTATTTTATTTAATACTTGAATAAAATTGTTAATTAAAACGAAGAAACACAAAATAAAAAATATATTATTAGACATTATAAATACCGAAGCACTTCGATCACTCTTTGTATGCACTGCTTGAATTTAATTTAATTATTATTATTATTATAATTTATTAGGCTGTACATAAATGTACAGTATACATAATTTATGAAACAGCACTATAGCTACCAGGGCTTAAGGCCGGATATTATTTTTATTATATGTATAAAAACATAAAAACACAAATATTACACCATTAAGAATTATTTTGTTCTAAAATATTGAATACTGTTAAAGCAACTAAATCAAAAATCTACTTAGGTAGATTTGCATAAAAGTTTTTTGTAAAACATGTATAAATCATTGATTCCTGCTATCAAAAAAACTTTCGTGCAAGTCAAGGATTCGTTTAATTTAATTCATTGAAGTGGGGTTGAAAAAAGGCTTTGCAAAATTTAATTTAGAAAAAAATATAAAAATATATAAGTATAAATCAAAAAATGAAGTCAACTGGGAATTAAATTCTTTTTATTTAAACCCTTAAATATTTGAATTGACAACGTTGCAATGTATGATACTCTGCTTTTGTTAGCTTAAAAATATGTTTTTTTTTTTATAAAACAAAACTCTATATACATTAGGTACTACTGAAATACATCAGCCAAGTCTTAGAACTATGTAATGTAATTGGACTTCTTGAATTATTGATTCTAAAAAATTTCCAAAAATAACCATACCTGCTATACAAACGTTATGAAAGAGGTTATCTATCCGGAAAACGGCTCTTAATATTAACTTATTCTGAAAAACTATAAATTCTAATTTTTTAATTGAAAAATCAATACATACATGGGTAAATAAATTAATTTGAAAATAGGTCCTTGAATGAATATAATTAAACAATTAAATTTAAATGTTAAAGAAATTTTATGTATCGTGCGTCGCTACAATGCAGAACTAGTCTATAAGTCACATTTTCAATTTTTTTCAGGAGAGCGTTTTTATACATAAAAACTTTATAGTTGCGGAACTTTTATATTAAATGCATTGCCATAAAACACTTATATATATATTATTTTTTAAGCTGAATCAAAAGGTCTATAGTTGAATTTAACAAATTTATTATTTCTGGGGATTTTTTGACATAAGATAAGTAAAATACTGAATTTTGACATGGTGATTATATTGAATAAATAAAATCCTGAATAAACTACTGTACGTATGGGAATATATAGTTATAATACCGAAATGAGCGGAACACAACAGGTTTCCTTATGACTTCAAACGTGAAACCTACAAAATTTTTTACGTGATTCCCTAAAAAATAAGGATACTTACTTGACATCCAACCGTTTTAAAAGAGGTTATATTTATCGAAAAAATGGTTTTTTCGAATTTCTTGTTAACGACTTGACGGATTTCGATTTAAGTTTTTATTCAGGAGGTCTTTTTAAATCCAAATAATATTCCATATACAAAATTTAAAAAGAACATATGTTTTCGGTGTGCAGTAAATTATTAAATACTTAAAATTGACGTACGTATTTTTATGTTAAAGTAATTTTATTTTTTAAAATTTTTTTAAGAAAGCCGTTCTAAAGTTTTTTTTAATTTTTTTTTTTGTAAAAATTAATTTTTTTTTCGAGAATCCAGACGGGCGGTGGTGGTGTTACTTATATTAAGCTTTTTTAATAGTTGCTTAATCAATTTATAGAAAAATTTTAATGCTCCTTTACCTATTTGTTGAATAAATTACATACATGTTTTAAAGTATAACATTTTTTAAATTCTAAGTCTGAACCACAAGAGCAAGTTCGTGCGATCCAGTCGTGCATTTTATTTTTGAGGTGTTTTGAACATTGTAAAGAGCTAAGCTCTTAAATATTTATGTATATACAATATACATGTATATTTTTGATGAAAAATTCAATAAACAGTAAGTCCTTAAACTTTACACAAAATTGACATACCTATATATGTATCAGATTTTGCTTAGGTACCACAAAATTATCAACTCAATTTTTCTTGCACATTTAAATAATAAAATTATTTATTGTTATTTTAATTAGCTAGGGTTTCAGTCTTAGGCTTAGGGTCTCAGTCTAAGACTTCATAGATTGAAAGTAAATCTATCTATTACTAAAAACAATACTTTTGTCAATTATTCATATTTCTCTTTTATTTTGTTGATTAAAATAAATCCAAATGTTTTTGTTTTAGATTTTAAGAAATATTGATTTTTTAATTGATGTTATTGACCTTTATAACTATATAAACTTTTGTTGAATTCGCTTCAAGTCAAATGAAACAAATATTTTATTTTTGTCACAACGTTTCGTCCATGTATATGGACATCATCAGGTGAACAATGGTTTCTATATTAGCATTGATAAATATGTTAAAAAATTGTTTACAAAATATTCACAAAATAATAATCACTTACAATAAATGTTGTTACATTCATATTATATAATAAACTAATTTTTCGTGTTATTTGGAAAATGTTACTTGTCAGTTAAAGTTTGTACTGTGTAGACACAAAATAAGTTTATTATTTAAGTGACTATTGTATTGTGAATATTTTGGAAACAATTTTTTAACATGTTTATTAATGCTAATATAGAAACCATTGTTCACCTGATGATGTCCATATACATGAACGAAACGTTGTGACAAAAATAAAATATTTGTTTCATTTGACCTGAAGCCCATTCAATAAAACTTTAGATTTTTTTAATTATTTGTATTTTATATTATTTTATTTTTCCAAAAATAGAACATAATATTAAAAGTTTTAAATATTTAAACATAATAATTAAAGAAGAAAAAGTGCAACGTATTCATGAATAAAAAAAGTTTTGGTTTTGTTGATGTAAATAAACTACATATTCCCTTAGAAATAATAATGAATAGTTAGAATAGTTTAAATAAATTAAGATTCTTTAATTTTGTTTCTATATATTTTAATGGTATAATATGGGCAAAATTTAAAGAATTTTGTTTTAATTTATTTAACTATTTTTATGAAGAAAAACAAAAGGTAAAATTAGTGGTGTTTTTGAAATGTGAATAGCCAGCTCATCATAGTGTATTAAAAATAACAAAGAATTTTATAATCGATTTTTATTATAATAGTCTGCGTCTAAAAATTTTTGGAGCTGGCTATTCACTTTTTCAATAAATACCGCTATAATATTAGGTAATGACAAGTTCAGCATAACAAGAATCTTATATGTATATAATACATACCTACTATAATTTTTATTTATTCTTTTCATTTATTGCACTTATATAAATAATTCAGTTTCGAGTTAAACAAGTTACTTAAAACTTCACAATTTTCACATATTGTAAAATAATGTTTAAATTTTCACTAAAACTGTACCAATTATTGCACAGGGGTTGCGTTTTTAGAAACAAATTTAAATTGTGTTTTCTTGGTAATCCATATAGACTTAGCGTGTATAGAAATCGTTTATCTTGATATCTATCAAGGGTTATGTTAGGTTCTTAGCCTGTAGATATACAAATTGATATTAATCAAGGCTTAATTTTAATAAATTTTCTATCTGGACTAGGAAATATAAAAAAAAATAAGTAAACCGTTATAGACATCCAGATCTAATCTCAACTGCTATTGTATTGTAGGTATTATTGATCAGTTTTTTTAAGAGTATATAGATCTTCAAAACTAACACGCCTATTTGTTTCATTAATATCCACAAGCAAGCAGATTTATTATAAATTTGATTCCTTCTATTTTGAAATAAGTAAATAAGTTGATCCACACTTTTGGGTTTTCACTTTAATGGATATTTAAGTTATAGTTAAGTTTGATTCACATGATATTTATTTCTTCAAATTCTTATTTTGTATTTGACTTTTGTATTCACATGGCAATTAGCTATTTATGAATGCCTATTTCTTTGTTTTTATAAACCTTATGAACTGGATCGTTGAACGATTGTAGAAAACAGTATAATTTAAAAAATTAATTTTTATAATTAGTTACCTATAGAGAATAAAATTATCTTTTTTATTTAATTTATTTGTGTTCGCTTATTTCTATTTCTTAAATTTTCAAATTTATGCATGCTTTAATATAAAAAAAATGTTAGGCAAGTAAATTAATTTAATAAATTATTATGTGAAACACGTAAAATATTAAGGAGGTTTATTTATGTACATACGTATGTATTTCCTAACTTCTGTAAAATCTGTAAGAACTTCTATTATTTATTTGTAAACTGTTTTAGCTTCAATTTTTGTTTGATAATAACCATTTTTATTTTATTTTAAGCTTGTCACTTTCAATAATTTGTTTGCACACTACTTAATTTTTTCGGGAAGTTGTATTAAACTTACATGCTCTTACATTAAATTTGCTGAAAAGAGTGATTAAAATTATGAATTAGGGACCCTGTTTATACGTATGTCAAAGTAGATTTACACTTCTTAAGATTTCTGTAACTTTACAGATTAAATAAATCAGACTTGTATACTGTTATAAAAGCAGGGTCCATATTATAGCTTACCTTATATTAAAAAAAAGAATAAGTTGTCATCATGTATGAGAGACTGTTATTGTATAAATTTATAACACAAAAAATTGGGAATGACACTATTTTATATATTGTTTTGGCTCTGGAGTCGGTTACACTATGCGAGATATACGCTACTTCTGGAGAGATGGACTGAGTAGTGTTGGCATGAGCAGTGAAGTTGAGCTACCCCAATTCCGCGTTTTGGGACACAGACAGAGGGCGACCGAAATTAACCTTACCACAGGTACCCACCAAACTTGCAAACAAAATTATAAATACAGTACAATAAAACACCTGTTTTTTTTATTTTACTTTTAAGTATGAGTTAAATTTATGAACAAGATTATAAAGCTTTTTTTAGTAACGTTTTACCTTTCGTAGAAACTTTAACATTATATTTTCGTTAATTTAATTTATTTTTTCAGTTCGTATGATTACTATGATTTTGTTCGTTTATTTTGCACCTTGTTTTTAGTATAAAATTATATATAGGGATTTAAATTAAGTCCTTTTGGCAAACTTTTTTGAAATTAACATTCTTATGTTACAGAACAAATAGAGATACAATGTGCCAACTAAATACCCAATTTTATTCTTAAAACTTATAACTTCTTATTATATGCTATTGTAATGAGGTAGCTCCGAGGTCATGTATAATGCTTTCGAGGAGGATTAATTAATATTTGATTTTTTAATATCACCTGACACAAAAATTATATTATATAGTTTAGAAAATAAAAAAAGTGCCCTCAATTTATTAATGCCAAATCAATCCAAAATAAAAGCACTCCTGCCAATTACTACTGCCAATAAGAACAAACAGTAGCCGTAAGTTTTATGGATATTGCATATTAAATTTCTTTAACAATCGTATTAATAGTTAATTATTAAACTATGAAGTTCTGAATGAGACTATTAATATGTAATGAAAAAAAATCTATATTTGGTAAATTATATAAATATATTAACTAAAAACTTATATTTAAAGCACAAAAACAAATTCTAATGCAAATGTGTTAATAGTCTCACAAAATATTTTTTTGTTTACGCATATTTTTATTTATTGCAAAATGAACTACTACCAATTCTACCGCTACATCGAATCGTTTTCCTACTGAAAAATCGCTGAAAATATATTAATCAAATAAAAAAATGTATCGTAATTCGTAATGATACAGTTGGATATACTATGCGAGACATACGTTATAAATGGAATGAAGGCCCTAACTCAGTCGGTGTCTCAAGTGAGGTATCTCTTCCCCAATTTAAGGTCTTGGGTCATCGGCAGAGAGCTATGGAGATCAGTCTTACCACAGGTACCTGTAGACGGTTACCGATTTTTTCTGAGTTTTTATATTATATTTAATTTTGTTTTTTTCCATAACATTTTAAAATGTTGATATTTGGTTCATAAAAAATAAAAAAAAATTGATAATGAAAAAAAAAAACTTTGAATATCTTTTACATCTTTTTTTGAAGGCTTACTGCTGTGAGTTTCTGTTCATAGTAAATACTTCCATTAAAATTTTCTTTTTATTTAAAAGAAATAATTATTCCAAATTTTGTTTGATGAACTGGAGAATTTTAACCATCTCCTCTCAACTGAGCTAAAAATTCTAATATTTTTAATGCAGCATTCATATTATACTCTCAGATTAACTCAAAATTTGCAGCCATATCGGTTAAACACATTATTTTCTTTGAATCACAAGGGATTTACTCTTACTTCTTATATACATTTTGGAAATTCGAAAATAATTAAAACTAAATAGAACAAAACTTTGTGATGCAATTTTTTCGGACGTATCTCCTTGCAGTATTGTCCGAAGTTTCTTTTCACAATTGATAAGCACTAAAGATACTCAAAGTCTCAATTTTTAAAAGTTTAAACAGATTCAAACGCATTTTAATATTGATGTTAATTTAAAAGAAAAGTCATTTTATAGATCGGGTAAAATAATTCAATTTTTCTTAAATTGATTATATGTATTAATAAATATACTTTTGAAATTCTATAATATTTTCCACATTTTATAATTCATTATGAAATTGAACATATTTAACTTTATTGAATACATATATCAACACTTAGCCAATGCATGTTAAGCCCGCAAACTTACTCGCATTAAAAAATTAAGATTTTTATTTGAAGTAATGCTATGCAAAGTTCATAATTATATAGTTTCAATAGTTTCCTTTTTAATCGTTATAATAAAACTTTAGCACAAGTCAACATCCAACCGCTCGATAGCATATATAATATACGCGTATTTGTAGTTTAACTAATCATATCCCAAGCTTATTATAGGCTTTCGAAGTTCTAGCCACAAATTGAAAACATGTTTATCATTTTAACACTTCATTTAAGATAACAAAAAATGTGTATATCAATTTTTATTTGAATTGTAGCCACTTAATTTAGCTACCATTGCATTTAACTAATAGAATCAGCCATTACAGCAAAAGCCCTCCCACAGCATGTTATTTTATAAAAGAAAAATTAGTTGTCAGGTTTATTTGTATTAAAATTTTGACGAATAAATTGAATCCAATTTAATAAAACGTAGCTTCTTTCATCTGTATATAAACGGAAGTTGAAATAATTTTTATTAAATTAAATTAAACCCAAATCATATCAAAAAGTCATGTTCTCTGAAAATATTTACTTCAGTTCATTTATAAAGAGTTTTGAATGACTACTTAATTACTTATTTATATACAAACACAAAAATGAAAACACTTTTTTAAATATTTAAATTTCGTAAAATTTTTATTTTCAGTTTTCTTTTCAAGGAGTTTTTTTTTTACAAAGCCGGAAAATATTTTAAATACAATATCACCTTTATTCTAGTTTTAAATAATTTTATTTATTATATTGTTTAATTAATTTGTTTCTGTCATTAAAATCAATCAAATCACAGTTATTTATTTCTTTTTGTAAAAAAAAAATGCTTTTTTCTTACTCATTCGGAATTTTCAACTGTAAAATTATTTTTCTTTTATTTTAAAAATTAACTTATGTATGTAATTTATTGCACAAATCAAATTTTAATAAATTGAGTGTTTTCTTTTTTCCACTTTTGTCTTGGTGGATTTTCTTCCCTTTTTCAGGAAACTATTCGCGATTGGCATGTGAGATTCAGTTTGTGAGATCAATGGGGTATTACCTCATTCAAATTTATATACCATCTGGATTGATCGTTATTATATCGTGGGTATCTTTTTGGCTCAACCGAAATGCAACACCTGCTCGTGTGGCATTAGGCGTCACAACCGTGTTAACAATGACAACGTTGATGTCATCAACTAATGCAGCATTACCGAAAATTTCATACGTGAAATCAATAGACGTTTATCTTGGAACATGCTTCGTTATGGTTTTTGCTAGTCTTCTGGGTAAACAACTAAATTAAAAATATAAATTTTCTATTTTTCGTTCTCTGTCCCGTTAAATATCCTGTATCGAAGTACATTACTAAGAGCAAACAAAATAATTTGTATCTTGCGTTTTTATGTGCTCACTGTTTTGTTTGTTTATTTAAAAAAAATGGATTATCTTGCCTCTGTTGCATTATACCAAAAATATAGCTTGATTAATATGCGATCAAGCAATGGTAGTACCTAACATCAAATCAAAAACTATAAAGCACATGAAAAATAGTTAAAACTTTAGAAACCGGGTTTCCAACAATTCCGAGCAATTTTGCGCATAATAAATAGTGCACAGAAACGCAGGATACAAATAACACACAACTAAATGTCGCAATTTTTTTTTCTACACAGAGCATTATATTGATAAATCGTAATTTCTTTAACAGAAGTTAATTTTGCTAACAATAAAAAATACTATGCATAAAGATAAACATATAATTATATATATATATCCTTTAAACAGACATATATATATATATATATTTATATACAATATAACTGCGTGTATGTATAGGTATACGTACGTATAAAAACAAAATAAAAATCTCTTTTTTCGTATTTGTATGTTATTGTTAATTTTCGTATAATGACATATTATCATTTTCAGAAAATTAATGCAAATTCATTGATATGCGCTAAAAGACAATGCAAAAACATACCGCGCTTTTTTATACGCAGACATTATGTACATTCTAAAAACTTTTAAACACCTTATTAAAATCCTGAACGCCTTATATGATTCGCACTTTACTCCACTAAACGCTTAATTTTACAGCAACGCAAAGAGTATATACAAATACAGAGCTATAGATATATAAAATATTCACAAGTTGTTAAAATATTGATTTCAGTTAGGCAGTAAAAAATTAAGTCCATCAAAAAGCCTCAAAAACACAAATAACAGTCATTAACAAAAATATTAGAGACCTTATTCTATAGGAGGTTAATATCTGATTGAAACAAATTTAATTTTTATGTAAGCAAGGTGTTTAGAATATTTAATCCAATCCTGAGATTTATTTTGATATAAACGTTTTATGAAATTTAACTTGTTTAATTTCAATACCTACTTAATTAACACTTTCGATTATTTTGTAAGACTAATTTATGTCTCACATTACTTTCAAACTTGTTTCGAGGACAACTTAAGGCTCCACTTTTGTTTTTCATCTATATACATAACAGCAAAAAAATATAACAAATATTCAACGATTATAAAAAAGCAACGGTTATGTATTGCGAGTGCTTGTTCAATGACTTTCCATTCGAAAATATTTTCTTTAAATGGTATTATAGTGACAAAACCTAAATTTTTCGGTTGCTATTAGCATAATTTCAAATTAAAAAAATCTGCCATTGAAAATTATTATAGTTTTTCTTTTATTGTCACAATCGAATGGAAATAATTCCTCACCACCTGCTACTGCACTTCATAATTTTATTTTTGATGTAAATATATAATGTTTTTTAATTTGATTTTGATCTTAAGCGAAATCTTGAAAAGATAAAAAAAAATAAAAAAAATATGTGTATAATCGCAATTGAACATTAGAAATTATTATTATCAATTAAATGTCCAAATTGGAAAGTTAAAATGCGATATTACACTGTTTTTGTGTACTATGTGTATGTTCTGTTGCTTTCCACGCAATCAAACGTATTTTTTTTTATCAAATTTATTCAACAAGTTATACAATACAGAACATTTTTATTTGCATCTTTTAATTTCACTGTTTTAACTTCCATCAAATCAAAAAATGTTAAAATCATATAGAATACGCTACCGTCGGTTACATGGCAAAACGAATTCAAATGCGAAAACAAAGATTTATGGCGATCCAAAAAATAGCTGAGCAAAAAAAGCTACAAGTTGAAGGGGGACAACCAGCGCCCAATCCGAATCCAAGTGGGGATCATGGACATGGGCATGGCCATGGTCACAGCCATGGGCATCCTCATGCACCAAAACAAACAGTGAGTAACCGCCCAATTGGCTTTTCCAATATCCAACAAAATGTTGGTACGCGCGGTTGCTCGATAGTGGGACCCTTGTTCCAGGAGGTGAGATTCAAGGTTCACGATCCTAAGGCTCATTCTAAAGGCGGAACTCTCGAAAACACTGTCAACGGTGGACGTGGTGGTGCTAGTGCTGGTGGTGGGGGTGGTGGAGGAGGAGGTACTGAAGGCGGGGGTGGAGGTGGAGATGCCGAAGCTGGCAGTGCAGTCCCCTCTCACTTACTACATCCCGGAAAAGTAAGTTCTTATAAAGTTTAATGTAAACAATAACATTTTCGAAAAAAAAAATATATTTTTTTATAATAAAGGACATCAACAAACTCCTAGGAATCACTCCCTCAGACATAGACAAATATTCAAGAATAGTCTTTCCCGTATGTTTTGTTTGTTTTAACTTAATGTACTGGATAATATATTTGCATGTGAGTGATGTCGTCGCTGATGACTTAGTATTACTGGGAGAAGAAAAATAAATTAATTCGTTCGTTAAAAACAAAGCAAAAAACAAAAAACACAAAGTTAAAAAGCAAAATATCGATTTCGAAAAACAAATATATCCATAATATTAAAGAAAATACTGAAACACTACCATCACAATAATACCCGCAGATCAACACTATAAATAACAAAAAAAATAATTAAGATTAACATGTTCCCGATGCTGAGCCCATAATTACTTCACCAGTCCAAAAAGAAAAACCTAAAATAATTGTTATTACCAACCTTAACTCGAAAAGAATTAGGTTAAAAATCATAACTTAGTTTTATAAACAAATGATATAATTTAGTCTTAAATATTATTGTACAAAAATAATTTTTACATACATGTTTATTATATAAATCGTATGGACAATTTGCGAGTGATATAACCACTAAAACACGCTTCCTAAATTAAATAAAAAGGTAAATGTAAAACAGCAAGATCGTTACAGAGCCCTTAAATAAAATTGTTCAGTCATAAAATAATACAAACAAAACAAGTTAGCGGCCTCTCGCAACGAAATTAAATTAATTAAAAAAAAACGCACAGTTATAGTGCCCGCACCAAACAAAATTCTAAATTGGTTTACCAATACTATTTATGAAGAAAAAGCAAGTGTTTAAAATTGTTTTAGACAGCGCAAAATCGATTCTCTATTTTAATTAGTAAAAAAGAAATAGTTAAATAAACATTCGCGCTTCCAATACTATTTGCCAAATTTATTTACCTCTGAGAAATCTCGATTGAAAAAAAAATTAAATACTACATTGCACAATTTTGTTAATAACAAAAATGTATCTAAGCACATTCAAATCATTTTTCATTTTTATTTATTGTGCGTTGAAGTTAAGATTTAAATGTTAATCATTAAGGTCAGATTAAAATCTGACACAACAGGAAAAGTGTTTGCAAACTGCTGCTGATTTATTCTTTTCTGATTTTTCTTTTTTTTCTATAAAATTAAAATACATAAATATTACGAAAATATTACTAAAAAACTAAAATCCTTTCCCTAATTTGTATCTTTAATTTTATTTTATTTCTCAATAAACGTTCATATGTATTTTTTTATTTTTATCTATATTTTCCAAGTTTTTGTTTCGAATATTAAAATAATTAATATTTCTTTGATTTAGAATTTGCATCCGAAACTATAAGTTTTTTTTTGCGTATTTACATTTTCTAAATTTAAAGATTGCTTGATTATTTTGAAATTTGGCGACATGCTTCTATGCACATAAATAATGTTTTAAAGTGTAACCATTAGAAAAATCAAAAACAAAATTATTAGGTATTTAGTTAATGTTGAAATTCTGTTTAATAGAAACGCATTTTATCACATCTTTTTGTACCTATTAATGTTCAATTCCAAACATAAATATAGTAAATTTACTTAAGAAGCATCGGGAAATAATAAATTACAGAAAATAACTCTCCACGCAAATTAGATAGTATTAAAATGATTTACAAGTTAAAATAATAAGAGAAAAAACATTAAAGAAAATTCATTCAGAGTTAAAAAAAAAAATAAAACGTAAAAAATACAGTAAAAATATGATATTTTCAGTATTCTCTACAGAAATCTCTTTGTATTTTTTTAACCACACCTTTAAAATCCAAAAGAAAGAAAGAAACACTTAATTCTGAAATAAAATAACAAAACTGAAATTTTATTTTTCACAACACACTACAAAATTGCAATTGCAAACTTCTCAAGGAGTTCAGCTGCGTGCATCATTTTTTAAAACACATCATTATAGAAAGTGTTTGTAGATATAGGAACAGTTTTTTTTTATTTAATTTTACATCTTGCACCTTTTCTCTAAATCTCATTCAATATACACGTATAACATATAGAAATACATAAATTAAAGTAATAAAGATAACATGGAATATGCATACATAAATATATATTTATATAAAAGTGTGTATATAGGTACTTATAGATTGTACAAATAGATATACTGAAAAAAATTCTTACTAAAATGTTATATAATAATAATTTTGCAAAAAAAAAAAACAAAAATAGGGAAAATATTATAGTAATAAAAAATTAACAGTTGAAATTCAAGAGGGAAAGAGGTATTCAAAACGTAATAAATATTTACATATTTATTATTGAGATAAAACAAAGATTACATGATCATGTAAACGGTTATATGTAAGCATATAAAATGCAAAGTTGATTAATCTCTCGCGCACTCAATTTAACCAAAATATACGTTTACCCATAAAACATTTATATAAGAGAACACAATTTATTCATTTCCATTTGATGGTTGTGAAAAAAAGGAGCACTTTTTTCGATAGTACATGTTTGACCCAATCTATACTCGAACAGCATTTTCAGCATCTTTTATTTTATTCACCTTCTTGCATTAGCATCTTTTGGAAATAACGATTTTTGTTTTTAAACAGCAGTGATATATATACAAACTATATATCAAAGTGAAATCTACTTGAACTGCCTAAACCGCAATAATGCGATAAAAACATATTTTATTTATTCTAAAAATTTAGACAAATTAGATCTATAATGCTCTTATTCAGGTTAAGAATTAAACATCAATTGAAAACTGTGAACGGTGACTTATATTCAAAAATAAGCATTTTTTCAATATGCAGGTATTGAGCAAATATTAAAAAAAATATACAAAATAGTATGTACTCGTAATAATCCAAAACATGATTTGGATTGACTTAACCACTTCAAAATACTAAAAATAAACTTGAAAGTTTAACTTTAGAACAACAACTTCATTTGTCTTCGAGCCATAAATTTAGATAAAAAAATTATGTTACATACAAAAAAAATATTGTGGAGCTCAAAAAACGTATATTCTTTTGTCTCCTATACATCACAGCTCAAACCAACTTGTATTCTGTAAACAAAGAAAGCACTCATTTGATATCGTTGTCCAGTTTTGTTATAATATTTTCGTAGAGCTTCTAGAAATACTATTTTTTTAATTAATAATAATAAATCAATACAATTTTTTAGGTAGGTATAAAGATTAAAAGTTTATTTTAAAAATATATGGAAATTTTATTTGGGAAAATCCAAACCCATTATCCTATAGCATCATAATAGATATATATATATTTATGTAAATAAATAATTTGCAGGAAAAACAATAAACCTTCTGAGCAACTACAACAACACTTAATATTATTTTTATGAAAATAGGTAAAAAGCATTATTTTGTAGGAACAGACTTCGCAAAACATTTTTATTAATTTTATTGTATTAACAAAAAAAAAGAAAAACTTGCATAACAAAAATCACTCCATTTACCACTTCTGAATGGAAAATAATATCAATCTTCTTAAATTAATTAACACATAGTAATAATCCAACCATTCACATGTGCATGTACATACATACATACCTACTATATTTTAAAAGGGTTAATAAGCTCCCTATTTAATTTATCTTAAAAAATATGGTCGTAGAAATAAATTTTCAAATAGTTTGAATAGATTAACAAGACGTGTCAACACTTAATAAACAAAGACAAGGGTGTTTTTCACAAAACTATAAATCTTTCCACATCGCAGGTTTCGGATCACATTTGTTTGCTTTTCATTTTGTAAATTTTGTTTAACATCGGTTTTTATTATTAACTAAATAGTTTTCAAATGTATAAAACAATAAGAAGCAGCTCGTTTTATATTTTATTTTGATTGGAGTTTTACAGAGAGCTTAGAAAAGACTTCAAATTTATAAACAAAAATGTTCCTAAGCATACTTTTTTCTATTTTAATCAAATGGATCATGTCCCATTTCAAATAAATGTTTTTTACTTACACAAGATTTTATTTAGGATTATTTGAAAAGTTGGTATGTGTGTATAAAACTTGTGTAAGTGTGTGCGTATGTAGAATTCATTGCATTTTCAAAGAAAACACTTCAAATGCTCCCTCTTTTAAAACATATATATGCTTATGTATGTCTTATAGCCAGATCAAATAGTGTATATAACCGAATAACGAGTATAATGACTGCATGCAAAATATTGATACATTTTATAAATATATCATATTTACAGAAACAATAACGCCAACCCAAGAAATACTAAACAAATTATTATATGATTGTTTCAAAACTGACAACACTCTTTCCGATTCCTGGTTATTATAATAACTTTTGAACTTTAAAGTGTCGCACTGTAGAATGAAAATAATAAATAAAAAGAATATTCAAATATAAAAATATGTTTGAAAATTAAACAAAAGCAATACTTAAAAAAAAAAAACAATTTTTAATTTTGTTAAATTTGAATTATTTTTATGATATTATTATTTAAAAAAGAACACCTTAAATATTAAAAAAAAAAAAAAAAAAAAAAAAACAAAACAAAAACAAAAACCAATTCCAAGAGGGAATGAGTAGAAAACTAAACAATTTAACATAATATTGAAATAGACATAAACAAACACAAATTATAGAAACAAAATTTGTTACATAAAAATGTTATCTTTGATGTGAATGAAGTTTTTAACTCGAACCTTAAGTTATTTAGAATAATTGAACGGTAAGCTATTCTACCATATCAAGTTTTGGGAAAAATTCTATTTGGAATTATTTGTAAATAGAAACAGCAAAATAATATTTATGCTGATGCTAAATGACATAATTTTGAAGCTGTTTTTCCAAAAAATATGTATGGGATGTCTAAAAAATTAAATTCTTATTTGCGCATATAACTAATCTCTTTGAGGTTTGTTATGTAATATGACTTATTTTTAATAAGTTTTTTGTCTAATTTCTACTTGAATGAATTTAACATCAAACTTCTAAATTTAATAACATTCTATACTTTTCGAAAAAAAATCTTATTTTTATACATTAGGTACCGGGAAAAAGATCTACTATAAAACTATTATGAATGATATTTAATATAAGATAAAACGGATGCTCAACGGTTTCGGAGCCTATATAAGTTTATAAAAAATTAGAAGTATAGACATACAAATCGCAGGGAATACATTCGATGTTTTCCCATATAACATGTTTAAATATACACATAATAAAAATAATACTTTCTTCAAAATTAGAAAAATGTACATTTAAAAATAATTGAATAAATACATTTGAACACAAAACAGTTACAAAATAAGTGAAACCATGAAATTCTAAAATATAATCACGTAAGTATAACATAGCTAACAATTAACTTATATTATAATAATAAATAAACAAAATATATTATAATAACAGAATGACAAAAAAAAAACTTGAATCAATTTCGTTGCTTGATTTCAATATGAAGAATAAGTTGTTTTTTATATTCATACACATGTAGACACAAATTCACATATTATATAAATATTTATATTGTAAAAAAGACAAAATACAAACAATTCTGAGATTATAAAAAGTAATATAAACCTTAAAACAGTTCTGTACTTTGAATGCATACAGTAAAATTATAAAACCAAACTAATCACGCATGGCCGTTAACACAAATAGACATTTTGTTATTATTCAATATTTGACAATCGGTTTTTAAATGTTTAAATTTATTTTTTACTAAACTCTAATCATCCAAATTAGAACTTGCTTTTTATTAAGGAAATAGTATTAATTGATATGCAATTTGATGCGTCTTTGGAAATTGGAATATGAACTGCATTATTTATTTGATGACCCAAGCCGAGATCATGACATAGTCCCGAAGAAAAACTACATTTGTCATGTAAAATATGTATATGAATTTAAATTTATGTGAGCAGGTATTTAGTTCTTATTGTTGCATAGAATAATTTTGTTTGGTTTAGCAATTTCCTACCAATCTAAATGGGAACTAGAAAGCATTTATCTTTTTCCAACTCTATTTTAATTTTTTATTTTATTTTTCTTTAATTTGAACCCCGAAAACAGTTTAGATTTGATATTTATAACTTTAAACATGCATTTAGTTCTTAAATCTGTTTAGTATATTATTTATCCGTCCATAAAATCAATATCGCAAAAGTTCCTATAACTTTAACTGCATTAAAATATTTCATTTATTACAAACGATAAATGTGTTTATGTACCCAGCGTTATTACTTTGTCAAAAATACATTTATACTTACACACAAAAATATCGCTTTTTTCGAAGTTTTGTCATCTACCAAAAATTTAATAATTCTATTCTCCAATTTTACATTATACTGCTCACTGAATTATAAATTCCGAAGAAAAATTATATAAACTTTTTCGTGTTATAACTTCTTTTAAAACATTAACAATTTTGATTTTGTAGGAGTTACATACATTATGTGTATTATGCTTGTGATTTTTGTTATTAATGTTTTTTTTAATATTTAAGAAGTACCCACAAATATTTCAAACAGTGATTTTTTACCACAATGCAACAATTTAATTCGTAAGAACTAGCTATATATTTATCGGTCCATGCGATAAAAAGAACTCTTACTAAAGAGACTTTTAAAAAAAGAATATATATACATATAAATATGTATAACAACTATATAAAGAGAAGTACGTATGTAAAATGATTGATCAATGATCACAATTTTTGACTGTGTTAATTTCATTGTAAAACTTACAATATATTATAACTAGAAAAAGAGAAATTTAAGAAAAAAAAATAACTATAAAATTAAGTTTAATACAAAAAAATACGAAAGTGAAAAAATAAAAATATAAAAAAAGCAAAATAAACTAATTTGAAATTGAACCATTGTTTTAATATGTCACAACTACATTATATGAATGTATGGTATGTTAGAGAAAAAGGTTCCTATGGTAATTGGCCCGTAAGTAAAAAAAAAGTTCTGCTTACATTTCCTTTTCTCAGAAATCACATACTCTAATAAAAGGTAAGAGAATTGTTAATACTTAAAAATAAAAGTGTGAGTGCCGGGACTCACGGTTAAGATGTGTAAACATACGTAACGTAACTTGAATCACAATCACAGAATCACAATCACGATCACAAGATACGTTACGTTTTTTTTTTCACCCTACCGCCAGTATAGATGTTTACACATCAAAAAATAACTAAGATTGTTTGTTGGTGCTTTAAATCAAGCCGAGCATAGTTAAGCGGCGCGTTTAGTTCAAGCTTGCTGGAGGTATATAGAGAAAAATGGTGCCTAGAATTGGGGCTTAAACCCTCTCCTATACAAATAAGTATTTCTTTTTAATTAACTTAAAGCTCACAAAAATTGATAAAAACTAGATAAGTAATCAACTGCTTACAATTACTGGCTCCAAGTTGACGCTCTAAGTTAAACTATATAAACTTGAAATTCATGTGTCATATAACTAATCAAAACATTACCTTTACTTTTCTTTTTAAAACAACAACATTTTTATAGTGGAAAATTGAAAAAAAAAACTACTTCTATCACTGTATTCATTATTGAATCGACCATTTAGGTCGGAGTTTGCCCTATCACTACTTCTTATCTCAGTTACATTGGTCTCGTTCGAGTAAAATTTAAAAGCAATCCGGATTGGTTGGTGTTGTTGTAATCCTATCCTAAAGAAAAAAATAGCTGATGAACAAACCAGCTGTTTTCCAAAATAAATCTGAAAGGTATGAAAAAAAACAGCTGACATCTGAAAAAAGTGTCAGCTGATTTTCAGCGTCTAGTCTCTCACTTTCTGTGGCAATGGATTAAAGAACACGCGGGATTTCTAGTTTGTGGTTTTGTTTTTACATAGATTTTGATTTTTGCCGAACAAAATAAAATATAAAATATATATAACATACAAAATAAATATAAAATACCATACATACCTATCCAATCCGGTTTTGGTCGTTCGAAAACATATCTGATGCAAAACGATCTTAGACACCCTATCGGCCTATCTCTTTTTTGCTATATCCTTTCAGTTTTATTAAGAATATATATGTAGAAAATCTCAAAACATTGAATGCAGAGTTGCCAGACCTATGCAATTCGATGCACTTACAATTTTGTTTTGTCATTTAAAGAAAATGTTTATAGGTAACTTTTTAGATTCAAATCTATAGGTACATATTATGACAATATAAAACTTCTATAGTTCGTCGTTTACCTTGGCACACTAAAACTTTACCATTCTCTTCTTTCTTCACCTTTCTATAACCATTAAAACGATATTCGTTTCACTATAATATTCCAATTGTCGCTTTTAGAGCCGTGTCGTTTTATTAAAACGCCTTACGGAGTATGGGTCAATAGTAAGTACGCGGGTTTTACATGCGGGAAGTCTGGGATCGTAGGACTAGCCTTTGCAATATACTTTTTCCATAGCGTTCCAATACAAAGGTAAATATTTTATAAATAAAACTACAGTATTTACGATTTAATTAATGTTTTAATTTATATATTTTTTCTTACACTTTTTGACATACATTTTTTTTAACAAATTCTGATACAACTAAATGATACACATAATTATTACTTTAACATATTTTACGAGTATTTTGTATATTTAATAAATTAAATTGTGTTCCCTATTCGGCATCATGTTATATTTTTACATTAGGCATTCTGTTTTAAACAGAAGTACATACTTAAAGCATGCATTCGTTTTTTTTGTCTACATGAAATTTGGCTCCAGTGAAAAACGGCACCAAACAAAAAATGATGAATGCAAATCCGAGCTAGTGGTAACTTTTCATAAAGAAATTGGATCCCAAACTGAAAACTGAAAACTGAAAAAAGCTCTAAAATATGAAAAATCAGACCAAACCATAAAAAGAAATCAATATTTGTTGGTTTTGATGTAAAGTAAATTTTTGGAGCCATTTTCACTTTTTTTTCATTGGAGCCGTTTTGCATCTTTTGTTTTGGGCTATTTTTATTCCAAACAAATTTCATGTAGCCCACTTTTTCCACTTGAATCATAAGATAGTTTCAGAAGTTACGATATAACTGTTAATCGATTATTTCTATTGCACCAAATTTTTATATTTATATACATTAATATATTCATACAAATAAGCATTTAATGGTTTTTAGTTGGTATAATGTTAAATATACTAACTAATTAAATTTATATTTCCTTGTATAGTTTATAAAAACAAAGTGGGGAAATGAATTTAGAATGCTTCAAATTCAAGTGATTGTTAAATTGTTTTTATTTTTGACTTATTAATTCAAACATATTATCTAACTCGTTTTCCCTTGAGTATTAATTATGAAATTTCTTTGGTGGCCCGTATGAGTATGTAGGTAAAAATAAATACAGTCTTAATAATGATATAATGCTTTAAAAACAGTAAAAATGTTTATGAACAAAAAGTTTTAGTATGATAAGCATAGGTATAGCAAAATCGAGTATGTATGTAATTTGTAATTAATTTTTGGAGAAGAATTTTTTCCCTTAATCGTTTACTGTTATGTATTTTATAGTTATGTACATACATAAATCAAACAATGTCGGCAAAAATAAAAATGTATGGGTATTATGTTTTATTATACAAATATCTATTAAGTGAATATTTATGAATGAGTCTGAAGTTTTATTAAGCGAGAAAGAGTTCAGTATTTTTTTTTCTTTAACTTGTGTCAACCTTATAAAAGCATGTAGGTACTACTCTGCCTAACTAAAGAAATAGCATCAAACTAAATTTCTGGGGTAAATTTTTAAAATTTGTGATAGACCATGGAATCCAATATTGGTAATGTTGAGCTTTAGATCCCTTCAAGTTTAAAAAATTGGGAATACCATTGTTTAATTGTAGTTAATAATAAACTAAAACAAATAAAACATTTCGTTTCGCATTTTATGTAGTTCAGTTTAAAATGATGCATGCAGAAGTTTACCAATAACACAAAATGGCTTAGAATTAAATGATTAGGTCATGTAGGCAGCAAAACAAATTAAATAGGTAGGTACATAATCACAGGTACATACATTAAATAAAAAGATCATAAAATAAAACTTTTTTCTGTAGTAGATGCACTTTTAATAATAAGCAATCTAAATGTAAATATAATTTAAGTAAAAAAAATGTTAAAGCTGTTTTGCTCCCATTGAATTAAACGCAAAAATTTGTAAGTTCGAGAATTCTTTTACGTTTACTTCCATTATTTTACCTAGTTTAAACAAATTGTATGTATATATCTACATGAATATATGTTTGCCTTTTTATATTCATAATTTGTTATCGAGTGCGTAAACAAAAATTCATGACGACATAAACTATATTCCATTCAACGGAATATAATATAGTGATAAATTTAATGCGCTATTATCTATTGCTAATTTTTGCGATTTGTAAAAATGAATTCTGTTTTTATTAAATGGTTTTTAGAGAGCCCGCTCTTAAACTATTAAATGATGCAGATTTGCATACTAAACAATGGATCTATCACAACTACAAAACACACAATACATAAACTAAAACTTAACAAAACCTTTATATTTTTTCTACAAATATTACATTCCATGAAAAGCAAAATTAGGCTGTGGTTTTGATAAATCAATTCACTTGTTGCTGTTTTTGGTATAGAACCGAAGGCAAACAAAGCGCAACAGTTTTTGTTTTGCATATATGTAATTCGAAGTCTAACAATTATTCAATACTATTTAAATTTTCAGTACTGATACAATTTTCTGATTTGCGTATTTCAGCTTATAAACATAATCTATTTATACTTAGCAACAGTATCTAAACCAATAACTCTAATAGTATATACATTTAACTAGATAAATAATGAATGTATGTATGCCTCTAAAGTTTTTGTTGATTAGTATATTATGTGTGTTAAATGTGCATATTGCTTCTGACCGGAGTCATATTCAATTATTCATGTAATATATATTTTGATATAAAGTTATTTACGTTTTGTCCTTATTTTAACATTGCTCTAATATTTATTTATGCATTAGATTCCTTAAGATTTTGTAAACGGGCCAATTGATGGGGAGCTAGTTCTTCTGGTATGCTGGCTCTGCCCCCAATAACCTGCTTGGGTGTTTCACGTTCAGCTTCGGCTGAGGCAAAAGCATCATCAAAATTTGCTTCAAAGTTTGCTTCAAAAGCATTTTCATCGCTTTTATTGGTAGATTCAACATCAAAATCAGCAGTAGTCTTATCGTTAAAAGGATCTTTTGGTTCTGATTTAAAATGTTCTACAAGTTCCGTGTGATATTGAGGCTTCTCGTCCGCTTCAAAAAGCGGTTCAGAGTCATCTTCCATATTTTCATTTTCATCGCACATCTTCTCAGCACTTCCGTCATCGACAGCAGAACGATTTGGTTCATCGGTGGCTTGTGATCCGCCCCTTTCGCCTACAGGGGGGAAAGATTTATCTGTTCCATCTTCAACCATAGGGGTTGCAGCTGTAACAATTATTTGTGCCATACCTAAGTCTAATGTATTTGCATCATCCTTCTTGGCAATCGCTTCTGCGGCTAAGGCTGACGACTTTAGTTTTTGTGAAACAGCTTTCATATTAGTCTCAGTATCGTTGTCCTATAGAAAAAAAACATTATTTTTAAGTATACCCGCGATAAGTATAGCAGACTTTTAAACAACAATGAAAATTAAAAATTAAATTAATAATCTCAACATTCTAGAAGTGAAAGAAAATCATCGTTTCATGTTATTGTTATTAAAATAAATAATAGATAGCCCAAAGGCAAAATGCTCAACACAAAATCTCTTTCCAAAAATACCTAATAAGTACCTACATTGATTAATTACGGAAAATTTTTAATTTTCAGACTTCAAAAAGATGAACGGGTTGAAATTTTGTACTCGAAAAGATGAACACTTTATTCCCCACATAATTTTTTACTTCTTCTTTCCCTTTAGTTCCTCCTGAACAATACTTTTGAGCTTGTTTTAATTTGTTATGTAAATAATTTTTAATGTTTACTATATCTTCTTCCTCAAACATATGTTGATGCTCAAAAAGATGAACAATTTGAAAAGATGAACGGGCCCTGTTTTATATCTGTTCATCTTTTCGAGATTCTACTGTATTTGTTTTTAATTCAATAAATTGACCAAAAAAGCCCGAACATAACTTTATAAAAAAAATAAGGGTTCATTGAGAAAAATTCTTTCGTTACTTAGTAGTTACTGAAAAGTCCTTAATATCGAAATAATTAAAATTATAAAAAAAAACCCCTTCTCCTTCTAAAATAAATCAAAATTAAAATTCTGATTAATAAAACACTAGACAACAATACAATAATTTTGTACTTTGTATAAAAAATTATTTCCTAGTTTTGTAAGGAACCTGGATTATCAGAATCAGAGTGAAGAGAATGTTTCAATGGAGTCGGGTCATTGTTGGAATATTGCTTCAGATATTCCAGAAGTATAATTATAAACGAGCAACGAAGAGAGAACGTAGAAGAAATTATAATATTACACCTTTTATTATTAAATTTGAAAGAAAATAAATAATTCATTTCTCAAAAACACGATCTTATTTTGATCTTTCGTACTCATTTTAATATTCAAATCGACAAAAACTATATGAAATAATAATATTCATATACCTACATTATTATGTATACAATCTGTTAAAATTTGTTGTCTAGTGAAATTATAGACTCACAGTCGTATTTATTAGATTTTTCTCAACTTAGACACTGTCTAATTGGTGGAAATATGCTTTATTTATTAAAAGGCGTGTTTTTTGCAAGCCCGATGGGAATTGGATGAAAAAAACGACGTCGGTGCTAAAAAAACTTACATGTAAAATGCAACAACAACTAATCCCCTGCGTGCTTAGCAAATCCCATAGAATTCTCGGGGTTTAACTTAAGCGCACAAAAAAACTGTGTTGCCGGCATGAATTGCCGTATGAAAAATCCATATTTTTTTCTGTGATGGCGTCGCTAATCCCCGTTGTCGTTTTTTCAACCAATTGCCTCCGAGATTGCAAAAAAACACACCTAAAAATAAAAATCACATTATTTACGGTTAAGACAATTTACTCTTGTGTCTAAGTTCGGCAGCTATAAGACAACAATAAACAAGGTTTTTGAAAGTTGGACAGTCGTCTAAAGTTAGACAACGTTTATAAATAAGACCATTAGTTTCTCACCACTTAAGTCCAAAGGAAATGAAAATATAATATGGCAAATGATAAATAAAGATCTTTACTATTAAGAAATCTATATATTATGTACATCGACGAAACAAAAAGTTTTTTTTTTTAAACAGTAAATTAAAAATTCTTATTTCGATAGTGATAGATTTTGCATTATGATAATGCGAGATTTTAAAAACGAGATTTTGAAATGCGGTCAATTGTACCCAACGTGATTTGTAAAAATTATTATTTTTTTCTATAAATTATCTAAATATTATTTTATTGTACTTTTTGTTTCGTCACTTCTTTGCAACATTATATATACTTAAGTCTTTATTTACCTCATTATCCGGTTCTTGGATGATAACTAACAACAAAAAACATTTTATATTAAATTACATGTAAAATATTCTTTAATTAGTGTTTTATGCGGTTCAGCTATTGAGCATATACTCTTCGTAGTTTCTTTCTGAAATATTTTTTTTTATTGATTGCAAAAAGTATAAATGTTTCAAAAATTGAAAATCACGAACTTTTAGATATAATCAAGAGTATTCATACATTTTAATACATCAGATTTTATTTAGAAAATAATTATTTCATTTTAGCTACGAAAAGTGCACACCCTATTACACTCGATTATTTTTAAATATTGTTTGAAATAGCAAAATAGCATTCAGTATTATTTATGTAAAACGATAATGACACAACAGATTTTAATGAAATTTTGTACATTAATAGAAAATTATTATTAAGGAAAATGTTTTTTATATATTTGATATAAAAATACTTCTGAATTTTGCCTTTATCTGTAGCAATAAATGTAGCAAAATGTTAATTGAAATGTTAAAAATTACCTCTAAAGATTAAAAAGAATAGTAGAAGCAGATACATATTTAAATAATTTCAAGGAATACATATAGATATGTCTATTACCTGGAGGAGGAAAACTTGGAATTCCATTAGGTATAGAGCTTGAATCGTCATCTGAAAATTAGAAGTGATATTAATTTTACCTTCGTGAAATAAAAAGCAAGTACATAATATTTTAAAAATATGTTATTTATTTTTGAGTTTAAGTATCTTAAAGTATCTACTAGTTTTCTTTGAAATATATCCAATTCTTTTTTTTTGCTTCTTCGAGAAACCGTTAGTAAGTTTTAAGTCTTTCCCTGAACCTAATTAATTCCCAAATACCTGTGATGTTACATTATTTCAAATTTAGAACAACAATTTGTTTTTACACTTTGTAATAGGTGTTTTTTATTAACAGAATCGTTCCATGTATAGATCGTCAGAAACATGAATTACAACAACATTAGAACCTCTATCGTTTACTGATGGCTATTTAGTTTTCCAGATGTTCTTAGTAGTGTAAAAAAATTGAATTGAATACAAACACAGGAAAAAAAGAAATGGGTAAGTTATAAGGTATAGGTATATAAATATTGTTTTATTTTAATCTGTATAAAGAAATGTTGGGGCAAATCTGAGGCCGGATTAAGGTAACGTGAAACGTCATACGACGTCGTACATAAAGTCGGATAAATTTTGCAACCCTGTATAATTAATAAGGAAGTGACTCTAGACATGCCAATTTATAACTATGGTTTCCCCTGCCCTGGGGCAAGGCCTTCCTTAATTAAAAAAATGTTGGGGGTCGAATTTAATAAGCCCGAACTCCAAAGCGACACGTATCTTAAATACCACATTGACTTTTTTCGAACTTATTCTTTACGACCAATTTAGCTAACAGATTATTCAGGTATAAGAAGGCAAACGAAATACTAACATTATTGAAGACTTTGGTTACCTCATTTTAATTAAGCTAAGAACTTTTAAATCACAAAATAATACCTGGAATATCCGTTGACTGAAACATATCCTCATTTAGCTCATCAGCATACTCCTGTGGTAGCGGAGGCGCCATAGGAAGAGCTATACTGGGTGGTGCTGTTGGTGGAGGTGATTCATCTCCACCATCTGTTAGGGGTTCTCCATTTTCGTCGCATTCTTCTACAACCAATGATGGGAAATTACCAAATTTTCCATCAAGTTCTCCTTCCCACCATCCATCGTCAACCCCATGTGCGCTTTTTGTGACGATCTTTATAATTTGCCCTTCCTCAAAGGTTAATTCATCTTCAGCAGTTGCATCGTAATCGTATAAAGCAATACAAAATTCTTGTTCCGGCTTTTTCTTATGCGGTGCCATTATAACAGAAACCTGGTCAGGTGACTGTATAGAGTCTACAGTAGGATCCTCGTTATCTACTGTGTAATCAACTGAAGAAAATGATATCTGAGAGCGGAGTTGGTTAGTGTTCGAAGTGCTGTTAACGGCTTCTTGTTCTATGTCCAAATAATTATGAGGAACATAGCCTTCTTCACCACGGTAGTTTCGTGCGCGTAGCCAACCATCACCATCTCCTTCGCCAATAACTTCAAGTTGTTCGTTTTCAACAATGGTTAGCTCATCAGGATTTTGAGCCTTCGTTTTTGTAAATAGTTATTGTAAAGAGTTAATGTGAATGGTGAAATAAATTTAAAATATATTTACGGTATAACTATATAAGGCAGTGCACTTGAAAATAGGTTCCTTTGTCTCAGGAATCGTTATATCTTCATCTCGATCATCAGCACCCCAATTGACTTCAGTTGGATCTTCCCAAGCTCCTACAGATGGAGCAACAGCTTCCACTACGTGAATTTCATCCTCTTGTTCTGTGGTGGAAAGAATAATTTAAAATATTATTTTCGGAAAGACAACATTAGTTTTTGTACCCTCGTCACTTTCACTAAATGTCCTTGCTCGTGCCAACTCCTTTTCATCCAAGGGTGTTTTAACAAGAGCAACAGCTTCAACTGCTTCCTCTTTGTCACTATCATAGAAAGAGTCTGAACTAGGGTTCTCCTAACATTTAAATTTAATATGAAAGTAAAATTGTTCATTTAAGGATTATTGTATGTGTTAAAGTGTTATAGAATCTTGTGATTAGTTTAAATTTATGTAAATAGGTATGTTTGTTTTATTCTAAAGTCAAAATAGAAATTAAGCTTTGTTGACATTAAAGAATCTTGTTAATATTTTATTTTGATATCACATTAAAATTTCAAAGAGACCCAAGCCATTTTGTTTAAATCTTATTACGAAAATAATTAAGATATTTTTGTATGAAATTCCATACATACCTATATATACAAATAACTTTAAACTTACCCCCTGTCCCGAAGCGTCTGTTCTCATCGATAAGGAACTAGCTGATCTCGTGAGTTCTTGGACACCCATTATTTCAGCTTCTTGCACCCACTCGTCAACGTTGATTCCTCCGTTTCTTAAACACTCAAGGCAAGCTTCTGCTTTAGCTTTCTCTGTTTCGGAGCGTCGGATAGATTCGCGGAACTCTTCTATCTTCGTATCCAAATCAGGTCCATTGGGATCGTTAGGATCGGTTCGTTGGCCTGAATCACGTAGCGAAACGCAAAGAGCTAACTTCTTTGCATTTTCTCGAACACTATTATTTTCTTTAACTACACGTCCTGCAAGATTTTTGGCCTCCTTAGTTAGAGTCTCTGTTGCTGATTCATGTTCAGCTGTAACCTTCCGTACTGGATCGTTGTCACAGGGTTCAAAATCATATTGAATGTGTTGCTTTAGTACAGGATAAAAGAGGTAGCAACACTGCAAATTATAGTCTCTTGTCAATTGCTGTGCCTGGTCCCTAATTTTTCCAAAAGAATTTTGAGTTGCAGAACATGTGAGCAATTCTGTACGCCCCATTAATGTCAAGTATTCTGCAACTCGCTCGAATACGTAATTTTCCATTGTTGTCATAGTTGTTTGTAAATCAACGGTGAAATAACGATTTTGATGAGCATTGGCTGCTGCTAAACTGAGAATATAGTCATTTCGAGCTCCTGTAGATTTTTCCTCAAGTAATTCTTTGCGTGAAGTAACGCGAGCGCTATTTTTTTGCAATGATGTTATGGATTGAAAGAATGATCCCTTTTTCTTTTTAAGTTTTTCTTCTATGTCTCGAGCCTTATCGCGGACATCATGCGCGCAGTGTTCCTCGTCAAAGTATTGCTTTTTTGTTTTATCTACATCTCCTACAGTAAGATGTAGCTCCTTTTGAATGTTAACGACTTGATTTAAACATTTCTTTGCAATCGCTAGTTTGTAATCGCGTAAAACTTTTGCTTCGTCCGCGATTTGCTGTTGAAAGACTTCAATTGCTGCAAGTCGAGCTCGAGCCAACTTTTCATTTTCTTCCAATACCGTTCGCCAAACGCTCCACATATTCCTATAAATTATAAAAGCATTTCTATAATGGAATACAAATTACTGTCAAAGATGGTATTTTAGGTGAAGGTAAGGTAATGCAAAATCTGGTTATAGGTATATATTAATAAAAGGTTTGTTACTCGAATATTATTATCCTAAGATCTAAGTAACAATAGGTCAAGAGCCACTAGCGAAATAACAGTTTTTCAATGGGTTTCATGTTATAAGTGAATTAAAAACAAATCCCAATACGATATTACCTATGGTCACAAAATACCTTATATTTTTAACATAGTTTCAGATATCTTTTTATGATCTTGATGTCCAAAGACAGGTTTTTTTTTCAATAAAATAATGCTAAGTAACAAGACCAAATTAATGTTTACATAATAATTCTAGTACAGTATTACCTATTCATTGTATTTTTCCTATCATGCATCCGACTGTCTATTGTATGTATAACTCTACGCCATAAACTAGTTAGGTATTGTTGAAATCTCTTCTCCGGGCTCATTTAATTCCAATGAAAAATTAACTTGAAATTGATATTATATTTGTTTGGTTACTGCAACTTCTTGTTACAAGTTGCTACTTATCATTTTTTTTTTCCTATGGGATTTGACAGCAAATAGTGCTAAGTCGTACGACGTCGTACAACGTTTCGAGTTTGCAAACAGACATATTAACTATTAATAAAGAAATGTCAATTTAGAACGGATTTGTTAATAAAGATACTGTTTAAGCGGCCCCGCAGGGTCAGGGCCCTTCACCGGTAGGCCACCCAGATTTTTTTTTTTCAATTCGCGTGAAGTAAGTTAATGCAAACTAATTTAAAATGTAACTGTTATAAATTGGCATATCTCTACCACTGAAATTTTGTAAACATTAAGTGAGAAAAAGTAAAAATTACAACAAAAAAATTCCTACAAAAATACCTACATATATATAATTTTGGAACCGAAAATCGAATTTTTGTACACAAAATAAAATTAAATACTTGTCCTATCTGATAAAAGTGCAGTTTTTCTTAATGCAATACAAGTATCTCTGTAATATTAAGCCTTTTAAGACTATTTTATAAAAAAAAAACAATCTTGATACATCTGCGTCATTTCCTAGTTTTAAATAGTTATACGTATGTACATAGGATTGTATAGCAAGTTATACATTCGTTAAACAAATTTGAGATTTCGATAAAATAAGTAGGTATAACATTACATTACAGGGATGATAGGGAACACGAAAGAAGTGGGTCTCGCAGTTAACAGGCGGCGCGGCGTTCCCAGAAGTTGGTTGGAATTTTGAATATGAAACGTATTGAAATATCTTAAGTCAGGTGGCTTCTGGCTTTTCGACTATTAAAACTATTATTGATGGCATTTTTTGCGACAGTTACCAAGAAATTAGCAATTTATTTTTAATTTTTCAAATACTTGTGATATTATTTTTCTATTTTTTTTATATTTTGAAATTTTTTATTCAATCCTGAAGTCCTGAAATGAATTTGGAATTAATTTCCGACTAAAATCGAGCACATTATAATAAGGTGTGTTACCTAACTTTAAAACTCTGTGCATTTGTGTGAATTTCTACGCCATTTTATTTTGTATATATAAACTTTGGCAGACTTTGGTGTAGAAATTCACAGAAATGCACAGAGTTTCAAAGTAAAGGAACTAGGCTATAAATTCTTTATTTTAACAAAACTCGTGAAATTTACATAACAAATGAATCTAAAGAACATTAGCATGGAAAACAAAATCTGCCGTCTGCATGAAACTAAAATAGTATACCTATGTAGGTAATTAATTTTTCAAAACATCCCAGCTATTTATTTGGAATATTTAATATTCTTGTATTTTTTCGTTAATAAATTTGCTTGTAGAATTCAACTACAACGACTACGAACAGTACCTACCTACATTATCAGAGCTTAAAGTCTTCGAATATGTATAGTTACTTACCATCTTTCCTCCATTCCTTCCATTTTAATATCAGGAATATTTGGAATCTTTTTATTCAAGTAAGCCGACGATATCTTGAGCAACGCCTCGCTGTATGATTTTTCGATACTCGATCGTTTGATAGTAAACTGTCGAATGTCCTCCAACAAGTCGCACTCATGTTGATTTTTGAGTTGCAACTTAGAAACTTGTTCTGTATGTAAATTTTTTAAAAATTTAACATAGTTTCCCTTAAATTAAAAAAAAAAAGAAAAAATAAATACATATATTTAAGGGGCTGATTTATACATATTAGAAATAAAGTGAACAAAAATATATTCAAGCACCAATTATGAAATAGGCATTCCTTGAATTTTTTAAGAAAAGAAATAAATAAAGTTTAATTGTGTTTTTGTGTACGTATATTCATTCTGTTCTTTTACATATCGATTTAACGAATAAAATTTCATATGTTAAATCGATAACTTAATAAGTACAAAACTTATATGAGAAGTGCAATGAAACAGTAGTCATACAAAAACTTCAATTGAACAAATGCTATGATGCTTTACCTTTCGCGGTGGAGGCTGCATGTTTTTTTAGCTATTTATGATTTTAAGATTTATTTCGGATTTACGGACTGGAGCGGTAGTTGATTTTAATATGACTTTGAAACGCCCAAGCAAAATGTTAATGATACAAATTTATTAAAAATGTATTTAAGGCTTTTTGTCTTTATAATACTTTATAATATTATCACAGACAAAATAAAAGCAATAAGACTATTATATAATTGCGATTGAGTTATAAAAAAAAAACTTTGTTAGAAATGAAAAAGTAACACAAATTTATTTTTAACTAAATAAATGATTTATTATGTGGGTGTGATGAATTTCAATAGAACTAATAATTGCGTTAAGTATGAAGGAAGATATAAATTTTATTGTCGAAGCATAGATTCATAGAAACAGCAATTAGCTAGAAAATATTATTAAACTTTTTTTACAATAAAATCGTTTTTAATTCTTTTTCAGTACAGGCGCAACAAAAAATTTGTTTGCTTTTATATTTTATATATAAACTTCATTTCCTCTAACAGTTTTCTTGGCCATTCCTTTCAGCTATTAACACTTTTCAATATTTAAAATATTACTATGCTGTAAGTTTTCTTTTTCACATAAAACACAGTATATAAGAAGAAACTTGCAACATTAAAATATTGAAAAAACTGACAATTTTTCTCTTATCGATTGCTAACTCCGTCCTTATTTTTTCTTCCTCGTTCCAGTTAAAGCTTTTCTGGAATAGAAAAAGCTGAAAGCACTTGCGAACACATGCGGAAGTGACATTTAGAAAACCAAAATCGCAACGCGCAACTGCCAGTTTGAGTATAGTTTTTCAATAACAATAAAGATACGATACTCAGCCCAAAACGATTTTAAAACTATTAACTTTCAAACACGTTAAATAATATGTGAATTGCTATATTTAACGACTTTTTATTTTAAAATATACTGAAAATCAAAAACACTTCCAGTATTCACTTTTTTTTCCAAATGATTATAAGCACAATCAATCTCTTTGATATAATTGAGGGGCCGATCACGTTATCTGTGAAGCATAAATAAACCCAATTAAAACAAAAATTTATTAAGTAACCACTTTATCAATAAATTGATAAAAATAAGTATCTTTACTCAAAGGGTGATTCATATACATACGTACTTTCTAAATTGGTGAATATTGTAGATGCTTCATAATTCGTTATATCAAATTATAAATTTTAAATCCAAGTATTTTTTTCGTTCTAAAAATGTTTATTAAAATTTTAAAACAAAATTGGGTTATTTAAAAACCTTTAATTCTTTAAAAATGCTAAAGATTAAAAAAGTTTTTTTTTCTCTACTAAAATTTAATAAAAACAATACAGAAAATGAGAAACCTTTTTAAATCTCAAACATTTTTTTGGAATAGAAATTGTAAGTATTTAATTAACTTAATCATTTAAAATATTAATACAAATTTTTTAGTGACCCGAAGAATAACGAACCGTCTCCGAATTCGCATTAAGAAATTATCGAAAAAAGACCTTAAACCTAACTTTTAGTCAAATTTAAGAAAAAAAAAAACAGCTTCGTACCAATTTAATAAAAATCAACCAAGTTATTTTTGAAATTGAATTTCCAAAAACAAAAGATACATTTTTGTTGCATCGATAAAATTGTATGAAAAACGTTTAAAAATGGAACAAAAACTCATATGATTTGTTTCATATCAAGATATATGTAAGTTATGCATTGATTAATACGCTTTGGATTAAGAGAAACTGCTAGGTTTATCGACTAAAAAAAAAATTGCTTGGGCCTTATTATTATATTGAATATTATTTTTATATTTATTTTATTTTTAATATTAAAAACGAAAATAATGATACCTATATTACTATCAGAATGGAAATAGTTTAAAAGAAGGGCGCAACATTTTAGAATATGTTAAACCATTTTTAGTACAATGCTTGGTTAAAAACAGGATTTTCAAAATTTTACTAATAGTACTGTTAATTGTACTATTTTTTTTAAACATTTTTGTTTTGGGCGTGTTCAGCTGGAGTTTATTAAGAAAATAGGTTTAGTATGATACTTTTTTCAAATGTTTAAAACTAAGAATATTTTAGTAAAGAGCTTTAAAGTTAGGATATTGTTAAGTAGTATTATTCTAATAGCTTAATATCATGGCGTTTAGAATTTTGCGCAAATTTCCCTTTATATTGGGCTTTTTTCTCTGGTTCACCTTGCTGTAAATTTGTTGAGAAATGCTATCGAAATTAGGGCTGACGATACCCGGGTACCCGGGTAATACCCGAGCAATTCCTGGATAATACTCGTGTACCCGACTACCCTATTACCCGGGTACAGCAAAAAAAAAAACAAAAGAAGGCAAAAATAGGAACTGGGTGCGAACCACAGCCATTGTTAAAATAAGTAAGATGGAACTAATTAATTTTATGTCTCATCAAGATGTTGGAGACGCATTGAATTAGGGCTGATGATTCCACTCGGGTAATCATCTGCACGGGTACCCAGGCAATTTTAACTACCAGGGTAATACCCATTATACCCGGGTATTTTACTACCCGGGTACAAGCAACCCGGGTAGAATCATCGGCCCTAAGCGAAATCCAAGATAATATATTTCAATAGACAACCGCACACCAGCCGTAAGCTGCACTTACTTATCCGTCGCAACAGTCAGCACACAAGCTGAAATCGCTTAGCGTACAGCAGCGAAATGTAAATGTTAATTAATGTCTACACATACCAAAATTGTGTGGAAATTTTCAGTGTTTTATCTATGATGTGAAGCCAGAAGGTAAGCCGTGGTGGAATCGAATTTTGAACAAGGCGGTTAGTGTGCAGAAGGCTCTTTCACACACAAAGCGTCACGACATAGATTAAATACTGAAAATTTTCAATTCTGCAATTCTCCCATTCGTCAATGAGACACAAGCAACAAAAAAACACCTTGTTGGGGGGAAAACAAACACTTTTTAAAAGGGTCGACTATAAATGTGAACATATGAATAAAATAATAATAATACAAACAAATAAACTTTCATATACAACGACAAATCGCAGTGTTCACACTATAATCGACCCTTTGAAAAAGTGTTTGTTTTCCCCCCAAAAAGTTTTTTTTTTTTGCTAATGTCACATTGACGTATGGGAGAACTTCAATATCGATTTCAAAAATTTTTATATGTACATAATATCTATGACGGATTTTAAACGAAGCAATTACCCGCTGCATTTTTAAATTTTTTGATTTCGAAGAGAACAATGTTATTAAGGTGCTTTTTTTGTTTAAAATATTTATAGAAAATATTTATTAAAATACACTACTTATAAAAAAAAAATTATTTAATTAAGATGAAACAAAATGGATGAAACACGAAACTTTCCTGGTTTTAACATTTTTCAGCAAATAATTATGTCAATTTGAATTAAAAAGATAATTTTGTCTTTGGCCATCAATATCTCAGTAACTAACGATGACACAGAACATTTTAGGGCAATTGAAAGAACAGTTCAATGGATTAAAAGGTAAACCTACGGGAATATAAGTGGTTCATTTGACTGCAAGACCTCATTCCCAGATTGGTTTTGGAAACAGTAGCGGTTTTTTATTATCAGAATTGATCTTTATAAATCATCAAATAACATACATAACAACAACAACACATGAACCTGCTCTTTATCGGGTTCACGTTTCATGATCCGAAAACAGGCTGCTGATTCTCGCCACTGTGAGGTTTTTAATTTTCCCAGAATGATCCATATGGATCATGGGTCATAATAAAAAACGGCTAAATTTGAAAAGCAGCATAATAAAGACCAACAAATTCGATGTTTGTACATGTTTAAAACAAATATTGTAGAAAACTCATTCAAGATTTCAAAAGCTTCCCGCAATCAGCATACGTCTTGAGCTTAACTTTTTTTTAAGTCCAATAAATAAATTTGTATTACTTTATTGATAGAAATAGTGAGTAATAATATCATGAGCTAAAAAATACAATATATCGACATTTTTAACGTTTTTACTGATTAATTGTATATTATTGAAAAACTATAGCAATCGTTTTTTAATTTTATTATTATGAGAAAATTTGTTGTCACAAATTTTCATTCCGATTTTAAACGTTGTTAATAGAACATCTCGTTTTTTTATATTTATTCACATAAATATAGTTATTATTAAAAACAACAGACACTAAAATATGTGTATATGCATACATATGTATGTATATAGGTATCCTAAAAAAATGTGGACAAAATGGAGAGTAAGGTGGAAAAATGAAAATTATGGGACAGATTCCCTTCATATTTTTTTATTTTTATTATCACTACACGCAATATTTTAAATAAATATTAACCTACTCTTTCGTTTTAGCAAAAAAACAAGCATTTAAAGACGTATTTGTAGTTTAGATCTTGAGACATGGGTTCACGGTGTTGTAACTTATATTTTTTTGTGTAAACATCTCTTGCTTGTTATCATACAAGGAACTACCAAGAAGTTAAAAATTATCTTTTCTTTAAGATAAATTTTAAATAACCTTTGTGAAAATATAAACATGAAAACGCACAATTGGTATATTTGTTCTCAAGCGCTTATCACTTTATTTGGTTGCACGTATACATTTCTATCGTCAACTGTATAACTATGAGATTCGTCTAGAAAGCAAACTACTGCACTTCCATTATTACTTGACAGCATGTTTTTCCCCAAGAATATGAAGCAGTTTGAACCTGTTTCCAGTTGGACATTTGCAAGATGTGATCCGTAAGACATTTTCTTTTCAGTAATAACTCCCTTGCAGCCACAAATTATTTCTACCCGTTGTTCATAGTCTAAGAAGCCTGTGTCTGCTTTTGCTTTGTTGACGGCCTTGCGAAAACTGTCCACATATCCACCTTTTTTAGTTGTCATTTTCAGCTTAATCTTTTTTGTTCTTCTGAGATCCTTCTCTATTTCCCTTAAGAATGAGTCCAGCTCGCAATCTGAATCTTTTTTCTTTGGGACAGCGCCCAAACAGGTCTTTTGCGTTGAGTTACCTTCGTTTTCAGACTCATTGGAAGACGACCAATTAATCTCCGATTCATCAAGTTTACGTTTAAAATACTTCTTACGTCTTGAAATATCTCTTTTTTTGTTTAAGCACATATTTTCTTCATTTCCAGACTCATTAGAAGAAGACCAATTGATATCAGTATCGTGGAGACAACGTTTAATGTGACCCTTACATCTTGAAATATCAGTTTTTTTGTTTAAGATAGCAAAACCTAGACTATCTGACTCTTCGTTTGATGAAGACCAAATAATATCCGATTCCTTTAAATTAGCTTGGGAACAACTTCTCTCATCGATTGTGCTAGGCGACAGAATAGTTCTCCTTTGTGTCGAGTTTTTTTTAAAGGCTTTTGCTTTTTGTTGTATGATTTTTTTGTTTGAAGACTTTTTTCCATTTTTTGTTTTGTTTACTGAACTCTTTTCCTTAATAAGATCAAATGTCCCCAAGACCTTACGCCATTGATCTCTATTTTTCTAAAATGAGTTAGTTCTATTAAAATGTATCTTTTTTTAATAACTGATGAATTACTTTTTGAAATACTGGGACTGGTGATGAATTATACGTAGAATTAACAACTTCTGGGTCCTTGATTTCTGAAAAATCCATTTTCGTTTACAAAAATCTACTTTTCACTCAACAGTTTAAAAACAAAAGTTTCCAAGAAATGTCAAGTTTCAAAGAAAAAATACCCCCAAAAATTTCCCATCGTTTTGGAAGTTCTTACTGTGGCGGGTAGACGGCTCTTCAGTGGGTAGAGTAGTACAAACTGCAGTGCGAGGAAAAAAGACAGTATCACTATTTTGTACTCTCGGTAGAGAGTACAAAATGCAGTGCGAGGAAAAAAGATAGTATCTACATGAAAAATAAACAAACATAAGACAAAAAGAGATGAGCATACAACAGTGTTTTCATTAGAATCCGTATCGTTTTATTATATCGGGGTGAACCATATGATTATTGGGGGTAATAAACGGCTATTAAAATTTACGCCCACTCATATGGGGTCTATTTTACGGCACCTATGTACATTTCTGTCATGTATGTGATGTATGTTCTGTGAAATAGGCCCCAGATCGTGAATACCCCTAATGTTTTTTTCATTGAACTTACCACTTGGAACACGTTTGGACAACCAATTGCAATGTGGTGTTCCTTAAACCAAGATACTTTGAAAGGAAACTACAGAAAATCTCTTACGGTTTTGTTTCCTCATATGAAAGGTATCAGAAGAAATTGCAATAAAACGTACAAAAATATCCCTCAACTGTTCTTTGTTGAGTTCGGTTAGTCCCCTTTCACACGACGAAACAAGTTGCCGGAGATATTTTTGACGTTTTCTTTTAGTTTCCTTAAAAATCTCTTGTACCTTTCACACGAAGAAGAAAATTTCTATTAGGGGTATTCCCGATCCGATGCAAACTGGTCTTGCATCATTGCAAAAGTGCAAAGTTTTTTTTTTACAATGGGGTTAGGGTATAGTAATTTTACACTTTTGCATTTTTGCAATGATACAAGACCAGTTGCATCGGATCGGGAATACCCCTATTGTTTCTCTTTAAAGTAGCTTGGTTGAACACACACTATTGTGTATGTGAAGAGGAATGTCAAACAAATCTCCTCAATTGCGTTGACCGGGGAGATTTCATTTTCCCCTCTTACTTCTTGCCCTTCTCACCTATAAACTGAAAGTTGCTGGAAACTCAGTTTCCTCCGTCCTAGTGTGAAAGGACATAGTTCCTCGAACGCGACCAATAACGCGCTTAACGCCTGCCTTGCGACGCGTCTATTGTGTTCAACCAAATAGCCTCCTCTGTTAGTGGCATCTGACTTTGAAATACACAAGCGTTCTCAAAATCTTTAAATGTCAGTAAAATATGTACATGTTTTCCTGCCCTTTGCGTTTGCACACCTTTTCAAAGTATTTGTGTGAAATGGAGGTAAAATGATTTTGCATTTGCGAGTATTTTTTATAAATTAAAATTAAAATTTTAATTAATTGGGTGTATAAATAAATATAAATTATATTTATGTGGTAATCCTAAGAGTAATCTGAAGTAATTATAATAATTTATAACATCTATGTAAGTTTCGTATAAAATAGTTAAATATCTAATTGAAAAACGATTTTCGTCAATCGAAAAATTTGCAATCCAATCAATTATTTAATCCAAGAAGTCATCATCAAAAAAATTAAATTTTTTAACAAAATAAATATTTTACCGCTTTCGTATTTCAGTTTTAATTTCCATGCGAAATAAAACATAAATCCAAAAAATCATGTCGAAGAGATTAGCGGACGAGGCAAGCAATGCCAGTGGTTCCACCATTGGCCAACCTCCTATAAAAAAAGTTCATTTTGAACCTCACTTAATTGGACCGGTTTCTACTTTAGAGGAAATGGATATCAAAGTTTTAGAATTCCAAAACAAAAAACTCGCCCAACGCATAGAACAGCGTATGCGGACAGAAGCTGAGCTCCGTCACAGAATAGAACAACTTGAAAAACGTCAAACACAAGACGATGCTGTTCTGAATGTAGTTAATCGATATTGGAATCAACTCAATGAGGACATACGAGTACTTTTGCAGCGTTTTGATGCCGAAACGGCTGACGAATCAGAGAACAAAAATGAAAACGAAGTGACGACATCATTTTTGACTCAATTATCTACTTGGGATAAAGAAGAGTTAGATGATAAACTCGCAAATAGAGTACAAGTTTCCAAAAGAGCTGTTGCAAAAATTGTACAAGTTATAGATCGACTAATGCAACGAAATGAAAAGATAACAGTGGCGCTTAAAATTGACACTGCCGAAGATGGTGACAAAATGCCGCCAATCGAAGAAACTCTTAAGCAATCGCACATTGAAATTATGACGGAAAATAGGAACTTACAGAACCTTAACACGTCTCTACACGAAAAATTTCACACTATGTCTTTGAAAATGAAAGAATATCAAGATGCTCTTACGGCTAAGGAAACAGAAAATGCTGAGCTCAAGAACCAAATTGATGAACTGCAGTATGACCTGGAGAAGATCCATTGCCGGAACGACAAGCTAGAAAACCATTTAGCTGAAGCTATTGAAAAGTTAAAGGCTTATCATCAGATGCACGGCGATCCGAGTAAATCTACTTCATCGGCAGTCAAGGGTACAACACCTGCTAACGTAAACAGCCAGCACTTCGAGGACCTTCAGAAAGATCTTGAAGAATACCGTGAATTAGCTAATAATCGGCTTCAAGAGCTAGATAAACTTCATGCCACGCATCGGGAAACATTAAAAGAAGTTGAAAAACTTAAAATGGACGTAAGTCTTTGTCGTTGTTGAATGTCCTTTTATCCTAAACTATCCCTTTTCAGATACGTCAGTTGCCCGAATCGGTCATAGTTGAAACTACGGAATATAAATGCTTGCAATCTCAATTTTCAGTTTTGTATAATGAATCCATGCAAATTAAAACAATGCTCGATGAAACAAGGAACCAATTGCAAACAAGCAAGAACCAGCACCTTAGGCAAATAGAAGTTATGGAAAGTGAAGAGCTTATTGCCCAAAAAAAGGTTCGCAGCGAAATGATTCAAATGGAAGATGTGTTGGCCCAAATTCGGAAGGAATATGAAACATTTAGAATTGAATTCGAGCAGAATATGGCTGCTAATGAGCAAACAGCACCAATTAATCGTGAAATGCGGCATTTGATTACTTCGTTACAGAATCACAACGGACAGCTGAAGGGCGAAGTTCAGCGTTACAAACGGAAATATAAAGATACATCTGCCGATAACGTAAAGGTAAGATAGTTTTATAAAAAAAAAACCAATTTCACTTATACATATTTCTTTGCAGTTAAGAAAGGAACTTGAAGACATGGTTATTAAATTAGAAGGCACTAAAAATCAATCATCTTCAAACGATGATTTTAAGCAAGAAGGATCGATTAAGGAAGAAATTGGTGCCGATGCAATGGTGTCTGTTAAGGAAGAGAACACTGAGGCACATGTTAAAGGTATGCTTGGCTTTCTTTCTGCTTGCAAATTTTAATTGTCCTTAAACTTATTATTAAAACACGGCATAAAAGCTATAAATTAAGAAAAAACCTGAGGAGGTTTTTAAATAAAAGGTAAGATAAGGGACTGAAGTGTATGTATGTAAAATTCCGAATTCCATGATACGCACTTTACAATATTAACGATTACCGAACATCGAATAAAAATAAAAATCTTTCAATCCCTACTTGTTCCCTTTTTCTCTCCAATGAATTGATAAGATAATTTGGTTGACTGCGTTATAACGCATTTTTTTCAAGGAAAATAGAAGGTACAATATTAACTATACATACATATATGTACATATTTAACAACTTTTTTGTTTTATAAAGTTTTTAATATAAATTAACGCCATTGTATTGTGAAATGAACTTCAACATTAACAAACCCCCCTATCTCGAATAAATCTTATAATGGTCAACATTAGTATATTCAAACTAAAAGCTGTTAGTTCTCCGAAATTTTGTATAGCATGGATAAAATCATACTTTAGAAATAGATCTTACGAAGTAAAATTCAGCAACTGTCTTTGAAACTCTTCCGGCCAGTCATGGCTATCATTGGGAATTTGACGACAACTTAGATAGTTATTTTAGGCTTTTTGGGCCTAAAACGAAATTAATTTAAACGGTAACACAGCCCTAAAGACGCTAATTCTGGATTTACACGACTAGCCATTTTTTCATTAAAACTGACAAATGCATCTGAAATTAAATTTAATAATTATACTGGCATGGTGTAAATATTGAACTGAGACCATTTTGCTTATAATGAAAAAATACAAGAAGTTTTAATTTCCTTGTTTTTAAATAGGGGGCCAGTTATAGCTTTCATTGAAACTCATCATTGAAAATTTAAATTTTAAGTTTTGAGACACTTATAGAGCAAAATCAGTGATTATTTTGATGCCAATATAAAGCTACAGACTTAATTATTATTTTTTGTCAAAAAAATTGTTCGTTTTGGCCAAAGTTAACACGTGAAATCAATTTCTTTATTTCAATGATGATTGAACTACCTTACCATTGATCATTGAAATCTTAGAATTCATTTTATGTGAAAGGTTGGGCCAAAATGAAATATTTTTTTGACTAGAAATAATAATTGAGTTATCAGCTTTTTACTGGCATCAAAATATTTACTGATTTTACTGTGTCTCAAAATAAGGAATTAAAAATTTCAATGATGAGTTTCAATGAAAGCTGTAACTGGCCCAATATGTCGGTATGTTTGTTTACAACCGTAAATTTCCAAATAAATTTTGTGAAACTTTTATCATATTCTACCAGCTTACGAAATGTGAAAATATGTGGGAAATCTTGATTTTGATGAAACTTTTGATTAAAGTCTAGATCTTGATTCGGCTATAAAAGCTTTTATTCTAGCCCCATGAAAGTTGGTAAAAACTTTACCACGATGAATCAAATGAAGGAAATAGGGTTTTCGGTAATTTTTACATGTTGCAATGGAAAAATAGCCATACTAACATAAAAAAAAAATACGTATAACTTTTTGTAAAGGGAGTCGTTTCGTCTTGGGGTTTTAGTTTTATTGGATTCAACATTTAAGATACCATGGAATCATATTGTGTGTGTCATATGCTTAGATGACACACACTTGTGTGCACACCGGTGTTTTTTTTAACTATTCACTCTAAAAAATTGTTTATAGGCGATGCCTTAATCCATATAAATCGTTATTGGACATAATTTGTATCTAATAGAAATCTATTCTCTTAATCGAATTGAAATTTTATTTAATTGTTTTTTTTTTATTATTATTATAAGTGGAAGGAGACGATGCAGATGATGATTCCAGAGAACCAAAAGACGGCGTTAAACAAGAAAAAACTCTTTCTTCTTCTCCGGTTGATAAAAAGGAACTTCAAATTTGTACCAGTAGCTCCAATGTTAAGGTAGAAAGAGAGGCAAAAGATGTTCAAAAGGTTAAAGAAAACAAAACAACAGAGTCGGAGCTTGTAAGAGATTTAAAAGCCCAACTGAAGTGAGTAAACAAATATAAATTTTTTTTCCTGACTATAGTAAAATTTCGTATAGGAAAGCTATAAACGATCAAAAGGAGATGAAACTATTGCTAGATATGTACAAAGGAGTGCCTAAGGATCAGCGTGATAAGGTACAATTGATGGCAACAGAGAAAAAACTTCGCTCAGAGATTGAGGAGCTAAGACAACAAATAAAAAAAATTCAAGAAAGTAAACGGGAAGAGCGTAAAAAATTAGCTGACGAGGAAGCAATCAGAAAGATTAAGCAACTGGAAGAGCAGAAATATGAATTACAAAAACAAGTTGCCAGTCAAAAACCAGTCGAAAATACTTGGGGTGCTGCACCCGGTTATGTTAGGCCATTTGTTGGTTCGCATGAAGAAGAAGCTTTGCTCAATGAAATGGAAGTAACTGGCCAGGCGTTTGAAGACATGCAAGAACAAAACTCACGACTTATACAGCAACTTCGTGAAAAGGATGATGCTAATTTCAAACTCATGTCCGAACGTATCAAAGCCAATCAGATGCACAAGTTATTGAGGGAAGAGAAACAAATATTGGATGATCGCATGGCCACAAGAGATACACAAATTGAAGCTATGCATATAGTTTTAAGAAAATTGGAAGAAAAAGAAAGAAACTTACAAAATACAGTTGCAACTATAGAAAAGGAACTGGTTTTACGTCAACAAGCAATGGAGATGCACAAACGCAAGGCTATAGAATCTGCTCAATCTGCTGCTGACCTAAAGTTGCACTTAGAGAAGTATCACTCCCAGATGAAAGAAGCCCAACAAGTTGTTGCTGAGAAAACCAGTTCACTTGAAGCCGAAGCCTACAAGACTAAACGCTTGCAAGAAGAGTTGGCACAATTCAAACGCAAGGCCGAACGTATGAAAAAAATTGAAATGGCGGGAACTACAATAGACGAAGTTATGTTAGAAGAAATTCGAGAATACAAGGAAACTCTGACTTGTCCTTCGTGCAAGGTTAAGCGGAAAGATGCTGTTCTTTCCAAATGCTTCCACGTGTTTTGTTATGACTGTTTAAGAACTCGATATGATACACGACAACGCAAGTGTCCCAAGTGTAACTGTGCTTTTGGAGCAAATGATTATCATCGCTTATACCTTACATAAGCACTTAAGGTTGTTTAATATTCTAGAATCTAGACATTAAAAAAAAACCTTTAATTTGTATTAGATATATAAAAAAAACTTTCCAGGACAACATTCTAGGAATAAAAGAATTTATATTATTTCCAGAAAAATGCTTTTATTAAATGCATCTAGAAATAAAAAGTTAGTATTCAATAATTAACAAATAAAATTTTGTATGTTAAGGTTTTATTGGAATAACATGATAAACCACATTTTTCATTGGAAGTGACTAGGGAAATAGCAAGTTTTGTTTATAAAGGTACTGTTTATGCGGCCCCGCAAGGACAGTGCCATCAGCCGGAACACATAGTTGTTTTAAATTAGCGCGCATTATGATAATTAATTGCAATTAGATGTTCTACATTGTACTCGCACCCACTTATGCTTGTACCTATTCACCAATATTTAATGAAATAAAAGCTGTATTTTATGTTCCCCCATATCATAAAAGAGTTTTGTTACATTTTCCAACGTTTATCGATGCGAGTGTTATACGGTTTTCACACCGAACCAAAATCTAGGATTTCGGCAACTAGATAGAAATCTCGTCGAAACGTTCACACCAAAAATGAACTAGATTTTGGTCATTTCAAAAGAATTTTAGTGTTGACATAAACTCCTAAAAATAAATGTTCACTGCAATTAGGTAAAAGTCCTAAAACAATTACTTCTAGTGTAGTCGTTTTGACCTAAGAGTGTATATTATATGGACTGCTTGTTCCTATACCTAAATCTTAATGCATAGTAGTGCCTGAAGACGTGATGGGGGGCACTGTTTCACTTTCGGTGACCACTTAAAGTTCAACTATCAAGCATCACTCATAATTTTCGTATATTTTCTCTTGAAAAGGAATTGCCCATTTTTGGCCAAGAGTTTACAGAAACGAGTTTGGTAAGTCCCCTTTCACACGAGGAAACTTAGTTTCCAGCAACTTTCAGTTTTTGAGAAGGGCACCAAGTAAGAGGATTGAACGGTCTACGATTGGTGGGAATTTAAAATTAAAAGAAAACATCAACAAATCTCCAGCAACTTGTTTCCTCGTGTGAATGGGGACTAACAAATGAAAGGTGACGTTGAGCCTGTTACATGGGTGAAATATTTTTAAGATTTTTCATGGGAAAATCGAAATATTTGAGCTTGAAGTTGCCGATTGCAAAATAAATATTTCGGCATTTTTTCCAATTAAAGGCTCTCCCAAACCAACGCGAAATCGTAGCGAATCATTCACAATAACACAAAATATGACAAATACACAACGCTAAACAACAACAAAAATCTTACGTCGGCGAATGTTTCGCGTTGGTTTGGGAGAGCCTTAATTGTTCATAACGTGCGTAATAAATCACGTAGAAAATGAATCAAATGAAAGATATGAAATATGTCTTTAAAAATAGTACCAAATGTAAACACGATGACACTCCCCAGTCCGGAATCAATCCCAATCTAAACAGGGTCAAACACACCTAATGTGTACAACGCCTTACATTCGGGTCTTCGATTGAACGCGTTCATTTTGTGCGTTTTGACAGCTGTTATAAAATTTTCGAAATAACTATTGTGAATGCGAATAGTTTTATCAAATCCTACATTTTGAAAACAGAATAAAAAACATCAAACCGTCACAGCTTGCTATCGCAATTGATTTTTTTTTTGTTATTTTTTGTTGCAAAATTGGAAAGTTATTGCACAAAAACGACTAATAGCCATTGAAATGTTATATCATAATACATAAACTCCTTCTCTTACGAATAAATATAATAAAATTGATTGTTTATAAATACAAAAAATAAAAATTTAGCTATTCGCTCGAAAAAATATCGAAACTGATGTGTTCGTACACAGCGTCGTCGGTTCAGAATCAGATGCAGTTTCTTGCCTGTGCAGAAGTTAATTGTGTGTTTCAATTCCTGTTTTTGTCTTAATCATTAATTCACTAAATTCGCATTAAATTTTAAGTTCCTTGGTTTGTTATATTTCTTTTTTTTAAATACCTCTGTTTATATTTAGATACACATTTTTGTAATTTGTTATGATTTTAAAGTGCTAACATTCTTTTTCCTACATCAAGAGTTAAGTGATACATAAATGAAGTATTATACCTATTAATTTATCGGTGCAGAATAAAAAACGAGTATTTTAATTTATGTATTAAATTTTCACGTTAATGTCTGCAATTTTTAGCATGCCCTTGTAATAATCTAAATAAAATGTAGGCAAAATATGTCTTAAGGAACTTCTATCACCTTTAAGAAAATGATATCTAAAGAAAATTAAAGGTTGAATGTGGTAATAACCTCTGCCCTTTTTATCTATACTTAATAAGAGATTGAATAGATTTTCCGTTTACAAAAAATTTTTTCTTCAAGCTTATTTAGGTACATGAAATAGTTTTACATATAACTTATGTTATGCCTAGGTATATTAATTGAGAGATCAATTTATGGAAATTTATATCATTCTTTGCATTATTTGTTTCAAGCAGTAATAAAATAAATAGCCTTATTTAAGTAAACTAAAGAGATTCATAACTAGTCCTCAAAAAAAAAAAAAACTATAGGCATTTCATATCTATGTATATTCATAGTCAATAAGAGGTGCTTATGGAGATCCTTATTAATAAGACACTTCCTCAGGTAAAATTTGAAGTGCCCCTCTTTTTGAAAAATTAATAAATTTTGAAAAATAACTTGAAAAATTAATAAGAACGTAATTTTAAATTATCAAATTTTGTTTTAATTTTAAGCCGTTTTTTACCACCAAAAAGTTGACCAATTTGCTTTTGTCACTAATCACACAATTTGCGACGGATCGCGGATTTGAAAAAATCCGCCTTTGATATAAGTACCTAATGTAATACCTATGTTATTTATTTAAACAAAATTGGCTTAGAATAATTTTTTTTTTAAGGAAAATAGGTACATAGGTACCTACATGTATTATTCTTCTTGTTCTGCGATAAGTGTATTTATTTCTTCAAATGAGTGTTATTATTTTTGAGATTCCGCTCTTTCGAATATAATATGTATGTATGTAGGTATGTATGTTTTACATGTAAAATTCCGAAATGTTTTACTTTAACGGCAAAACTTACAAGTTTTCAACGACATTTGTTATTGTTTTGATAATTCATATCGGGCTCTTGTCAACAGTTTTCTTGGGTAATAAGTAGCTTGGGTTGCCCACTTGGCGTGGACCACGTAACTCCGCTTAGGATTTGTTTAATTAACTAAATCTTTTTATTATTTGTTTAAACAACCAATAATATATTTTATAATTTAAAAAGTTAATTTAAACATTTCAGTACTGGAACAACAAAAATTAAAACTTATACCTATCACTATCACTGATCATTTGTTAATATGCGATACTATGTAGGTACATATGTTTTATTCTCCATAAAATAAGATATGGGCCGTTTTGAGTTTAAATTAACTTTTTGAGATAAATTTAAATTTATATGATTTGCAATGCCAAAATAGGAAGAATTTAAAGAATTATATTAATACAGAAGGGATTTCGGCTACGAATATAACTTAAGTTCATTGATCTGTTTGATCTTATACTGAAGTTAAGTAAAACATAAGTTAAGCAAATGACCAGATATATGAAAACACCCTATTATTAAAAAAATCTTGTTTTCCACAATAAAATTTATTAAAACAACAAGAGTTTTAATTTTAAATTAAAATATGTTTACACTACTGCTGTTCCGAAAAAGTGTTTCGTTTCGCATCAGCAGCTTATTAGGCTTTATTATTGTAACTAAAAGTATAGTTTTCTTATTACGGTATTTTACGAATATAATACCTATAAGAAAAAATCACTAGGTATTTGAAATCAATGTAGGTACATAATATTTAATTATATGAAACTCGCACGGTTTAAAAAAATAAAACTTGGACTATTAGTTTATTATATCCGTGTCCCACTGTTTCCATATAACCCACTTATATTTCGCAATCAAACTACCCAAGTGTAAAAAAGTAAATCCCCATGAGAGGCTTCAAATAAGGTCAATTACAATTGTTCTAATGCTTCAAGGAGTTACTGTACTGTAAAAAGTTTGTCCAGAAAAAAAAGCAAGCCGAGAATCTAATATGAAAATGTGTAAGATATTAAATTTCATAATGCTCTCGTTTTGCCTTGAAAATTTTACACTGTGAAGATCACATCGCAATTGTTTGTTATGCTTATTTGTACTACTGCTTTTTTCTATCTACATACGTACATAGGTACATTCTATTTTTTTTTTTTTTTTTCAAAATGAAAAAGTTTATCCCGAAATTAAATTCCCCACGGTGTACCAGTAACAATAAGTTATTTATTGAACTGATACACATATGAACATACATATATACCTACCTATTTACAAACAAATGGTTTTTAATTCAATTTTACATAATATTACATTGACATTTTATTTTGTTTTGCCACATAAGGGGCTTAATTGTATACATTGTCTTTTATTTTTTAATTGGTGTACCAGGTCCTGAACGGCTTAGTAGATAAGTTTATCGTCTTTGACGATCCTTTTTGTGTGTATTTATGTATACATCAGTAGAAACTCTTCATTTCAATAGTACCAGTCGCAAGCATCTGGAATTCTGTTTTGTTTTCTACAAAACTGTTGAAAAGTAATATAAACTGTTCCTACTAAGAAGTATGTAGGTATCATAGATTTAAAAAAATAAACCATTGAATATAAATGAGGAAAACGAACCAAAATTTCTACAAACGTTTTAATTAACTAAATCAATTAATTCTATTTAAGTTGGTAATATGAAATTTGTGTGTTGAGTTAAGAAAAAAATGTAGAACACCATAATATAGGTATAGCTGTTGAAGAATAAAATAGGTATCTGTTATAAAATGGGTATACAAAATTTTTTAGCTTTAAATAATAAGACATTTCTGTAATAATTTCTCTTAAACTTATTCGTACAATAAGTAGCCCTTAGTTCGTTATTTATTTTATTTTTTTATTTATTTTAAATAGAACAATCAACAAAAGATGAATTTACAATTACAAGAAAAAAAGAACCTAAAATAGATGCATGTGCAAAAAAGACATTTTGTGTTCTAAATTTTAATTGTAACACATATGGCCTTGTCATAAAAAGAAGATTTAAAGTGCAGAGGAAATGAAGAAAATGAAATAATTTTACCCAAATTGATAACAAAAATATACAATTAGGTTGATATGCTTTGGCAAATTATCAAGTGTTAAATATATTATATTATATTTAGATTTTGGTGTTGGGCAGAAGATAGGTACAATGTGAAGCACCTTAACCCCCAATGTTTTATGCTTTAAGTTATTTTGAATAGGTTTTGAGTTCTTCTATTTTGAAAAAAGTAATAGGGTGATATCAACATTTAAAAAAAAAAAAAAAAAATCTTTCACAGTTTTAGTTCTGACTATATAATTAGTTAATACATAATTAAGAATAATAAAGAACACATATTTAATTATCTATTCTAATATATTATGACGAAATCTCTTATTTGATAAAATTTTATCCTATAATTTTTATAGATAGAATAACGTCAATAAAGCAATAACTGCTTTAATCATGCTGCAAATAACAAATGCAGAAAACTCTAAAGGCGAATTGAATAATTCTCTTCCGATCATAGACATACCAGTCCAAGAAACAGAAGACGTTTGTGAAAATGTTTTGGAAAACAAAATGATCGCCATAGAACTAAACGAAGTTACCGATCCATGTTCCAAAAGTCATCTTAACTATGATGGGAGCGATAGCGGTTTGGATATAGCTACAACTGTAAGCTTACGTTTGCAACGCGCATTAAGCAGTAACAGCGGTGATTACGCTAGTAGTAGCGGTGGAATAGATGTTGAGTCTAATGTCAACGATAATGTTTCATGTGGATCTAGTATGATAAGTTGTACATCTGACTTAGGCGGGGAACATAAATCAATTAATGCAGTTCCTCACCAAAAATTGAATTATGAGTGTTGTAGCGAAAATGGAAGCGAAAGTTCTTCAGTAGCTGTTGGATGTAAAATTCGTAAAACTAATAATGTCAAGAAAAAAGTCGGTATGTTTGAACCAACGTCAATTAAATCAGTTTGGAAAGTGAACGATGGAACTCACCAAAATACTCAACTCAATAAAATGAGATCTCGTATGACTAACACATCACATACAAAACCAGAATGTTTTTCCTTACAAACACATGAACGTGCGAGATCTCGCGAAAAAGCGGAAAAACCACTATCGAACTCCTCAAGCAAGAATGGTACTCCGCCATTCCGTTCTACCCCTGTAAGACGCACACCAAAGCCCGACTCCTTGCCAAGTGCTTTGAATTCTACAGTATGCTTACAGCGTGGTTCCCAACGTACTCCATCAATGACAAGAGCACGCACACCAGGCACTCCATCTGATGATGGACGCTGGCCTTCAATTGGAGGCAGAGGAACAGGAGTTGGAATAGGTCCTAAACGCGGCACATCTGTAACTCCAGAATTAGGCTCACTTAAAATCCGAGGACAAATAATGTCTTTTGACTCTAAGTGCTTGAATTCTAGTGGAAATTCATCTAATACATTACCTCGTAGAAGAAAACAAAAATCCGTCGAAGATTTAAGGGGTCGGGCTTCCAGGAGCAGCTCGAATTCAAGGGATAATGGAATGGTTTCCTCGATTACAGTAACAACAAGGAATACTATGGCGTCAACGTTGTTTACTCCTAAAACTTTTACTCCCCCAAACAAAGTTAGTTACAGAAAAACAACATCAAAAACAAGAATTTACCATGAAATGGGAGTACAAACCGTTATGGGTGGACATGATATTGAAAGAGCATTCAATGGGAAAACATGTCGATGCGTTCAGATAGAAACAGCAGAATATGCAGAAAAGCAAACACAATCAGACATAAGAGACATTGAGATAGAACGTCTTCGCGAGGAGGTACACAAACTTATAAGTAAACAAACGGAGTTATCAAGTAAGTTAGAGGAAAAAACGCAAAAAGTTCAAAGTATGGAACAACAAATAGTTAAGGAAAGAGAGGAAAAAATTTTGATTCAAAGAGAACTAAACCAAAATACTGAACGTGTAATTGGTATGCTAGAATATACACGCCAATCACAGCCAGAAGAAGGTAGTTGCGATAGTCTCATGATGTTAGAATCTCAAATACAAATGTCTGGCCACGAACTAGTTGAAAAACAACATGAAATTATTAAATTACGAAAGCTTTGTCGCACTTTACAAGCAGAAATGGAGCGTGTTTTGGTCTCACAAGAGTGTTTGATACAGGAGAAAATATGCATGGAGCGAGAGGCAGTCGAGCTGCAAGATTTCCTTCAGCATGAAAAAACAGCAATGTGTGATGCACTCAACGAGAGTGAGCTTGAATATCAGCATTGTAAAAAGATCCTCTCTGAAAAAGAAGAAGAGGTCAAAGTTTTGCGTGACGAGTGTCGACATTTAGTCAGATTAAATGAGCAACGGAGGTAAGATATAAATAAAATCTTTTTGCTACAGAACTTTAATTTTTCTTTCTTAAAAGGCAAGAAAACAAGCTTATGCAATCAAAATATTCACTCCTTGAGTCAAAAATCAAAGAACTTAAATTACATCAAAATACCGCGGCTAATGGGGCTTCAATGGCACTTTCTGGTCTTCATACTAGATTGGACAACTTGGTTGAGCAACTTATATCCTCATATAATATTTCCGAACAAGATTTAGAGGTGCCGCTTAGTTTATATTTACTTTTAAATACAAAATTAAATAAAATTCTTTTAATAGGATTTTGCTTACCACAATGAAGCTTATCCTAATAGTGTCAGCAGTTGTAACGTGACTCCTGAGTATGAAAATAATGCCGATATAGGACACGTAGACCAAACTGACGGCTCACTATCGCCGCAAAGAAATCAATCTTTTATTGCAGCAGTCATTAGTGCTATTCGAAATGCTACCGTTCCAACTGGTAAGAAGCTACGGTCATTTAGTGGTAAACACCCAGATGTTGCTAACGGAGGTAAAACAGTGTATATTTTAGAAACGTTTTGAAAATAACCTAAACTACTTTCTTTCATATAAGAAGAGGAGTCTGATTCTACAGAAATGCTTGATTCTGAAACAGAACCGTGTCTCATGATGGATAATGTTTTAGAGGATGTCACAATGCCTGATTCCCATTCGCATAATATGGTTTCCTCCACAGGAATTGTAATTTCTCAAATAGAACTGCCTCCCGACCTAGTTAACGTGGGGGACGATTCACTTCACAACCTGTCGCAGGCAATCACAAATCGGCAACAAGCTGAATTGCAAATAACTTCAACAGCCTTGAACGTTGTTTGTCAATTTGGGTAAATCTATTTGTACATACATACAATCATTCCTTTTTATTTTATTATCTATTTTAATTTATTTTTTTAAAGACTTAAACAACTTTTAAAATTTAAGACTAATTATAACTAAATTTTGTAATCAATAATACCTAGTTTCAAATTCTTTTCATCATTTTTCCCACGAAATACCGACTTTGTACATGTACATAAGAGTATGTATTTGGAAACACTTTCGAATTAATTTTGACAACAGTAAATTGTTTATTTTTATCACAATTTAAATATTTAAACAATTAAAATGTTAAGGTGGATCGCTTTTCTAGCATCAACTGTTAGCAGTTAAATAGGAACCATACCTTTCACAAACTTACTTATTGTAAAAATTTGTATAATTTTAGATTCTTCTTTAAATTCTAAAAACTTAAGTTATATTACATATCGTAATATAATAAAAACATTTCTTAGTAAAATTTTTGCCTAACCGGTACCTGCCTTTACGGCTACATTTTGGATCTTAGTCAACGCCACTTGTGACTTTTGTCTACAAACCTCCACTTAAGCAGTTACAGAGTCTACCACACGCACACACTCTGAGAAATGAAGAACAGCGACGACGAACACGATAGACATACGAGGAGAACCTCATGACATCTTTTTTTTAAATTAATGTTTTAAACTATTATAATTTTGAATTCTATATCTGATATTAAATTGTTTATAAGTGAAACTAATTTTTCTATCCCAGATACATGTTACTTTGTTTGTGTACTACTGTAGGACAAATACCTTACCAACTGTATATAATTATGCACAATTGTATTGTGCACGTACATACGTTCGTGATATTTTGTTTGTTCAGCATAATGTCGAAAACGAATAAAGACATCGACTTCTGATAGATTTAATTTTACATTTAATACCGCAGTAAGTTCAGAAAAGGTTTTCTTACTACATAAATTTGAGGAAGTTTTAAAAAGTGATTCGTTTCGAATATCTCGTGAGCAAACGGCCCAACTTTGATCTTCACTTAATTACATCTAGTTTCAAAGGGCACCCCTTAAATGATGCAAGTAGCTCTTAATGTATACATTAATAAATGTTTTAAATTAACCCAAATTTGTACATGCAAATGGTACAGCAAGTAAACAGAATATTGGATTTTCAGTCACTTATGGCTTAATATGGAACCTTTCGAAATGGGCATAGTAGGTAGCTCAACAAAACAATCCCAAAATTGCAAAACAATTTAAATTTAAATATGTATCAACATTATTATAACAAAATGTATTTTTTATATTTTAAGTAAAAACAGCGAAAACAGCTTAGGGGATGAAATAAGTTTTCATGAATCTGTTGCTGAAATGCCGTCTATTGTTGACTATTGTTCCACACAAGCACTTGTTGATCAAGTGATTGAGGTTGACAACCTCATTACAAAATTATTGAAAGTTTTAAGACTGATTCAAATGGATAATGATCTATGTATTCAGCAACTTATTGTCGATAAGTAAGTTAAACAAAATATTTTCAATATTAACATCAAATCATACTTTTTTAAACATTAATTTCTAGAAATAAGCTTCAACAAAACAAGGAAGATATGTTGGAAAAATTCAAAGACCTTCAAGATATAAACAACAAATTACAAGATGAGTTGATGGATGCTACACAAGAGCTAATGGTAAAAACTGCAGATCTTAATACTTCTAAAGCTGATATTCAGAGACATAGAAATGAAATAGATGTAAGATTTTAACAAAGACCCCGCAGTACCAATTTCATTTTCAAAGAAACTTTAATTTAAAAATATTATCATTAATTTAAAAACATACGTCACAATTTTTTCAGTGTTGTTTTTTTTTATATTTTAATTCCAACCAATTTTCGTTTACTGCTTATTTATGTTCATTTTCAAATTCAAAGGAAAAGACTTATTTATAGGTTTTTGACATTTTAACATTTTCTCATGATGTTTAAACAAACAATTTTAACGTTAAAAAAACATCCATAAGTTAAATTTTTTTTCTATGCCTATAGTTATTTTGCCATACATTATTTGATTTTGTAATATTAAAATTTTTTAAGTTATAAAATACATACATATGTAATATAATTAATATATCAGTATCTTAATTTAGCTGAGAAACATTATTTTCATCACGTCTTTTAAATTTAATATTTCAAACGAGAATTCTTCGAGAAGTGATTGTCAAAGTTGTGTTTAACAGATATATGGCGGTTACTATAAAAATGTATACACAAATTTTTATTCAATGATGTTCAACAACTCAATCATTGTTTTAGAAAATATTCGCAGATATGTACTATGATAACGAAGGTGAAGAAAATTAGAAAACTACTTCTGTTTAGGTGGAGCGATTGAATATAATGAATATAGAATGATATGTACTATGAACACATACAGAAGTTAATAATTGATAACAGATTCATTTCACTCCAAATTTTTAGCCGATAAAATAGTCACTTCTAATCGGTTGTACGAGCCCATTTTTGGCAGCAAACAACGAACTCCGTGTGTTAAGAAATTGTGAGTCAAGATTTTATGTAAGGTTTTGAATGCAATGTTATACAAAATTCAATTTCATTTAACTTTTTACCGTTTCTTCCATATTGGGAAACATGGTCAATTTTTGTGCAGAATTCTAGATAGTAATTTAATTTAATTGCAATATATGAGTATAAAGTGGAGTATAAACAAAATTCTTGCACAAATCTCTTAAATCTTTTTCCAATCATTCTCGATTCTTACAAATTATTTTAATGATTTAGTAATATATGTAACTAATTTGAAGATTTATAAAGTAGTTTGTAAACTTTGAGAGTTCCATTATTTTACATTGCTTCAGACACGGATCGAACTTAGGCAAAAAGCTTGCAATAAAAAACTTGCGACAGGAATTGAAAACAAACAGATGAACGGCGATGTATCCTTATTCTTTCGCAAACTCAGTAAATAAAAAGGAAATATGGAAAACTTTTCTAACCGAAATAAAAGTCAATACAAGTAAGTACAAACAATTTAATAAGAACTATAATGGTTATGGATGCATTTGTTTAAACTAAGACAAATATTTCAAAGCTGATTTTATGGTATTACGTAATACATAACCTTTATAACGACTACCCTGATAAACTGAGGTAATGAACCAAACATTATTACCAAAACTGGAAGTGCTCGATGTGTTGTTTTCAAACTGTATTGAAAACCATGTTAGCGAGCTAACAAATTATTTCATTTTTTCGAGACCTTTTCGATTATAGATACTTCTTTGTGGGCTTAAAATTAGTTTTTGATTTACCAAACTGTTGCAGAGAATTGACGCCAGCTACTCATAATGCTTACGAAAGTTTTTGTCCCATAACCAAGAAAAAAAAGACAAGCTTAACCCCGTATGGTGGTCCAAAGGGCTGTCCATCTTTAGGAAAAAATTCAAGGAGGCTTTTTAATAGAGCTAAACATAGTAACGAAACTGTTGATTGGGATCTCTTCAAGATCAGCAAAAATTATTAAATGAACCAAAGAACACTCGCAACGCATGTATCTTATGTATAGCGGCCTTAACTTGAGCAAGATTTCGTAAATAGCAGGAAAGTGGCTTTGGTTACAGACTCCTAATCGTGTATAAATAATTCTAAAAAACTCTTAAGACGTTTTTGTACTGATTCTTATGGGGACATTTAAGGGATGCTTAAATACCACCTTTATTTCATCTATTTGTACAGAATTTAATTCCGAAATCCGGTGTCCACCCACACTGAAACTACAGACTTCAGACCAGTTAATTTACCGTTCAGGGAGGCACTCCATTAGCTTCAACTAACTCCTATCCTTACCTCTTATTATACCTTCTGTGCCTAGATTCAGTGGACCACAGTGAATTCATTGAAATCCAAGTGAGGTGATGCGGATTACGGTATTATGACTCCTTCTATCCTAGCCCTAATATATAATAAATAAATTCAAATAAGATATGGAAAATATCCTAAAAGTCTCAAATTTATGGCTCAAAATAAAAATGAAATTCACGTATTAAATTAATTTTTTATAAAATATTTTCAGTAATGTAAAATTTCGGTATAGTTCTAAATAGATCGATAATTTCCTATTTTTTGTCCAATATATTAATTTAAAAAAATTACTTTATAATTAAAAGCTAAAAAATGAGTGTTCAAAATGGTAACGTAAGTTACCAATATGTTTTATTATTTTTTTTACTAAGGAATCTATTTTTCGCAAATTATTAGATGAAATATTACATTATTGTTTTATTAAACAAAAAATTGAAACCTCCACAGGCACACGGAATATATGTACATATGTACATATATTATATTTTGTATTATTTATATGTACCTCCTTGTAAACCTTAATAATCAAATTTCCCAATTGCTGGTAATTTGTTTAAAAAAAATTTTAAGATTAAATTATTAAACATTTATGTGTGTGTCTTTCAAGCATAGCAACTAGTAAATTTACGAATTGTGTGATAAAACACTCGTAGTTAAGCTGCCAAGCTTTCGCATCATCATATTAATATTGAACAAAAATTCTATGTCGATTATGGAATTCGCAGTGATGCTCAGTACAGTGTTCTCTTTTCTTTTCACGACAAATGGGTAGAGAAAAAAGAGTGTACTGCTCTGCGAATCACTGCGGATGCAGTATCGCGGATTCCATAATCGACATGATTATTTATCTATGTTGTATACCTATAACTTTTAATGCCTTTAAACGAAACGTGTTATCTTAATAACTGTGTATACTAATAAATTTGAATCCATTGTTATGAGGTTATTCAGATGTTTAAAGCCATTTTCTTTAAATATTTTCATTGAATTTTCAACAATTTATCCGAGCACATTCCTCTATTTTTTTGTTTTAAAAGTTTTATGTGCTTCTAGAAAAGAATATTTTTTAAGCTTTCAGTTGTTTTTATTTTTTCTTATTCATTTTTTAAGTTTTTCAATTGCGTCACATCATAAAATCGCACAATCGCCTTAATCATAAGCTTACGACCGATATTGACAAAAAAAATAAAACATTATGCTTTTTGAAGATAACATTTTTTTTTCAAATTTAAATAGAGACTTAATGAAGACATTTGCCAGCTCAGCACCTTATGTAGTCAAAATAATTCACAATGCAATTCATTGGAACAAGAGGAAACCTCGGAGAGTATTTTGAGAATGTTACAAAACTGGAATAAGAATGGTCATTTTGAAGAAGCAGATGTAAAAGGTTTTTTGGCAAGTGTTTGCATTGAGGTACTCATGCTGTAATTTATATTTTTGTTGAATTACAAACAAAACACATTTATATTTCAGAATGTTACACAACCTGAAGAAACTTTAAACATTCAAACAAAACTCCCAAATATTTTATATGAAAAACCAATACAGGAGATTCGACGTCAGTGTGAATTAATTAATAACGCATTAAATGTACTTAATAAGCTCGAGAACATTGTTCGCGAAAACCCATTATTACTTCAATTGCAGCTGGACCTTGAGAAAGTCAATGTGGAATCCAAAAATTCTCTTTCCTTTTATTCAACATTGATGCTTTCATCTACTAAATCTTCGCAAGACCACATTAATGCCAATGACTCATCAGCGAGTCTGGGGAAAATCTGTTGCGAAGAATCCGAAAACCAAACCCCCGTTTAAAAAAAAAATGTATTATACCTATATGCTGGTATTTAAAATTTAAAATAGGATGTTATAATTATATAGGAAAGTATGACGTCCATTTAGATTGTAATATAATTTTCGACTACATTCTTAACAATATATCCAAATATTAAGAATGTTTAATGAAATGCTTTAGCAAAAGTATAAAACAAACGTAAAAAAGCTTGCCAATTGAATTATTATACATACATATAAGTCATCAACATAATTATACAATACATTAAGTCCGCATTTATTGCTATCAGATTTGAAAAGTATTTAATAAAAGTTAATGCTCATTTATCAGTTTTGTTTTTTTTCAGACTACCCACTCCCAGTAATGTACTCGGTTTTTTTAATTTAAATTTGAATAACTGGAGATTCAAAAAGGTTAATGGAAAAAGTTAATGATAGATTGACAAACAAATAAGGGATGTATGTAGAATGGCTAAGTATCAACTCAGCGACGCTTTTAAAAACTGCGTTTCTTGTATTATATAAATGTCACCCCGAAATGTGAAAATTTTATATTTTACCGGTATAACAATTAGAATTTTCCAGGACTATTGGTAAAAGTCCGAAATGTTCTGTTTGCATAATTCAATCCTGACTTTATCCATCAGGCATTTCATAAGCGGGGCACCCAAGGTACTATTGTCCAAGAAACTGTTGACTTTGGCGATTGAAAATAGCCTAAACGGAGCAATAGAGGGCCCAAAGAGTTTGGATCCAGCTAAGCGTTTCACCCAAGATGCTGTTGTGCACAAAATCTGTTGAAAAAAGAACGAATGAATTATGAAAACAAATCATTCCGAACCAATGTTGCTTAAATTTTTCCCGTAAATTTTAGAATTTCCACGTTTCGGAGTTTGACAGTTACATATAACTTTCATTGAAATTCATTATTGAAAAATTTTATTTTTTATTTTGGGACACTTTAAAAGCAAATAAGTGATTATTTTGAAGCCAATAAAAAGCTCTTAAATCAATTATTATCTCTAGTCAAAAAATATTTCATTTTGGTCGTGTCACAAAGTGATTTCTAAGATTCTAATGATCAACGGTATGGTAATTCAATCATTGAAATAAAAAAATTCATTTCATGTGCAAACTTGGGTCAAAAAGAAAAATTTACTTAGTATCTATTTGTTTTTTAATCTACATCACAGCAATAAGTCTATAAGAAATTCATCTAAACGTATTATTATCAAAATAAAAAATTTAAAAAAAACCACGATTCTTTGCTGTACCTAACAAGAAATTTTTGTATACATTTTAGTGACGAAAAATGCACCCACCCTTTATTCATAGCTAATTTTCAGATTCAAAAACTCAAAATAAATAAAATTAATGTTAGGCGTGAAATCTCAACAAAAAAAAATGATCATACACATACACTTCCATAATTCCATTCTGTGTCGATACTCTATATTGGAACAATGAGATTTTCATGGAACTTAAGCATTTTCGAAAGCAAAATCATTTAACGGGTGTATTTTTGGTTCACGCATACAATGGTGTCACGCTTAAAATGATGTTGAAAACGCAAATTTCGATGGAGCTACATATTACGTTTTGCTTTTAGTTAAGGATTGATCTTTGAGGAAACTGGTGATTTCAGTTCAGTATAATTTTTCTCAGCTATAGAAATATAAAAAAAAATTAAAATGAGTACTCCTTTTGTTGTAAGTGGAATTTTATTTGTAAATTACAAAATTAGTGAATAAAAATATAAATTATTTTATATTTTATTATTTATTTAAGGATGAAGATCTTACACCAGAACAGATTGCCGGTAAGTAGATACCTTATTGTTTACACAAAAATTACTTTTTATTGTTGACCTTCATTAAAAAGTATTCGATGTAAATTAAACTTTTATGATCTTTAATGCATAATATAATAATAAGTTGGATTACATCAACTTTATATGGTATGAAGATGACATATTTAATTCTTTATAAACCAAACGAGTCAAACATAAAAACCAAGTATGGGTGTGTATTGCGTGTCTATTTTCATGATTTTAATAGCATACCTATAAAATGTTATTTTGGTCAGGAGTTCAAGTAATAAGATTTTTTTCAAATATAGGAAAAATAGTGAATGTTTTTCATTTTATTTTAAATTGTACGAAATGTACCTTCTCTATTATTTAACAAAAACGAGTTTTTTTTTTGAGTATTAAAAAAAATAAATGCGTTTTGTATGTTTATAGTTCTTCAAAAGGCTTTCAACAGTTTTGACAGTCAAAAAAGTGGAAGTATTCCAACTGAAATGGTAGCCGACATTCTACGTTTAATGGGTCAGCCCTTCGATAAGAAAATTTTAGAAGAACTTATTGAAGAAGTTGACGAAGACAGTAAGTTTTACACCTTTAATAAATGTCGAGCCTTTGATATAAGAAATATATTTTTACAGAATCTGGACGTCTGGAGTTTGGGGAATTCGTTCAGCTTGCCGCCAAATTTATTGTTGAAGAAGATGCGGAAGCGATGCAAAAGGAATTGCGTGAAGCTTTCCGCTTATACGATAAGCAAGGTAATGGTTTCATCCCAACTTCCTGCCTTAAAGAAATTCTTAAAGAATTGGATGACCAACTAACAGAAGCCGAATTAGATATCATGATTGAAGAAATTGATTCTGATGGTTCAGGAACCGTTGATTTCGATGGTGAGTAAGATTGTTGTTTACCTATAGTTTTTATTAAAAAAACATGAATCTCTATGAAAAATACAAATGCTAAACATATTATATTCTCTAATGCAAAAATGGTCAAATTGCAGTTTTTGTATGATAAAACAAAGTTTCTAAAAGTGGTAATATTATAAAATTATCAACAACATTTTTTTTCAAAATGGAAAATTAGATACATTAAAACAACTAATAAAACGTTCAAATATATTTTTACTACCATCGACCACTCCCACGGAAAAATATATCTCAAATAATATTATGATTAAATTAATTTGATAATTCGAAATCATTGACATTCTAAAAATAAATAATATTATTTTGTTCAGTGAAAAAAAGCTATATTGCTGATTTGTTATTTCCATGAAACTGAAACCATTTTTTCGTTTATTTTTGGATTGTATTTGCGTTCAAAATTTGTTGGTGTATTCATTTAAAATCTATTTTTAATTGTACATACTCTGCTGCTAGATATATATGCATACGAACATACATACATACATATGTACATAGGTGTTGAGATAGTATAGTGCTAGTAATAAAAGTTGTTTCTTTTTTGTTTACAGAATTCATGGAAATGATGACTGGGGAATAAACTGGAAAAGATGAAAACACCACCTGTACTTATTTCGATCCTTACTCTTTTTCGTCACTGTGCAGTGAGCCACTTCTGTTAACAAAAATATTTTACATTAATTCTAAGTTTTTTAAAATATATTTGTTTACTTAATTTTAATAGTAAAAGCAATTACATTCTCAAAATGAAGCCTTCTATTAATTATGAAATGGGAATAAATTCTTAGTTTTTAACTATGGACGCAGCGGTAAATAAATTATTTTCATTAAGGACAAATACAGATGACTTCGTTGAAATATTAAAATAACGTCAAATATAATCATTTATTCAATCAAAGAAACAAAAATGTGGACTTGTCACTATATAGAAAATTGTTTGTCGATTCACATGCTTTGTTTAAATTAATAGATATATGTACTCCGATAAACATGAAAATTGAAAATTCTGTTTTAGAAGGATATTTTTCTTTTGGTGATTCACATCCTTTATTTATAGTTAAAACAAATGAATAAAAATAATAAAAAAAAGATAAACATAAAAAATGAAATTTCCGATTTTAAAGCATTAATTTATCTCAAAATAGAATTAATTTTCACTTATATTAATTTATTTTTTAAAACTTCTTCGTTAAATATTCTACTTATGCGTTCATCATAACATAGGCATAATTAAATTATTGAACTTTAAAAATATACTAGTATGTATTAAGGATAACTTCAAGTCAAGTTTACAGATAATACTCGGTGTAATAATAAATAAGAAATATAAAGTCGTTTTTGCATGATTTTCAGAAGTCAACAAAAACCTGCAAAATTTTGTATGGCGATCTATGGTCAGAGGTTTTAAATTGTGTCTTTTTCTGTAAAATGTTCAGAACAACATTGTTACGCTGAAATTGCCAAATTATTACCAACCTATATTTTTGTTCGCATCAAAATCCATCACATCCATTCAAAAAAGTTTTCAATTTAATAGGTACTTTAAATTAAAAAACTGTTATATCCATATTAGGAAGATAGTATAATTTCGGAAAAGTTGTTGTTATTTTTACAAAAACTTCCAAATGCAAATGTTTCTGTAAAATTTTGGAAAATTATAAGCGTTGTGACTATTTTTGATACCAGTTTTTTTAAGACGGGGTTTTGTATAAAGTTAACGTTTCTGGTATGAAATTAATGTCGAATCCCTTTCAACCAAAGAATAGAATTTTTTTCTAAAAAGAATTGAATTTTTTCTGTGGTTGAAAGGACTTGTGTGTGTTGGACTTGACAGCAGCAATTTTGAAGTAAAGCGTCAAAAGAAATATTCAATTTGGAAATTATGAGGGTCATTTATTTATTATTAATTTTCAATTTTTAATTGAAAAACAACGCACAAATATTTAATATAAAATTCACCGAAAATTCGTTGCACCCAAAAGCACTTACCCCTGTCCTGATTTCCGATCGATTTCCTTTCGTTTTCAAACTAGGTGTTCTGAAATTCTTTTCGCTTTCAATACCAGCGTTATGCACAAATATTTTCTTAATTTGCTCATTTTAGGATTAAATAAAATATTTGCAGGCCTTGAAAGAACTTACATATTCCTTAATGCTTTAATTTTCAAATTTGAATTTGCCTAACTAAACAAATTCCCTGCTGATGAGAAAAATCCCACACTAAAATAACAACGCCTAGTTCATTGGTATAAAATTCACAACAAGAAGTGAGTACTAAATTATGAAAGTGAAATATGAACCGGTTATTCAATCAATTTCACGCAAAATTTTCATTTCCAAACGTTCGACCACTAGGAAAAAATCTAGAAGAAGAACACGGAATTTGTTAACCTTTTCAAGGTTACGACGATAGGATTTCAAATTAATAATTTTTTTCCATTCAAAGTGAGTAGGTATTAGAAATTCCATAACTGAGTATCAAAAATTCATGTGAATAATTATTTGAAGCGTCTAGAGTGAAAAGGGCCGATTTTTTTGTTTTTTTACCAATACTGGTGTTAAGCGACAACTTAAATTTTGGTCTAATTCTTCTAAGGCATTATCTGAAATTCCTGATAACAAAAAGAAGCCAAATTTTAAGAAACCCAACTTTCACTTGACCCCTTTTTCATAAAAATTTACACAATTTGCCATTCCAGCATAGTTGAGGTACATTAGAAATGAAAAAAGCATTTATGTATTTTAAAACTTTGAATAAATTCTTTTTTAAATTTGCTCTTCTTCACATACAAATCTGGGGAAAGCCTACGAACAGGGATGGCCGAATTAACTACACTTCATTTTCTACATCATTAATTACGCGTAGTTAATTTAATAAACTACAGTCTTATTTTCTACAAATTGTTACGTTTTCATATACATACAAAGTAAATTTAGAATTTGTTTCATTTACTATATTTAACTACGTTTAACAACATAAACTACGTAGCAAATGTGAAAAATGTAGTGGCCATCCCTGCCTACAAACACTTCTCCTTTTTTTGGTGTCCGTTTTATCATCTTCTTCGTATTCTTTTTCCTCAGACCAGTAAGAACATAGCATGAACGCAATAATAGGTGTGTTTTATTCATTGCTGCATAGCCAGCGCAGCAAAATTTCCCTTGGCAAACAAAAACAATTTGATTGCTGGCGAAAAAGAAGTCAGTAAAAAAAAAGATGGCTGTGCTGGCGATAGAGCTTTCAATTATTGAAATGAACGTATAGAGTGAGTGATTGTTTTATTCAGACTTATGTTGCGCTGGCTATGCAGCAATGAATAAAACACACCTAATTTTGTCTATTCCCCTGACGTTTCGCCCTCTTTCTCAACTCTGCGTTACACTTTTTTGAAATTCTGTTGATTTTTTGACATTGTTAGTAGGTATGCCTCCGCTTAAACATTTCTAATGTTAAAAATAAATTAAACTCATTTTCGCTTAAAGCCACTGAGTATTAATACATGTCAAATCGAAAGTGGGAAAGAATTCCATGCTACTTCCAAATTTGTGGGAGGGAAATGCCTTTTCATTTTTTTTACCACACACAACACTTTAATTCAATCTCAATAAAAACTATTATACATGATTTGTTTCCCACTAAAAAAAAACAAAAGGAAAAAAGAGTTGGGTATATAACAAGTTCTCACTGAGATCTTGGGTTGATTATTTTCATGATCTGAACATGGGGGAAAATAAAACACAGCTAATGTTAACAAATGGGTTTTGGAGGGTGGAACGTACGAAAAATGTCCATCTTTATAATTCATAATCTCTGGTCTAAACCTTGTCTAATGTACATTTTATTTCATCAAATAAAGCATATTTCCAAGTATTTCGAACTATTTACGTCCATATTATTCAGTAGATACATCCAGATTAAAGGTTCTCCCAAACCAACGCGAAATCGTAGCGAATCATTCACAATAACACAAAATATGACAAATACACAACGCGAATATTTCGCGTTGGTTTGGAGAGCCTTAAAACTTTAATCCAGATGTAAAGTATACAAATTCAATGTAAATACATCCGGATTTAAGTCTCAATCTGGATGTATCGAGTGACTAATATGGGCGTTAGACACTGTCTAACTAGTAAAAAATCTAATAAATACGCCTGAAAGAATTTTTGTATATGGGCGACACTCCGTTTTACAAGAATCCAAAAAAAACGAGAAACCTGGATCAGTGAATTTTCTCGAAGGGACGCCGAGCCGCGCTCTCGCCTCTTTTTCTTGTCGCATTGTGAATCAGGCTTAAAGATAGAAAGTCCCGACTATCATTCTGATTTATCGACAATTTCAAAAATCTGCGGAAATCATACTCATTTTGCTAATATGGGTACTAAAATCAGCTGGAATCATAGGTTTTGCTAAGTATGCGTGACAAAACACGGGTTATTCTTGTCGGATTTCACATCTATTCATGGAAACATGTAAACAAATGTGACTGTTTTGGAGGGTGAAGCGTACGAATGTTTCCTATCTTTATATAGAGTAAATATTTTTTTATGTTTGAAGTCAATTCGTAAATCGAAACTCGAAAGTAATTTTTTACATGTCAAAAATGGCTGACGCAGAAAAAGATGAAGCGAAAAATCTTGTAAGCATTTAAATTGTTGAATTTAACAAAATATTTTAATAAAAAAACAAATGGAAGATCTTAATCCAAGTAATGAAAGATAAAATATTGAAGAGATCGAATTCTATAACAATAAACATCCTCATTGTTATTGATTGATAAGTGTCAGCTGATAGTGCTGATAGATTAAAAAATATACGTACATAGTTTTAATTCAATAAAATATAATGAAACTAATGTATATTTTCAGCAAATTGAGTTCGAATGGGTGCTTCGTGATGAAGTGCATCCAATACTTAAACAACTGCGGATGATCCTTATTGTAAGCTTAACATTTTACTATGTAATTAACGCAATCTAACTCGTTTTGTCTCAGGAATGTGCACACCGTTTCCCAGTGCCTCTGTATGAAAACGAAGGGAAAAAGACAGAAAAATTTGTCTTAATGGCCCCACATGATCAATTAAAGTGTTCAGTAACCCTAACAGGCGACAGCATTACTCAAGCGGTCTGACGAATTGCTGTAATAATTTAGTTTGCTTATAATTTTTTTTCTTTCAGGATATCAACTTTAAACTTCAAAAAGCACCTAATCAAGTACAGAGAACTTCTATAACACAAGATTCCCCTTGGAAGTTGCAACAAGTTCAAGATGCTGCTAACCATTTGCAACAAGCAATAAATCATATTGACAATGTTGACGAAACTTATCATTTTAAGTAAGAGGACTACTAAAAATGTCTACATAAATTATTTTAATTGCATTAAATTATTGCAGAACGTCTGACGAAGTTCTTCATGTTGTTGGGGATATTCTTGGTGCTTTGCAACGAGGTAGAACTAGTCTGGTAATACCAAAGAAGAAGCCAATCGATGAGCTCATGAAGGGAAGGAACATGGTAAACGAATAATTATTCCTAATATGCTCAAAACTCCATATACAGTGTTATTTTTCCACAGAAATCACTTGCACCGAATCTGCCTGAAGATTTAGCTATAAGCTTCTATCTTCAAAGTCATAAGCTAATTATAGCAGTTTATCAATTAACAAATATTCAAGGAACTATGAAATTTGACTCTTGTCAAGCTGAGTTCTCAGTTCCTTGGTTAAATGAAGTTCTGGTTTTATTTACCGTTGGTTTACAGCTTTGTCAACAATTGAAAGACAAGGTAAGTTTACTCAAATTTTTCTTTTTAGTTAAGGAGAGATCAAAACTAAATTGTAACTTAACTTAGTTAAGTAATCTGTTCTGTGGAATACCTATAAGAGCTTCCAGATATCATCATTTGTAATTAAAGTTAAACGAATATTATTTGAGATGGTACAAACAAGGCTTTGTCTTTACTGGCCTTATAAGTCAAATTTTTTTCTTGTTTTATTTTTAAAAGCACTGAGAACGATCTGTGAAAACACTTCGAAAGAAATTGACGTCAATCAATGACACCACCTATGTACTTAAAGAGAAGCATACTACACAAATTGTATAAAGCTACATCTCAATAGTTAATTAATGTTATTGTGTATTTTGATTGTCATTAAGAAAGATTATGGAAAACACATATTATGTTGTTTTTAAATCTTATTGTATGTTTTTGCTGAAGTCATTTGTTGATCATTTGTGTATAATTTTGATTTCCATTCCCTTCTGGAACTTAAGTTTTTTGGTTGTTTTAATCATTACATTATTTCAAAAATTTTCTCAAAACAGAAGTAAAACGTATTTTTTTTTTAAGTTTTAATCTTATGCCATTCATCATCTTAATATTTAATTTTTGTTTTATTTATTTTGCATTGCAGATATCCGTGTTTTCGCTGTATAAAGACTTTACAGTTGGGTCCCGATCACCGTCTGCTCTTTCATATTAAAATAAATTATCAGTTAAGTTTAAATTTATTTTGTTCATATAAAGTAGAAAGTTATTTACTGTACTAGCTAAAGTTGTCGATATAGCAATTTTATCGAATATAAACAATTCAAGCGTAATCAATGTTAACTTTATTATAATTTTTATATGTTTTCATATTTTAAGTTTTATTTTTTTTTATGAAAAAAATAAAAGTATGTATTGTGCATTCTGAATAAAATTTAAGAAATAGTTTATGAATTTGGCACACTAAGTTTGGGTTGAATGGTAAAATAAAGTATTTAAGCACTCTAAATGGTTGGGAAAAATTTTCCCGTTTTATACCGCACTTTCTAACTCTTTCCTACAAAATTCCAGGTTGAATTTATCCAATATGCGATGGCCCCTTACTTTTATTAACGTTCGATAAAAGGGTACATATATAAAAATCAAATAAATAAAAGAATAAAGGTTATAAATAAAAATCTATTCCCAAAATGTATTTTAAAAAAAATGTTACATTTTGTATGTACATATATGTATGTATGTATTTAGCCTTATCACAAATTCCATCGTAATCGGAAACTTATAACTAATCCCGAAAAAAAAACTATCACCAAAGCCCGAAAAAAAACTATCACCAAAACCCGAAAAAAAACTATCACATAATCCATGTACATAGTTTAAAATATTATACAATTTGTCATTTCGAACGTTATACATAGTCATATTACAGTTTTTATATATTCGGAAATGTTTATGATTACGATGGAATTCGAGAAATCCACGATATTTTCGGAAGCTTTTTCGAAATATATAGGTACTAATCATATATATCATTATACATAGTTATATTACAGTTTTTATATATTCGGAAATGTTTATGATTACGATGGAATTCGAGAAATCCACGATATTTTCGGAAGCTTTTTCGAAATATATAGGTACTAATCTATGAGTGATTTTAAGGAATTGTTGACTTAAGAAACTAAAAAATAAAGCTTAGTACCGATGCTTTCGGGTTTTCTTATATCATCACTACGTGCAGTGTTTTTTCCAATCTCCGAAGGAATTGAATGAAAAAAAAAAAACAACGTCGGTGCTAAAAAATGTACATGTTAAATTGTACAACAACAAATCCCTTGAGTATGTAGCTAAACCCAAAGAATTTTCGGGGCGCACTTGTTATCGACGGTTTGTATGAAAACTCAATTTTGTTTCTGTAAATCCCCTTTGTCGTTTTTTCGACCAATTGTCCCCAGGATTGCAAAAAAAAAACTACTATTTAATTAAGTTCGGCTAAGTAAAAATCATAAAAAATATCCAGTCATCACAAGACCATAATGCAAAAATACAAAAATCTGTAAACATCACTAAATATTAATTCTGAAAATACACCATCGTCAATTTTTAAATTCAAGAGTCTTCAAAGATTCTCCTGATGTATGCCTACAAAATTTCATAATTGGTCATGCGATTTTTTGTGAGTATGAGTGTTTTTTTTTCATAAAAAAATTCATAATTTTGGGATTATTGCCCCAACCCTATTTTACAAATTTGTCAGCAGTTTTATAAGAGTAAAAACAACAGGGGAGGCGGTTGGAATAAACAACAACATTTTTCACCAAAAAAAATATGATTTTAATTTTAAAAAATAATAAAATCATAAAAATTCGTTATAACCATAGAACTCAAAGACTAAGATATTTTAGGAAAACCATAAAATCATAATTTAACACGACTTTTCACTTTCGCACCAGCTGTGTCTTAATTGGAATGGATTTAAACACTTTCTTTTGCATATTTTTACATTTACTTTAGGACTTGAAAAATATGCAAACCAGTTCAAATCCATTGGAAATTCAAAAGTACAAAGCTGTGCATTAGTTTTGAGCGGGAGTTTATATTTGCTGCGCCAATTTTGATGGAAACGGAACAAGTTTTCAAAACATTTTCAAAAGCCATCCAAAATAATGTGCCAACCAGTTGTTTGAAGCATTTTAATGTTCAACCATCGATACAATAGATATACAATGCTACCTACAGATGGTCAAAAAATAATCACGAAATTTAAGACAAACTACTGTTTTTTAGAATTTGGATACAGAATTATGGATTTACAGAATTTTGGAATATAGAATTTACAGAAAACATAGTCATTATAATACAGATAATTCGACTTATCTACAAAATTTCGGTCATATAAAATGTTGGTTTACAGAATTACAATCGGTTCTCGTGACTTCTATCGAAAGATGTAATTACGGAATTTGTAAATTATGTGACCTTATATTATATTATTATTCTCTAAAAATATTATTATTATATTTTCCCATGGATAGTGCGATTGCAAGAAATAATACTAAAAACACTAAAAAAATGATAAAATTACGAAAAACATTAGTATTAGTATTAGTATTTGTATAAAAATTAAAATCTGAAAAATATAGAATAATATTTTCATAATAACAAAGATGAAGAAAATTCGAAACTAATTCTTTATTTGGAGCCATTAATAATATAACAGGCAATGTAAATCCCCAATGACTAAATCCGTCAGCTTAATACATGTTTGTAACCCTAGAATCTGTGAATCCAAGCACTATTTGATCTGTTTACATTTTTTTCCCATCAATTTGGTACGCAAGTCAAAGTGCCTTAAAACAAACGTTAAAAATCCTCGATTCCCCGGAAGTCAAATATTGCGAATATCATCATCGGAATGAGGTATGTAATGTGCCTTTATTCATGAGTCGAATTTTTATTATGTTTTTTATAGCTGCTAACCGCGGTCCACTTCACTGAGCTTCCGAAGTCCGCAAAGTCTGTCTGCGTTATTAAATAATATCTTACAATCTTATCAGTCCAGGATTCCGAACATGGCGGAAGCACAAAAATCCAAACAAACATGCTTTACAATTATAATATTAATATTTATCTGCACAGATATTTCAAGTTAAAAGTGAAAGAAACTGACAACTTGCTGATTTGAACAGTTCTTCTTACCCACAAAAAATAGCTACAATTTCCTATAATAGTAACATTTTTTCTATTTCTGTGTTTTTAATATTTGTTGCTTTTATCTAATTTTATCCTACTTATTTATAACTTACAAAAACTTCTAAACCTTTATATACATTAGGCATAAATGTAATTGTAAATACAAAAACACATTTTAAAACCGGAAGTAATTGTTTGCCTTTACCCCATTTCACAGAAAGAATGTTTAATATCTAAGTATAATAATATTTGTTTTCCATTCAAACTTGTAATGCTAGTAATAAGCTGAGTTAAATTAATAAATAAGGAGATTTGAGATTAGGAACAAACGAACATTGACATTTTTATTTATAAAATTTATGTTGTAAACAAACGAACACTTGTTGTGGTTTTCAACCCTTGATTACGACAATTAGTGTAACCTTGCCGAAACGTCGGACAATAAATCAAAAATAATTTTTGATTATAATAATTAATCGCGGTAAGTCCGTTAAGTGTTCGTTTGTTTACAATGTTTCATTACCACGATAAAAAAAGTCTAAAAAGTCTAAAATCTATAAAATATATATTTATGTGTATAGATTATTTATTTTATATTTTTACAACCTAAATTTTATTCAGCCCTATTCCTACCCTAAGGGGGGACAAATAAAGTGGACCGATATCTTAAAATCATGTCCATATATGTAACAACAATAATTCAAAAATTGATGCTTTTATCACAAAATGCACAATTTTGGAATTAAGTCGCCCAACTACATAGAAAAGTAAAACCCTTAACTCTTCTGATTGGTTTATTTCAAAAACCGTTATATGTATGAAAAAAAGTCTTTTAATTTTTTTTTAGGAAATACTTCAAGCTACAAATTAGTCATTGACACTTTTTTTGTACAACTTACCATTTGGGAGGGATTCCTGAAAAAACAATTTGGGGGCCTTCAACCCCCCATAAAATTGTTAGTGGCACTCATATCGAAGGGGACTTTTGACGGTTTCTTAAGAACACCATGAGGAAGCTATATACCAAAATCCAGCTGTCCGGCGATTTTTTCCGAGTCAATTGATTGAGTCAAAGAAATTTCACCTTGAAAATCGCTCAATTTAACGACAGCTTTCAATCGTTTCCCTTAAGGTGTGTGTCCATTTGAGAGTAAAGACAATGGGGCATATTCATAGTCACTGTTTAAGTTGTTTCTAAAAAAATACTGGGTTTATCCTATCTTATTAACATTGGATAAACTCCAGGCTAAGATAAACTGGGGTCTAAAAACGACTATGAATATGCGCCATTGAGAGTAACTCTCAGGCCTCTCTCGAGAGCAAACTATCAAGTGGTAATACGCTTGAGAGTAGCTCGCGGAGAGTTGACTGCTCTCGACATTCGAACTTTTTGATAGGTACTCGCAAGTGGACATGTTTTGATCACTATCAAAAATTAGCTCGCAGAATTCCAACACTGTTCGTATGTCCCCTTTTACACGAGGAAACTGAGTTTCCAGGAACTTTCAGTTTACAGGTGAGAAGGGCAAGAAGTAAGAGGGGAAAATGAAATCTTCCCGGTCAACGATTTGAGGAGATTTTTTTGACATTCCTCTTCACATACATAGTAGTTTGTGTTCAACCAAGCTACTTTAAAAAGAAACAACATAAACAACGATTTTGTTTCTTCGTGGTACAAGAGATTTTTAAGGAAATTAAAAGAAAACGTCAAAAAAATCTCCGGTAACTTGTTTCCTCATGTGAAAGGGGACTATTTTGCGAGAAGCTGTCGGAAGTTTACATTGCGAAACTATGGTCTTCAGAGGAAGTAAATCAATCAAAAAAGAAATAGTGGTGGTTTTATAATAAATTTTACCTTAAAACCTGGTTAAGGTGAATGATAAATGATCCCGGTTTTTTAAATTTTGGAACACATATTTTTTTTAAATTTTGTTGGCCTAAAATATGATCGATAATTTAGCGATTGAAACCAATAATGTAATGTTAAAAAAATTGATTGATAACTCCGTTCTTGAGCTTTAAAAGTAAACTTCTAGCAAAATTTCATAACTTGAGAAAACATTTAAGATAATAATTCCAAGGCAAACCATGGGCCGAATTTCGATTATCTATACCTATGGTTTAGCCAATCTTTTCTAAATGTCTTCATTTCTTTAAGAACAGTGCCAGAAAAAAAAATCCAACAAACTTTGAATACACGTCACTTTAACTACTTTCAACTAGCAGGAAAGATATATCAAATGGACACGGTTATGAGTACTCTCAGGAAATCATCTCTCAAAACTAAAAAATTGAACTCGCGATACTAAAATCTCAAAAAATTAAATCTCAAATGGACAGGCATCCGAGAGCAACTCTCGAGAGTTTACTAGCGAAAGAACTCTCAAATAGACACGCACGTTTACTCGCACGAGTATAAATCGAGCACGAGTGCCATCATTTTGGCACCTCCAAATAATAACAGATTCTTTTAGAGGGACTAAATATAAGAATTCTTTACTACGGGAGGGGCTGTCCAAAAAAAAACGCTTCAAATGGAAAAAAAAAGAACATTTTTGAATGACATGGCTTAGTAAATTGTTTATAAAGTTTTGTATTCACATATAATATTAGAAATATGGTCGCACGAGTATAAATCGAGCACGAGTGCCATCATTTTGGCACCTCCAAATAATAACAGATTCTTTTAGAGGGACTAAATATAAGAATTCTTTACTACGGGAGGGGCTGTCCAAAAAAAAACGCTTCAAATGGAAAAAAAAGAACATTTTTGAATGACATGGCTTAGTAAATTGTTTATAAAGTTTTGTATTCACATATAATATTAGAAATATGGTAGAATTTTTTCAAAAATCGTTACTAATGGTACGTTTTAGTAATAAATACTTAATTATGTCATACCAACTTTTTCAATACATCCAAAATATTATTATGTTAAAATTGCTAAGACAACTTCTAAAAATTTAGACGTCTTCATGATTCTTAAAGAAAATATATGAATTTATGCAAAAGAAAAAAAATTTAGAAATTGTTGGAGCGGTTTTCTTAAAATATTGAAATAAATACGTAAATTATTTTGTCCACTTTTTAAAATTCTCAGGTGTATTTATTATTGTTAGCCAGTGTTTTGATAGTCCGCAATAGTTATAAATATGTTTTTTTTTGATTTGATTGTCTACAAGTTAGTTAAGTCTTAAACATCAACAAAAAATGTTTATCAATAAGTTGTACGGCTGTCTAAAGTTAAACAACATCGTTTATAAATACGACTGTCTGTTTTTTTTATATACATATGTATATAAAATTTCACTTAATATACTTAAAGTCATATTATTAACAATTTGTTAAACTTTCTGCACTTTACTTTATCAATATTTCAGAAAAAAATTGGGTATTATTGTTAGTTGCACTTTTTTTAATTTGTTAAATTTTATGACGGAATTTAACCAGTTATCTAAAATGGCATGAAAATTTGTGTTAATTGGAACGACAGTTGAGACCAAAAGCCCGCACTAGTGTGAACAATTAAACAATTCGATGAAATACTAAATTCCATATATTAAATAATTTTGATTTATTTGTTGACATTCCGAATTCTGGTTGACTTACGAGTATTGTGTATATTATTATATGAACATTGTACATAGTAGGTACCTAGTACCTACATACATAATTTAATTTCATAATTCAACGAGAAAATGTCTCAAAAGTCAAAAATAGTAAAAATTTATTAAATGTTTGTTTAATTTTTTTGTGTGCATATTTAAACTATTTAGAAGCACTAGATTGCAAAATTATTACAAAATCGGTGCAAGCATAGATATTAGTCAAAAATGAAATAGCTATAGGAATTTTTTGCCAAAAACCATAATTTAATTTTTTGTACTTCACTTTGAGAAAATAAAAAAAAAAAAAAATTGTTGTATGGGACCTAGCTGTTAAAGGTTAGCTAAAACTGAAATGCTTTGTACCAAATTTGCAGTATCTACTTTGACCCACTTTTTTTGACTTCTCGATTATCGTTTTGATTACCACGCCTACATGAAAAAATGGAATTAAAAAATAAATTTGTAAACTGCTTTAGTTTTATAATTACATAATTTTAAAATAATTTTTAACGTAAAAGATCGGGCTAATTTGACCCGTTAGAATATTTCTTGTGAGTTTCTTTAAGTCGCAGTTCTATGTCAATAAACCGCAAGCAGCCGGTTCCCTCAGAGGCAACATAACGCGTACCATTGCTCAAATTCAAAAACTCAAAAACTTGGACAATTATTGAGTAGTAAATTTTAATTTCAAAACTAGAGTATTGAATGACATTTATTTGTTTTTTTGAAAGCATTATTATACCATTATGATATCATTTTTTTTTCTCTGATTTTTTCTATGTATAAATCAAAAGAAATATGAAGGGTGTTTTTTTTAAGGCGTGGTTTTAAATCTGGCAACACTTTCTTCGGAGTTGGGAACAACGTTTGCAAATCGTGCAAATTTATTACCAAAATAAAGGTTCGGTTCCGCTGCGTCCAATATTCGGTCGACATAATCGCCCGGCAGAGTCGGTAATTCGCACAGCAGAGTCGGTAATTCGAGCAACCATGGATAGTTTTCGCATCACGTTTACTCTAGTGGATAATGCGCATCCTCAGAGACGCCGTACAGTGCGCACCGAAGACGCTATTGCTGCTGTGGAGCAGAGTATCGAAGCAGACCCTAATGAGTCCATCCGCCATCGCGCGCAATAATTGGAGCTGTGCCCATCCACTTTATGGAAGATTTTGCCAGCCGCGGCGGCCACTTGCCCGAAATTAGTTTTAAAACATAATGGCAAACCCTTATCTTTATAATAAAGCTAAATTCTTGACCATTGAAAACCACACGTCTAAAAAAAAAACACCATTTATAAACATCAAAGCGTACCTTCTACCGAACGAAACTTTTCGTTTACGATTTCGTTGTATCATTTTCGTGTATGGGATTTATCGTTAGTTTTTCATGCAAAGATTCTCATTTTTTTAAATCGAATTTATCATCCGTAAAATTAAATACCTTAATCTGGAAGATCCGAATAATAGAATTCAAGATATTAACATTTTATATACCCCTGACATAAAAACTAGACAATTTGATATTATGATGTATAATATCCGTCTTATCCCGACTCATCATCGCGATTTATCGGTTGGCGTCACATAAAATTCCAAATTTTAAACGATATTTTTATTCCCATGTTGTTTACATATACATGGCAATTTAAACTCAATCTTAAAAAAATTATTAATAACAGAATATAGTTTTGTTTATTTTATTAATCTTGTTTAAAAAACGTAGTTATACATAGTTCTATTTTGTGATGAAATATAATCAATGAAACATTTAAATATCATATAAGAATATTCGAAAAACACATGATCCACCTAACAATTCTTTTTCTTTTACAGATAATCATCTAAGGAAAACCCCTTTTAAAGTGGAATTCAACCGATTACATAGTTTTAGTATGCCTTAATTGTTAAATAGATGAACCTTTGCAATTTGCTATAAGGACATAATTATTATACTATACCAAAATTTGATTATATTAACTTCAAAAGTTGTTGTTTATCCGTTACTTATAATACTTTGCTAAAATAACAACACACTGTTTCAATGACAATAATACCTATAGTGTCGGCTAGTGAAAATAACTAAAATTACTTACAAAATTGTACAATGTTCATGTTAGATTTAATTTTAAGTTAAATGTTACAAAAATAAATACATACATAATGTAGGTACATAAAATACTGAAAAGTTACTGAGTGATTTTCAAAAGATTCATCAAAACTACATATTATATAGATCTTGCAATGTGGGTTGGCTTGAAACAAAAAAAAAAAACCTATAGGACGGAGGTCTTTTTCCCCGTTTAGGAGAGGAGGATAATTTTCAACTAAAAATTCAAATTCTAAATATTTATTGTCATAAATCAAACTATCTACAGTTACTGCCCCTTTTAAAGATTCCAAGAAAAAAAGAATCTACGTAAGACCAAAACCATTACCAAATAATACGATAACTGTTTCAAACACATCTATAACATTTTTCCAAAACCAGTTAAAGATTTCATTCGAAAAATATAATGTTGTTGGATTCTATCCGATAGCTTATGCTTTTTTCAAAAACTTTTCACTGAAACAACTTGATTTAAAAATTAAATTACAGAATAGCTCTCTACATTCGAAAAAGTTATAGCAAGATATTCTAAGTTTTGTCATTACTAAATACATTTTAAAAAATATATAAGTCAATTATTAAGAAAATTTCCCTTCTCTTCATTTTGATGCATCTTATGCAAATTACCATGCACAGTTTATGGTAGGTACCTACTATATAAATGTATACAATCAAATGTTATCACTTTTTAACAACAAGCTTAAGAGAATGATTGAGGGCATACAATTTTTAACATAACCATTTTCTATAAAATAAATAAATACATTTATTATATTGTTTAATAACTTTAGTTTTATATAGAAAGCTTCTAGACCGCGCTTCTTAAATCGTTTCATTGGCATCGTCAGCGAGTTTAATTTTTTGTTGGGTATTGTCATTAGCCGTGTTTTAATATATATAGATCATCCTACAAAAAAAAACAATACAGTTAAAAATTTAAAATAAAGCTAGCTTAGCCTTATATTGGGAAAAGGAAATAAAGAGCATATACATAGTTTATTGTTTACATAATATTATGTACATAATGCTTTTAGTTTTATTTTGTTTTCAGATCTAAATACCCAGTAAACAGTTAAATATGTACTTTTTTTGAGCTGCATGAGTCAATTTTTTAATTAATATCGTATCTTTATAAAATAAAATTATATTAACTATAAACAAGCAAAAGATGTAAGAATGTAAAAACTTGAAGCAATAAATAAATTTAAAATATTAATAATTTTCTTTTATTAGGTATGTTTTATTCATTGCTGCATTGCCAGCGCAGCAAAATTTCCCTTGACAAACATAAACAATTTGATTGCTGGTGAAAAAGAAGTCAGTAAAAAAAATATGGCTGTGCTGGCGATAGAACTTTGAATTATTGAAATGAACGTATAGAGTGAGTAATCATTTTATTCAGACTTGTGCTGCACTGGCTATGCATCAATGAATAAAACACATCTATTGTAAGTAAGATCAGCATGTTTTGTATACCTAATATATTACTATAATTGTGTAGTAAGTTCGTAGTCTCACTCGACTAACTCACGTAGTTTTACACTAGGTGTTGATATAGGTTGTTAAGAAACTTGACAAATATGTACTATATTTCTTAAATTATTAATAAGGTACCAACAAATTAAAAAAGCAAAATGAATTACACATTTGTTCACATTTTTGTTAACAAATAAAACTCATTGTGTAGGTATATTTCTTGAATTAAAAAGCGGAAAACCTTCTCCCTCCATCATTAAAAAAGAAGAAATAATGACATAATAAACCAGAAGTTTCTGCTGTAGTGTGTGGTACTGGTATCTATCCATGCCTTAGATGTTCGGTTGGTCAGTGTCGAATTGTGAGGTGTACGGCTAACGTCAACATAGTCTTTGCATTAATTCAAGTTCCTATCACTTCAAGTGAGTTGTTAAATAAAACAAACAAAAAATTTTCTTACACAGATTTCTTTAAACGAAACAAAAAAAATTCTAGGTAGTGCATTTGAAGATGAAATAAAATTGTGAAAAAGTGTAAACAATTATTGTCGTTTAACAAATAACAGTAGATGCGTATTCGACTACATTTACATATGTATATTTAGTTCTTTAGTAATGTGAAAACACTTAACAGTTATTTTCAGTAAATAATGATTTGAAAATTCATCTTCATCAACTTAAATTTCTCAATATTATTTTCCATTTTGTATGTTTCTTTTTTGTGCTACGAAATTGCTTTTGTAAAGATTTCCCTTTAATTGCGACACAGCTGGATAAGTTTTTCTTAAACATACTGTAAAATATATTTGTGTTGCTATGTTTCTTAATGAAAAACAACCACAACTACATAAGCTTTTTAATCATGGCTTAGAGACTGTCTTTCTTTGTTAAGGGGCATTTGAAAAGATAATTTGGTTTTTTTGCTAATTAAATATGCGTATATACTTAAGTCGTTGATATTTTGAACCTGTTAAATTTTTTGTAACTAATATAACTATAATTTCATGCGATCTACTTTATGAGATGCAAACATGTCAAGGCTGAAATGTTAATATGTAGGTACCACTAATTTTTGTGCTCTTTACCATTTTTTAAAAACATTGTATGATGAGATCCGATGCAGAAACAAAAAAAATTAATAATGCAAATATATACTGATCAAATTTTATGACTGGAGTAGGTAGGTATAGGTCCTTCTTGTGTACTATACTAAAAAATGGTGCGGCTGTCAGTGTTTTGCTTCTTCAGTCACCATTTTGAAAATGCGTTTTGATCAATATCTCAAAAACGGCTTATCTAATTGCATGGTATGTGTGCCCTTTTGCTATTGATTATTAAATTGTTTATTTCTATAAAACATATTTTATAGTATTTATATGTACCTATACTTTCACAGTTAAATTGTCTCTTTTCTATAACGCACGTATGACTGACTGACCCCGGTCTTATTTTTATTGCACTGTCTGGTTTTGTTGCATTGCAAATGTTTGTTTTCATTATTTCCATATGAAGCCAAACTTCCTATAAAAATTTGTGTTGAAGTTAAAGTTTTAGAGATCCCGCCATAGGAACAGCTACACCTTTATTTTTTTAGGTACATGGATTGCCTTGTAAAATGTAGTCAAGGCATATGGTTGCCAAGCTTTAAAGGTCAATTTTTGGGTTCATGCAATTATCTGGCCCAGCTCAAGAATCTATATTTTCTAAACCTACATACATATAAAAGAAAATTTTATAAATTCTAGAAATCGAGATAAAAATGCATGATAGTCAAAAAATGAAAAAATAGACGATATATGGAGACAAAAACACCTAAAATCAGGGCGATGTATTAGTGATAGGACAAACAGTTTTATTACACATATCAGGACGAGGAACAGAAGTTAAGGGTTGACCAATTAAAAAATGAGCTGGACTTAGAGCAATAGGATCCATATCAGACATTGGTCACATAGGTCGAGAGTTGTGTAAGAAGGGTGTATAATGTAGAAGACTAACAAGTTCTAATCGCAACGAAGTAACTTCTTCTATCGAATCTGCACCAGTTATGACATCGTCCATATACATAGAAGTCATGAAGGAGGATTTTTGCAGCTTGATGATGTTGTTCTCCTGAATCTATTGCTAATTGATAAAGAGTACGCCCAGCCAAAAAAGGTGCACAAGCTGTACCATAGGTGATTGTTTAAGATGAATGTAACTGGATTCTCTTTAAAGTATATTCGCTGAAAATCGGAGTTATCTTGTGAAACTACTATTTTGCGATACATTTTCTCTATGTCACCAGAAATTGTATATTTATGACGAGGAAAACGAATACATAATAGAGAAAAGATAGCGCTGTTGTGTTTGGCCGATAAGAAGAGACTCGGTTAGAGATGGACTAGTACCTTACTTTGCAGAGCCGTCAAAAATCACCCTAACCTTGGTTGTACTGCTGTTCTTTTTAACAACGGCATGGTGTGGTAGATAAAACCACTTTGAAGACAAACGTGGAATATCGATGGGTTGAATCTCCTGTATACGTCCTAGCTCTATATATACTCTCTCATAACGACACGTAACCGAACCATGCTGCCACAAACCACCCAACCAAATATTGTAGGAATCAAATCTGGTAGCCCTCGTTGTCCTTGCGCAGCTGAGCCATTGAAAATGCTAAAAACATTGTCAGCTTCTACCAAAACGTCAATGAATGAATCAAAAGATTTCTTATCAGGAATTGATATTTCAGAAGCACGTACAACGGACGTCAGTTTTGATATAACATAACATTTGATCTCTATCGAAGCTTCTGATAAATGAGAGAAAAGTTGAAGTGTTACAACTCCATTTATTACGCCTGCTGCAGTGGATCCACCACTTAACATCGGTATGCGTGCCTTCTTCCTAACTAAACCCAACCTTTAAACAGTTTGTTTGGTAATAAAGGAAACCTGGGATCCAGCAACAAACGAATGCTTCGGAACTCTCCTTGGATATTTTGAATACGTCTGATGGCAGTAGCTAACAATGTTTGAAAAAAGTGACTTGAAAACGTTTTTTTCGTTTAAAGAAGAGCAAAGCGAAAGGGGTGAATTTGTTGCTTTTGGTTGATTTGGAGAAGATGGTAAATTGCAAGAGGTGTTTAAAGGAACCTGATCCATAGAGTTTGACAACGACGATGGTGATGATGACGAGGGTAAGTGAACAAGGGAATGATGGCGTGAGTGACATGTTTTACAGCGCCTGTTAGATTTGCATCTATGAGAGGAATGACCAGCTCGAAGACAATTGAAGCACAGAGATTGCTCCTTGACAAAACTACGGCGACAATCGACTTTAAGAGATATAAATTGTTTGCAGTTGGTGAGCTGGTGCTCTTCCTTGCAACAAGGACATTCCATATGTATTTTAGACTCCCTCCACTACATGAGAACGAATTACAGGCTGAACGTTACCCTTTCCTATCGAACGCGAAGAAGACGAAACTAATTCTAAACAAACACATCGATTTTGTAGAAAATCCAAAAACTCACTAATAGTGGAATCCGATTTCATACCTATTTTATCAGCCCATGACTTCTTTGACTCTTGCTCAAGTAAGATGTATGAGCCAAGGATGCAAGATGTATGAGCCAAGAAACTCTCTCATTTAATCCACGAATAACTTTATCAGCACCTTCAGTTAGTTTCCGAAGAAGATTTACATTTGACGAGTTAATCGAAGGCAACGATAGAAAGGTTTGAATAAACGACTGAATAATCAGATGAGGACGGTCGTTCCGTGCGTTGATCCAATTTTTCCCACGCTTCAAAATAGTTATCTTCCAAAATTGCGATACCATTCAAGAGCACGTAAAACTTGTGTGTTGATGTTAACGAGGGATTAGAATCCATCGAACCCGTAAACATGTCCTTGAAAGTTGGCCAATCTCTATAGTCATCAAAAGATTGGAATCTATATTTTTGGCAACGAAATCGAGGCAGGTGCTTTCGGAACGGAATTTAACTTTTCAAGAAAGGTAGCTTGCTGACTTGCTAAAGTTTCATCTACCACATGAGCTTTTTTAGCTTGAAGGAAATTGGCGAACATTTAATGGGCTACAAAATATTTTGCCTCATACTCCTCAAATTCTGGCTCTGGATCTACGAACCCAGATTCAACAAAAAAATGTTGCAGTCCGACTTATTATGCCATTTGCATTTTCACGTTTAGCCTTAATTTTAATCATTGCGAATTAATTAGATTGCAAATAAACCAACAATTAATAATTGTGTATAGCCTAATCGAAAATTCTAAAGTTTTCACACAACACTTAAACCACACGAGAATATATTTTTTTTGTTAAGGTTCACATAAATGAATTAAATTTGGCTTAAGAAGGACCATTCTGTTTTAAAGCGAATGAAAGTATTTTTTCATTAATTAATCAGAATTTATTTTATAGCAGCAAAAATAGGTATTCCGGTAGGCTTTATTATGAAAGAAAAAGGTTTATTATTAGTTTATACTTGTTTTATTTTCTTGAGATGTTATCTTCTTGTTGGGTTGAATAGATAAGAAAGATTTTCATTCATTTTCATGTAATCTATTTAAACTTCCAATAATTTAAACATTTGAGAAAAACAAATAACATGTAAAGAAGAATATGCAATTAAAAATAATAAGAGGATTATAATGTCATAAAATCATAGGTTAAAATGCACAAGTGTTTGATACAATTTAACAAATAGAAAAAGTAATTTGAATGATTATTTTAAATATTAATACAATTTAATTTGAGTACAAAGCAGTAAGTATATTATATACTTGTAGACTATTTTATGATCCATAACTTGGGTCTATATAGAGTTTATTTTTCATAATTGAAACTATTAGGGAGATATAAGGGAAAAACTTAAGTACGGTTAGGCGCCACCGTTTCTCTGAAAGCATAAATACAAAAATCAAGAATGAAAGATAATTAATTGATTTATTGAAAAGTTTCTCACAGATTTTCGATTAGAGCAATTTGTCAATCGGAGTCACTATATGTATGTACGTAACTTTGGTTTCTAGAATGGTGTTATTACATAAATAGCATCTATGTACATTGTACATACATATGTATGTATCTACATATAAAAATTAAACGTTATTATTTTGATCGATTGCAGCTTTAAACAAATTCACCAGATATGAAGACCAATGAAACAGTGCTTGTCATCGGGGGAAGTGGCTTTATTGGACAACACCTTATAAAATTACTTCTGCAATTTAAAGATGAATTACTAATAAAAGAGATTCGATCTATAGATAAAGAACCATATAGCGATAAAATTGGTAAGGAAATTGTATCCTTTTTTTTAAATATACTAAAGGATTTTTACATCATCAGGGAATTTAAATACTTCCAAAGTGGTCTCATTTGTTGGTGATATATGTGAGCCTGAAACATTAGCAACAGCTTTCACTGGCGTGGAAACAGTATTTCATTGTGCGGCGTACGTAAATATCCAATACCCTCCAAATTATGGAGAACTTGAACGCGTCAACGTAAACGGTAAGTAAACAGACATATTATTATAACTCAGTGGCAGATCCAGGATTTGGTCATGGGGGGAGGGGGGGTCCAACTACAAATAGAATAGTTAAAGAAAAATAAAACTTGCGTGGGCTTTGTGCTACATGCTTGAAGTTATAACCGTCATTTTCGATTTGAGCTTATATAACGTATGCATAACTTTTAAAAATTTCGTAATTTTGAAAAAAAAAAATAAATACATATTTGCGAATTTAAAATTTATCCCAAAGATTTTCAAATTTGCGAATTTAAAAAAAAATATTTACGGCACATCGCAGCCTAAGTTGAGCACAATGCAGCGCAGTTTTTTTTTCAAAATCGAAAATATTATTTTAATATTATGTTGATTTGGAGAGGTATGTATGTATGATAAATTGCCTAAGTATTCAAAATTTAACATACCTTAAGCCCTTAAACTAAGTTGTTTCTCTCAAAAAACTGTTACGCAATCTAATGTAAGTAGATGTACTCCTTTTTTCATTAAGAGGCATTTAAAGTTTTTGAGGTATACCTATTTATTACACTTGAAGAAATTTTTAGTCGAAATTTTATAAAAAGATGGGCTTTCTGTAATTAAGTGGTCAAACTTAGACCAAATTTAGGTCGAAGAGAAATAAATATTTAATAAATAAATAAATTGATATAAAAATATAAGGTTTCATTGCCCTCCCCGCCCCATGGATCTGCCACTGATAAAACTTTATATATTATGTACATAATGTACATAGATACATTACACTTAAATATACCTTCCCAATCCTTTTAATGGATTTCTATATAAGAACATATACGATTTTACTTCTAAAATGTTTCTAAACTACGGACATCTCGAAAACAAAAATAATGTTACACAAATTAAGCAAACTATTTTGCAAACTTTTTTCCTCATAAGGTTCCCACGTAATTAATTAAAAAATTATTGTTTTCTTTGTTCATATTCATATATCTCTAATTTAGTACAGAGAGTAAACCTTATTACCCTGTTGATGGGAAACGAAAAATCCCATAAAAAATAACTCAATGAATAAATGAAACATTTCTTTCTGTTTATCGTTTTTCAGTTCACAGTTGAACGAGTGAAACTGATAATTGAACTGGGAGTTGAAGAAGGGAAAAACTATACATTAGCAATATGAAATTATGATATGATTTTTTGAAAAATCACCCAATACTGGAAAATGATAGATCGCCCAAAAATTGGGGCAATATGTGTTCATGACAGATTTTCTAAAATTTGATAACTTCAGAACTCCCAAAATGAAAATAGAATTTTGTATCAAAAGGAAATCAATAATTTGATTACCAAAAAGTTTAATATATGAATGGATTGAAGGTATTTGCTTTGATATTTTGCACCTACAATATTGACTTTCGTGCAACCAATGATTTATATTGCGAAAGTATTTTTCAAGTCCATTATAGAAGGAAACAAATCACAAAACCTTATATTTTAAAGTTTCATAAGAGTTATTTATTAAACTTATTTTATCTGCAACCAAAATATTTTAAACCTAATGATCAATATTATTAACTGTTTATTAATCCAGGTACACGCGCAGTAGTTGATATGTGTGTTAAATATAACGTCAAGCGATTGGTTTACACGAGTTGTGCATCAGTTTGTTTCATTCCATTCAAAGGCAGCACATTTTCCATTATAATAAACCAGACAGAGTCTAAGGCCTTAACACCAGTTTTTAATACACAAAAATCGGCTATAGATTTTGATAAAGGATTTCTTATACCTGGATACTCATCTTCTAAATTAAGGGCTGAAAAAATCGTGCTTAACTCATCAGGAACTACACTGAGCAATCAATCAGGTAAGTTTATGTGCAAACGAAAAAAAAGATTAAACTATAGTTTATCTTTAATTACCAAATATGTAATATGTTTACATTAGACTGATTCAAAAAAATTAAAATGTCTCCGATTTTCAATGCCACTAGATTTTTAGTTGAGTTTAATGAAATGATGAGCCTGTTAATAATGTCAGCCTTTATAGATTCAAATTTAAGGGTCGCTCATCGCTATTTTCTTTTTTCCATACAAATCGTATGGGACATTTTTTGTTTTTGGCTTCTTTATTTTAAAACTTAAAACAAATAATGATCGAAACGCAGTTTTAAAGGAAATTGAATGTTCTTTAAAGAAGGGCTTTTAAAGTCCCCTTAAGAGGAAATAAAATCTTGTGGAAGTCACTTTTCCAAAAACTTGTTTCCTAAATTAAATATAGTCATTAACACCTAGTTTACTGTTACATGTGAAAGATTTAATGGCATGCAATATTTATGACATTCAGTATTTTATTTTGCGGTGGTAACAAAAATTAAAAATATGTATGTCAATTTCTAGTCCTTCAGGTTATTTCGTCACCTGATTGCTAGAACCAGATAACTCGATTTTTTTAATTTTTGAGGTGCTTGGGTATTTGCTACCTTGAATCAATTCGCATCGTAATTTTACCCTTTACTTCAACGAGTAGCTCACAAAAAATATAGTGTTATTATTTTTCCAGTACAATCTTGTAAAAAAATAAAGCCTGAAAAGAGGCCAAGATGTTTTTTCGACTTTCTTAAAAATTCGAAATTAATTCGGTTCTTTCAATCAGTGCCTACGTTCTGTAACTCTCGCATCGTTAAAATTGGTAGAGAAACGTTGAAAAACAGAAAAAAACTCATACGGTTTGTTTCAATTTTGATCGTTTCTCGACTGATTTTGTCGATGCGAGAGAACGTAGGCACAGGTGACGATTTGATCAGTGCCTACGTTCTGTAACTCTCGCATCGATAAAATTGGTCGAGAAATGGTGTAAAATGGAACAAAACTCATATGATTTGTTTTAAATTTCATCGTTTCTCGACTGATTTTATCGATGCGAGAGTTACAGAACGTAGGCACAGAGTAAATTAAGCACTATAGGTTCGGTAGGTTGCTTTCGACAAGGTACACATTTTTGATCTTGAATAATATTATATCTACTGTACAATGCAAATAAGAGGTGGAAAATTATTTTTAAAATTTTAAATATTGACACAAGCTAACTGTAAACTAAGCTTAATATAACAATTCCTATTTTTTAAGATTGCCTTCATACGGTTGCAATACGTCCACCACTCACATATGGAGAAGCTGATAATCATTTCGTGCCATCAGTTTTAACATTTTTGTCAAAAAGAGGCAATATATATCCACGTATTGCCGGTTCAGGTGGAAAACAGCAGTTGGCCTACGCAGGTTTGTTGTTGAAATACTACACTGTGATTGTAATTATTAATGAACAAAATGTAAATCTTGCTTTCAGGAAACGTTGCATGGGGGCACATCTGCGCTTATAAAACATTAAAATCTTCACCGAAAGCCATCGCAAGCCTTCCAGTCTTCATTACAGATGAGACTCCGATAAATGATATGGCTAGATTTATTCAAAAAATAGGAAATGCTACCGGTACTCTTAAGTTCAAAACAAGTTTTTGGTACATGCCGCATTTTATTTTTTATCTGCTTGCATTCTTGATTGAAATGTGTGTTAAGGCAATGCACCCATTCTTCAAAACTAAACTCAATTATTCCCTTCGTGCATTAGCCTCGTTTACAGCATCCGTTTTATTATTTAATCGACTACGAGCTGATATTCACATTGACTACGAACCACTTTATGATGGTGAAAAATCATTGGAACTAAGCGGCAAATGGTATAATCAATGGTATCAAGAGAACATCCACCATAAAGACAATAATTTAACTAAAAACTAAATTAAATAAATAAATTAAAAAAAAATGTAAATAATTTTAGTGCTCGATATTAACATTCAAAAAATTGTACAAAAAATCAGGATAAAACCAAGCTTTATATTGTGTTTTTTTTCCAAGCCAATTGCCAAACGATAGCACTTAATTTTAATTAAAAGTTACTCAAAAATAGGGAAATGCTGCTCAAATATAGATATAATTATTTGAGCGTAGGTAAAAAATGTAATTCATAGCATATTATGGAAACCAAAAAAAGATTTAAATTAATAAATATGGATTAAATAAAATGTGTTTGTTTATTTTATCATCGCTATCAGAAAAGAACAGTAACAGTTTGGGAAGAAAAATTAAGTATTACTGTTTGACTCTTTATAATGATGACAGTTAAGTAAAACATCAATCTGAAATTTAAAATGTTTGTCTGAATTAAAACCCTTATAATTTCACAACAAATTTTGTGTGGGAAAGATAGCAAAAATTCACTGGTATTTTTATATAGATCTTAACTTTTTATAAGAAAATATGAAAGTCTTGCATTTCGTGATTGGGGCCTTTGTGGGTAAGGTGCATTAAAAATGCGTTATTTTTTTAAAGCCCAGATAAAAAGTATAGCTGGTTATGGGTTGGCTACGTTTTCCTGCGGCAAGTTTTCCCGCGTCACGTTTTCCCGCAAAACCTTTTCCCGCAGAACGATATCCCGAATCACAGTTTCCCGTGTAACGTTTGCCCGCCGATTGCTAATTTTTCAATACTAATCGACAGCGCATGAACAAAATTCATTTCAATAGCAGTTTTCTTGTACAAAAGTCTTTTCTTGTGTCAAGGTGAGGTATATATGGGGGGCATGCTGCCCCCTGCAACCCCCCTGCTTGGCACACTATAGGATTTGGGCTAGGTGCGAGGTTGAGTGTATGAAAAGTTTCTTTTTATCATTTGGTAGTTTTTTTATGAAAATTGCCAAATAGCCCTTTTAACCGTATGAAATAAAAAACCGCTTAAAATGAAAAAAAATTTAATATTTTAACAAACATAAAATATTTAATATTGCGTAAATGCAAAATAGTATTGTCAAAAAGTACTAATTAGTATTGCCTATCCCGCCGCCAATCCCGTGGAAAATTTTATAGGCAATCGTTCCGCGGGATATCGTGCTGCGGGATTGTAGCAAAAAAACTACCTTTCAAATCGGCGGGCAAACGTTACAAGGGAAAACGATCGCGGGAAAACGTCGTGATCCCCTGCTTATCTACCGATATACTAAAATAATGCAGTTTACTTCTTGCTAGCCGTCTTTCCTCAACCTTCAGTTCTCCTCTCTCCTCTCTCCTTTTTCCATATTCTCATTTCTTCTCTCATCTTTCCTAGTTCCTCCTTCATATTCACTGAACTCTCATCTTTTTCATTTCTTGCTTCACTTCCTGTATCTCATGTCTAAATTCACTTCTCATCTCCCTTATAGATATACTCTCTAAATACTCATCTCCCTCTTTTTTACTTGCCTGAACTATTTCTATTCCTTCCTTCGTCTCCTGCTCCACTCCGTCTGTATGTTCCCTTTTCCTTTTCCATAGATCACTTATATCTCCCATCGATGCCGTGCTCATATTTCTACCCTTTGACAGTCTTTCCAAGTTTGTTGGCCTTCATCTCCTCTTTGATTCTTTCTCGTTAATTTATCCTCTTTTGTCCGCCATGCTATCCGATTTCTCCTACTTTGCTGTTTCTGATCGTTAGTTGTTGTTGGAAGCATTTAGAAAAAATACGCCTGAGGTATTGACAGATCTTACCAAAAAGATTATCAAATATAATACGGTTGCCAGTTAGTATAATATGTGAGGGTGATTTTTTAGCTGGTTTGGTTTTGGCAACACTGGTTTTGACAGCTGACGTGTGTTTAGTACCTTGTGTCACTGTCAAACAGCTTCAGTTTGGTTTGCAATTTAACCATGGATCGTCTTACAAATGAACAACGCTTGCAAATTATTGAATTTTACTATCAAAATTCGTGCTCGGTTCGAAATGTTCATCGCGCGCTTTTATCGAAAAATTGTGTTCAGCGATGAGGCTCATTTTTGGTTGAATGGGTACGTAAATAAGCACAATTGCCGCATTTGGAGTGAAGATCAGCTAGAAGCATTGCAACAGCTACCAATGCATCCCGAAAAAGCCACTGTTTGGTGCGGTTTATGGGCCGGCGGCATTATTGGGCCATATTTCTTCAAAGATGATGCGAATCGCAGCGTTACTGTCAATGGTGAACGCTACCGAGCGATGGTAACAAACTTTTTTTTGCCCGAAATGGAAGTTCTTGACTTGCATGATATGTGGTTTCAACAAGACGGTGCCACATGCCACACAGCACGCGAAACAATGGCGCAATTGCGAGGCGAGTTTGGTGAACAGTTAATTTCACGTTTCGGGCCGGTCAATTGGCCGCCTAGATCGTGCGATTTGACACCATTAGACTATTTTTTGTGGGGGTATGTCAAGGCTAATGTCTATAGGGACAAGCCCGCTTCGATTGACGCACTGGAAGCCAACATCCATGCATTCATTCGTGAGATACCGGCCGATATGTGTGAAAGAGTATGCCAAAATTGGACTCAGCGGATGGGCTACCTGAGACGCAGCCGCGGTCAACATTTGCATGAAATTATCTTTAAACATTAAATTGCAAGGTTCAAACTATCGATTCAAATAAATATTTAATTCATTTTTTCGAATTTTTTGTGTTTTTTTTTTAAAAAAAGTTCTAAACCTCTTAAAAAATCACCCGTTATTATATTCATAACCTATAAAATAATGTTTCACAGTTAAATAAGAATGGACTTCCGAGACAAAAAGTTATTGTGTTCAAATCGTTTTTCATTAAAACATTTTTGGTGATTCCAACGCCGCGCCGCGGCCGTTGTCCTGAAAAATATGAAAAATGAGAACAAAAGAAAAATACCTGCCGTTTTTAACATTATCTGTTTTATTTGTTTAATTCTTTTCCAGTATATCGTAATCAATATTTTAATATAATACTTTTCACATACACACGGCACGTTGTGAAGAATTTTCCACCATATTTTCCCTACACTTAAATTTAAATTTAATGTATGTTTATTCTATATCTGTCCCTCTTTATATATAATGATGTTTTTCTTAAATATTGATTTAAACGTTTGCATTTGCCTTCGTTTATATTTTATTTTTCAATAAAAATTCTATACATTTTGTAATTATAAAGATAAAGTAAAATGAAAACTTTTGGAGTCTTAAAAGACTACTAAACAAGTTTTCTTATCTTTTTCGTGTATGCTGTTCTTTACTAACAATAGTTATACATTTTTGCACTATATGTCTTTTACAAAATGTTCCATTTAAATTCTTTTTTGATTTAAATATATATATTCCTTGTATATGGTATATGGTTTGAGTTTAGTCATCAGTAAATATGTTCAACATGTTCATTAAGATAAAATGGCTTGACATTACTTTTTGTTGTTTCTAAATACAAATCGTCTTGTTTTACAAAAATTAAAAGTTTTATTATATTTTTCTTGTCTATCAATATTGGCAACATGAATCTGATGATTCACTTTCTTTTATGTACACTAATTTATCTTGTCAAATGCTAGATATTTTTTTAAAATACATTGATCACACTAATGACTACAATGTATAGTTACTCTAAGCCAAGGGTTGTTTTAAGCCTGGGGAGGTCTTGTAGACATGAAAAATTTCTTCAAGGTATCAGCTATAATTTTCATGTTCTATTTTCTAATTAATTGATTTATTTATGCTAAGAATAAAAGCATTATTGCCTTACAAAATGTATCTACTTGCAAACAGTTAATTTGCAACGATTATCTTCATTTTAAAACTATTACAGTTTATATAAGTTGGGTAAAACTTTTAGACTCTGTTTTTCTTAAAATCTAATTATCATTATATGTTTTTTTTGTAAATTGTTTACTTTATGTTTGATTAATATATATTTTTCTTATTTTGTAAAAATGTATGTTTATTAATTAATAATAATCAAACTGTTATTGCTTTTAATTCTTTTTTTAAAAAAGGGATACTTAAACAAAAAATTATAAAGGTAAATAGTTTCTTTTACTTTCACGTCGGTAAGGCCCATTATAAAATGAATAAAATAATAAAAACATTTATTTTATAGATTTAACCTACTCTATGCAATTATGAATTACATAAAGCAGCGTGAAATATGTAACATTTCTTATTTATTTATCTAAACAGTTTTTGTATGCTAATTTACAGACTGTATATAGAAAACTACATATATACATACCTTTATATATATTTCGATATGTATACATATAGGTATACACATATATTTCTTCAAATGTTCCGTTACACTTCTCAGTGTTTGTATAAAGATTTAAATTCTTTAATATAATTATACATAGTTATTTTATAAATATGGTTGTTTTGTAAAATTTATATTATATTGTCAATTAAACATAATGAACTATTTTGCGGAATATTTTTGAAAAAAATCAACAATTCTCCGCAAAACAAATCCACAGTCGAAAATACCAAAATCTAGCAATTCTGCTATAAAAATTGCTTATAAGTGATAATCAATTTAGTTACGCAATTTATTTCCCTTAGGCTGAAAATTGTTGATTTGAAAGGGCTTGTTCCAATCAAAAGCTGCCCCAAAAAATGTGCAGTTCATGTAAAAACCCATAAATGTTATGTTCTTATAAAAAAAGAGAAAAGTATGATATGTCCTCAAAGAATCAGTTTATTTGTTTGAAATAAAGTAAGGTTTGCCAAAATAAGAAAGTACGTATGTACAAGTATAATATGTTGTATCAAATATAGTTTATCTCTTGATTTTAAGATTGATCCTTGTTTTACACATCAGTAAATTTATTAATTTATAGATTTCAAATTTCATATCAAAGTAAAATTGACTCTTCATAGGGTGTTATTCTTACTTTTATTTTGAAAATGGGTAAAGGTTTGCTTATTGACTTTTATGCACGAATAATATATTATTATTTTTTAAATAAATAATTATTATTCAATAAAAGGAAACAAATAAAAAAATAATTGACTGGTTTGAAAATCCTTTCTAAATAAAAAGATGTGAAATCCAATAACTGTGCAATACGCATCTGACAAGTTAATTTTTAAGAATTTTATTTTGCTTTAACCCCAGTTCTAGAATTTTTTACTATGCTTGTTTAAATGTGCAAAATTTTAAAAATCTTAACTAATTCGAGTAAAGTAACAAAAATCAATTTCACCCAGCAAGATGTTGAAATTAAGTATGTATTACATTTTTAAGGTTTAAAATAATTTATAGACTTGAAAAGCGATATTAAAATAACACAAAACAATTTCAAAAAGGTATTTGCTTAACAATTTTTTTTAAACAAAAATAAGTAACTATTAAGTAAATAATTGATATTTGTTTTCTTTTTATGTACACTTAATTGTCAAAATAGTCTAAAATGTTCAATATATTTTGTCATTATTTCTGAAACTATATTAAAGAATTGCACATTGTTTGTTAATTCATTTTAACTTGTATTGTATATAGTTTTATTGCTTTTAGAACTTTTCTTATACATATATATATTTAACTTTTGTCCTTATATTATCTAGATCATTATACATATCTCTAAATACTTGTATAGATATTTTATCTTTTAGTTTGCTTTCGTTATAAAAGAAAAATTAGTCAGTCAACCAAATAAATAATTCTTAGAAGAAATGATGCACAGTTAATTATTCTTCTATGTCACTTCGATACATATTTTAAATAAAATGCATCCAAAATGTTATTCTTTGCAATACATTAGTTTACCATTTTTGTTTATGTTAATCAGTATATCACTATCTACCTTACTTAATAATAGCATCTACATACATCTGTTTTGTAAATATATTTTTTTAATTTTTCTTTGTGTAAAATGTTATCAATTTTTAAATAGAGTTTTTACATTTGCTTTGTTATATATAATTGTAGAAAAGTATAGATTTTAACTTTTTTATAATAATTCTGCTAGGCAAATCAATTTCGATAAAATAATTTCGTTAAATTGGAAAAGGCAATACAAAAATTATTTTAAAAACTTCGAAAATTCAAATGTTTTTACATTTTTAATAGAAAGAATAGTTGGTAGAAATATTCAAATTCAAATTTTCGACAAAGCAATTTAAGATGTTTTCAGTAGTTAACACTAGAAAAAGTATGTGTTTAACTTCAAAGAACAAGCAAAAATTAGAAAGAAGTTACATACATAAGTGTTTAAATGATTTCATTAAAAAAAAAACTTATATTGCAAGACTTGAAAAACCTATACTATCTATTCTTTCTTTTACTTTTGTTGCCTATCTATGTAAATAAATAACATTGAAATTATTGCGTGTTCGAAATGGTGGATGTATATCTGAACATAAATCTTTATGTAATATTGATAAATCTTAGTATCTTAAAAATTGGTGTTTTTGTTTGCTTGGAATTTGTTTTTTGGTCTGATGCCATTGTGTAATATCATTTAGTGTGGCACAAGCGATTTTTTTCTGAACGCAAAAAGGAAAATGCCAATCGAGTAATAAAATTTAACTTCCTATAAACAATTTACAAGAGTAATTAAAACAATTTCCATTTACATTAATAACAATTGCCGTAAACGGGGTATTAAAAAGTTTCAAAAAAAGAAACGAATAACAAATTTTCTGACCATACTATTTTTTTTAACATTTTCTATCTAATGATAATAATTTTAACTTTCAACTTTTAACAAAAGAACAAATAATAAAAATTAAAACCTTTCAAATTAAAAGTTAATCATGTTTTGATTACATTAGGGAAGATTTTTTTCACTTGTATAGATAATATTTACAAGTAGTTAAAAAACTTTAACCATTTTCATGAATTTTTGTATTCTCTCTTACTTTCATGGGCATCTCAAATTTTTTCTTTTTAATTTATGATTTATTGAGTAGTTTGTTTAGTTTATTTTCATCGTATCATGGCTTTTGTAGTCTTATACTGAGTATATTTATACAAATTTTTGTAGTTAAAAATATAAACTGTTTTTATATCTACGTTTCATATTAATATTAACTTACACAATATAAGTATATTTATAAATACCGATATATACCGCTGAATTGGGTACAATATGGTTTATTTATATTTTACTATTACTTATTCCATTAATCAGTTAATCATTTAATATTTTCTTACAGTTTCAGTTAAAGAAATCTTATATTTTAAAATATGTATTAACCGTTGTAGCCAAACATCAGAATGGGTGCTTTTTAAAACCTCACATTTTTTAAGTTGGCCAAATTTTAGTAGATGTGACAGTTGTTTATTGTTTAATGTGTGAAGTGGTTTTCAGCATTTCGCTGATGTGGATGCTTCAGTAGCCCAAACAAAAACAAAGTTTACAATTGATGAATTGTTTAGTGATATCCATTTGTGAATGCTGCAGGAATAAGCGGACCCTAGAAAAAGAACAAATTATATATTTTTGTAAATGAAGATTATAAAATAGAAATTAAGATAAATATATGCCCTAGAGATTACATATTTACATATTTAAGAAGAGCAGCAAAAAATATCAAGTTTCACGATGTCTGAGTTCGACACATAAATATTGGCATTGGGTAATTAGTCCACAATCCAAACTAATTTGTGGGATAACAACCAGTTTAAGTGGGTCAAAAGACAACTTTTCTCGTCTAGACTTATGATCCTTTGCCAATATTTATGTGTTCTAAATAGTATTAAAATTAAAATTGTTCCTTTCATTATTTTCAACTATGGATCGATATCAAGTGGCGATCAAACTCCCGCATATGAATTTGTTCTAGAAGCTAAACTTAGTTGGTGCTCATGTTTACTCAAATGTATGTCTATTTATGTTTTGAATTAATTATATACATTCACACCACTTCTTCTTCAGCAATTTCAACAACATTTCAATTTTGAACTCAACTCCAAGTGTAGCGCTCACCTCAAGTGACGAAAAACTTGTGTCGAAAATCCAACCCTAATTCGTAATTGTTCTGGATTTTAAGACAATTATGAACAAGACAGATAACTAAATGGCAAACTAATACTAAAACTAACCCACTATACGACACTGCCATCACATATCAAGGAAGATGAAAAAAGACAACGCAACCTTCATAATCAATCAACAAAAATAAAAAATTCAACAACAACAATACAATACAAGTAACTGGCATAATGGAGGTATCAACATATCTACACCCCGAAAGGCATCGCGAATTCTTGTAAAATAAAAATTTCAATATAATAAAGTTGTGAAATTTATTTGAAAAATTAAAAAAGTTAAACAAAATTAAAGTAAAATTTTCTTTTCCTTTTATTTAATTGATACATATTTAAAACAATTAAGATGTTGGTGGGGGGAAATGTCAATTTCTATTATTATGAACACAAAAATTGGACTTTATGACTTTCGCTCTGGTTTTTGTTTAATTTGTGTGTTTGTGAGTTTGATTTGTATCATAAAAATCTTATATACACACTTTTAAAATATGTGCAGACTGTAGGCAAATCTGAAGAAAATGATTTGAAAATACAAACAAGTTTTTTTTTTACATTAAGCGATAGTTATAACTTTCATTGAAATTCACAATTGAAAATTTCAATTTTATGTTTTCGAACACTAAAAAGGCAAAAATTGTAAAATTTGATGCCAAATTAGTTTTGACTAAACCTTTCACATAAAAAAAAATTTAATATTATTTCAATGATTTTATTATTATTTCTAGCTTAACAAAATATTTCATTATTCATTTTTTTTTATTATTTCATTGATCGTTCGCATATTCGATTGAACTACCGCAATCATTGAAATAATAACTAATATTGCTTCCAAAATTAAGAATTAAAATTTCCAATGATGAGTTTTAATGAAATAAAGAATAAAAATCCCCGAGTATGTAGTAGGTACTAACTAAGAATAGCCGTAACTTTTGTTATTTTTTATTTTTGATCTCAAAACTTTTTTGGGAGTTGTTATAGAAATTTGAAGGACGAATTTCATGCTACATTACCATTTTCTCTATAATTATACGCATATTTAAAGTCTTGGGAAATCTAGCCACTTTAAGCACAAGAGCAAGTTCGTGAACGATATCATCTCTCCAGCGTTCTTTCGAGATATATGGTCAGGGCAGTTCTTTTTTTGCCTCGTTTTCTTGATCTTATTTTAAAATTCTGTCATTTTTCTTCTTCCTATATTTGTAGATGTTTAATAGAAATTTTTCAAGATGAATGTCTGAAAGTTATGCGCCGACTTTGCCGATATATTCCTTCGGATATTGTAGACCTCCCAGATGCCTACGAAACCCCATGCAATAAATAATTCATTTTCGGTTTGGCTTCTTCTTCTTCTTGGTGAAAAATCTATCCGAAAGCAATAAGATATCAATAGTATGATCTACAAATTCTATAGATCGTAGAATGTCCACATTTCAGAGCCTTACAGTAACATATACAATATACCTACATATACTACACCCATATAAATATATTTTTGTTATACATCAACCCAAAAATTTGATGCTGATTCTTAGTCTATTTTGAGTTTTTTTCCAGTTCAATGTGTATTTTCATAAAATTAGCATAAATTCAACGTTTTAAAATGTTTGTTACTTACCGGACTATAATTTAATGGAGCCCGGCTAACAGCTATAGGAAACCCTGATGGTTGCGGGCTGGCTGCTTGAACATAGCCAACGCTATCTGCACCACTGGAGCTGTACATATCAATAGTCGGTCCAGGCGAGTTTGTTGATGGAAATCCTTGCCTAGGTGTTGTTGTATGAGGTGATGCCGACGGTCCAAAACCTTGGGCAGCTGCCGCTGCCTGATAATTATTCATTACTGTAAATGTTTGGTAAGAGGGTAATTCTATAAGAATTAGGTTAGTGTTTGTAGTTGAATCCGATTTAAATTATTAAAAAAAAAAAAAAAAACAAATTAAATCAATATTATTTAATACCTGAGAGAGCCTGAGTGAGTAACGGTGTGTTATTATTCGGAGTTAATTGGCCATTAGAAAGATCAACTAGAAGAGAAATTAAAAAAAAAGACATTTATTAGTCTGATAAGTCAACTATAGTTTTTGCTACAATGCTATTTTAATATATATTTTTTAAACTAGGTGAATCTACTTCTTAAGAAAACATGAAAAGTAGAATACGTTCTAAGCACTTATAAAATGACTAAATCAAATATACTTGATTAAATAGATTATATGGAGTAAAATTTTGTATTTATATGTCTGCACTTAAAATATTATGCTTATTATGCACTCTGCTATTCTCTGCTATAATTTAAACAATTTGATCATGGTTGCCATTCTAAAAATAAACATTTTTAACTAAACTTTCAGAAAAATCTACCAAATTGACATAAATTCTACCAAAGATACATTTGTAGTTTTTCAAGATGGGTACACAAACAAGTGTTTTGGGAATATATATTGCATTGGAAACCAAGACCATTTAAATTTTATGCAGCATTTTGTTCTTTTTTTAATCAACTCAAAGTTTTCAATGAAAGGAATATGAATGATAATATGTAGATAAAAAGGACAGTTATTGCCTATTTGATCCAACTTTTTTACGCGGAGTAAAAAATAAATGAACAAATTCATAATCCTATTTTTTGTTTATTTATAATTTTGACATGCTCTTTTCTATGAATTACAAGTTTGTTTTTTAGGCAGCCTTGTTTTTATTATAATACAACCTTCCAATTTATAAAATGCATCCATTTTTCCTATAAACAAAATGCACTGCGCTTTACTTGAATAAAAACAAGCATTATTTTTACTATCAAAGACTTAAGTGTTTCATAAATGTATAAATTAATTTTAATTTTAATAATAAAAGCATTATTCTTAAAAGAGAGCTCCATATGGAATAAAATTGCATAAACATAATAATTCAAAAAGTATCGTTGGGGTGTTTATTAATCCTATTGCATTCCTTCATAAAACACTGTTTTTGGGGTAACTTGAATAGAAGCAGAAGTCAGGATCTAAACATGAAATGCTACAATGGAAAAAATTATCAGTGTATAAATGGTAAAAATAAAAGTTTACTCTAAAAAAAAACTCACCTCCGACTCCCTGAGTAATTCAGGTGGTCGTATTTGAAAGAAATCTATTAAAAGAATAGTGGAAGGCACGCAATAGCCACATCAGAAGCATTCAAAAAAGGCTATTCTTAAATTGACTTCCAATTCCTGCGACTTTGCAGATTAAATCAAAACTAAGAGTGGACTTGCAATGAGCTTTAATACTGTTAGGCGTGTAATAACCATGTATATACAGTACAATATTTAAAATTCCTTGTTTTGCAAAAAAACACCTTTGAATCCACTATAACGATAACAAAATTGCTTGCACTTTTACAGGATAGTCACTGTTCTCTCTGAATCCTAACAATACAGAATTATTTATTTGTATTTCAGTGTATTATTGCACTATAATTGATTCTCTTAAGAAACAAAAAAAAAATGAAAGAAGAACAACATGTTGTTAAAAATGTCTTTTATCTTCTAAAAATATATAAATAAAATAATAAAATGAATGTATTTCCAACAGAATAAGTCTATCTTAATCTTATACAAACATGTACCGACTTATACATACATATGTATAAGTACATATTATTAGGTTTCTAAAACCATTTTGCCCAAACAAATCAATGATATCTGTATCTCAACACAAAATACCATGTTTCACTTATAGTTATCAAAAGTGCTTTTTTTTTAGCTTTGCAGTGTTAAGCATTAAACTAACAGATTGGGTCAGTTTATATATCCTTAAAATTTTACAGCAAAACTTATAAATATTCTGAGTTTGCAGATTCGCAGTTATTATACATATAAAATGACAAATTTATTTCACTATTTTTATCATTGTCAATCGTCTAATTCTAAAATATTTTTTTTTTAATATAATCTAGATAGACCTAGAGCTCAGGATTCAATTATTAATAATAATACCACAGAAAAGGTGGTTAAAAAAATTGAAGAAAATTCAATTATACACAGATAATACAAAACATAAAAAAGGATTACATTTCTGATTGGAATTGTTAAAAAATCAAAAAAACCTTTGAAATCTAGTAAATCTTCACGAAAGTCCATAATCCAAATAATATCGAATTTTATAAACGAGATGCAATAGTTTTTTTTTCCAAAACCATTTTCTACATATATACATAAGTAAAAAACTGTTTTTTTTTTTATTAAATATGAGATTATCACATTTCTATGTAAATTTATGTAAGCTGTGCTTTACTATATATTCTAATTCAAAGGTTATGAGAAACGAAAAAAGATACACAAACAAAAAATTAGCTTTGGTTTCACTTTTTTTAACGTTGGAACTTTTTATAAATTTTTTTTTTCTGTATTCATAGATCGTCGAAAAAGGATATTTTTTAATAGCTTCAAAAAGCTACTGAATTTTCGGGTTCTTTGATAAAAACTACTGAAAAAGCCCTAGCGATTTGTGATTTTTCTTGGTATAAACCCTGTACCGACAATTTGTACAATATTTTCTAAGTGTCTGAATTTAATAAAATTCCCTTAGAAATGTTATAAGAGTCGGTAAGCATCGGTCATAATTTGCGTCGTAGAAGGGTATGACAAAATATAACGTGATGAGCTTAAATGTCGTTATTTTTTTGTTTTAAATATTCAATGCTTTTATAAATTTTTAGTTTGAAAATTCCAATTTTTGAAAAAAAAATTTTAAAAAAATTGTAGACAATTTTACGTAATAAAGTAGTATTTTTGTTTTAAATATTCAATGCTCTTATAAAAACCAGATGCTACATACATACAATCGTAAAATACGAAAACTAATTTTATCTAAAAACTTGTTTTTAGTTTTTACTTGAATCGATTTTGTATTACAAAAGGTGAAAAATTGAAACCATAGCGCAGTATAAGTAGCAAGAACTGTCCAAATACCATTTCTAACAACACCTATCAAAAATATTTTTCCTGAAAAGATAAAATTTCTAACTGCCTTCATTCTTCTTAAAGTACCTTAAATATTATAGGAAATCAATTCTTCAACTTCTCATTATAAAAATTATTCGGATAACTTAGCACAAAAATTCAATAAACACCAACTTTCAAAGACTCCCAAAGCGCCACAACAAGCAATGAGGTGTACAAGAAAATGTTCATGGAGACGGTAACAAATCTAAAAATGAACACGGGGTCGGAAATGTAAAAATAAATGGTCTTCTTGTTGACCTCAATCTTTACAGCCGAAACTTTCTGATCGATAATGGAAGGCCTAAGAAATAAAATATTTAGAGATGAAAATTTAAAAGTTATACGGACAAGGCAAATAAGATTGATAAATCTGCCTTTAAAGAACCAAGCTAAAAAAACTGTGTACCTGATTACAATATATCTCCAAATATATACTTATGATGCAACGGCTTCGCTCTGCCACTATAATATTACCCAATGTCACACCAATGTTCCCTTCAATATAAATCACTTCATCAAAGCTTTAGACACATTGCTACAAAAAAAAATGTATTTAATTTTTTTGTCTTCGAGATTTTGGTATTTAAACGTTTCAAAGAATCCTATTGTTTTTGTAAATGACCAATAATGGCTTGTTGTTTTGAAGATATAACATGTAATTAATTAATTGTACAATTTAAAGGCATTTCTTTTTTAAATGAAGAGATGCTGCAATCGTTAACTGAGGTACTGTTAGAACACATTAATTTTTTAATTAATTTAATCAATTTTTTAAAGGGCTACCACTTAAAAAATATTCTATAAATTATTTTGGTACAAGAAAAAGGATTTGTTGTTTTGTATAAATTTTTGAGATTTGTGTTCTTATTGTAATAGGCTATTAATTGGTTGGCTCTAAAACAAACCCAATTTGCGAACTAAAAATACCCAAATTAGGTTTCCTAGGGTTCCAGTCATTACAAATAGGTAAATCGAAGTCTTGAAAGTTCCAGAAGAACAGTTTTATGTTTAACACTATTTCCAAAATGTATATACTGTCAAAAAAGTTTTCACCATATGTAAATTGTTATTATATGGAAATATTAAATACAAAATTGTGGAAAACAAGCGCCTATATAGTAATTTACAACTCTCAACAATTCGTGTTTGTGGATTATCGGCAGGAATGGATGGGCCCTTCAATTTTCTGCCCAATACGATGGCTTAGGTGAAAGGCAATTTTTCATAACAAGAGATCCTAAAACAATAATGTAGCTACAAGGCGAAAAAATGTATCAACCTGAATTGTTTTGCACCACGCGAAAAATTTAAATATTGCAGAAATTTTTTTTTTTAATTTATTGATTAACTTAATCTTTATTAAAATTAAAATTGAATGTTTAAGTAATTTTTTTGTTCCAAAATCAAATCTACATAATAGTTCCACTATATTGTAGAAATATATACCTGTTTTAGTTAAAAAGTTTTTAATCTCTTAATCTTTTTTTTAATTTGAATCTCTTAATCTCAAGTAAAACCAAATAATTGACTTTTGAAGTAAAAATTTAATCTTATTTATGGCTGTTAAATTATTTTATGGAACATCTACATACATACACGTTTTACAATGAATTATAATAATGCTAATTCTATGACAAAAAATTTGTTGTATGTTCACAATTTAAATTCTATAGTTTATATGTATATAATGTATGTTTGTACATCCATGCCAAATGAAATAAAAATAAAAAATTAAATCCATGCGAAGTGGAATAAAATAAATACGTGTAATTAAATTATATTTTTCTCGTTTAAGAAAACAATATTTTTTATACTTATGCAAATTTCACTTCGCTTGGAGGAACGTTTCTAAACTATATAGGCTTAAGATTTAAGACACGTTTTAATCTAAGATATAATCTACATAGGCCATGAACTCAGAAAAGGTTACTATTAAAATCACAGTTGCTTACACACATGTTTAAACAAATGTTTTAGTTTCTGACCTTTTTTTGTGGTGATGTTGCCTCTGGAAACGCAATTTACGGTGCAATCCCTTTTGTGTTAGCTAGTACTTTTCTCAATCAATAAAAAGCCTTTGTTATATTCTCAAAACGATTTATAAAAGAATTTTGAACGTACAAAACTTTGATTAAACTGGATAACTGAGTCGAAATAATATCAATAACATTTGTAAATGATTTTTTTTTATTCATAGAGAAAAAAAATTACTGTTTTGCGGTATCGAAAGTACACTTTATTTATGCATTAATATTTTGTGCTTAAATCACAGATTACATAATATTAGCAAGCAGAAGCAGTAAAAATATTTGTATTTACACATTTGCGTTTATTTTGGCATCAGGATCATTTGATAAGTGAAAGTATTTTATATATATTAAAGAAGCAGTTTATTTTGATAAAAAAATTAGTATATGTATATTTAAAAAAATTGCAATCATTAAAATATTATTCTTTGTAAATGTATAAATTCAATGAAAGAATCTTATTCGCATTCTTGATATTTAAATACTTTTTTTTCTTTCACAAAAATGGATGGACATTTCATTTTAAAATACATTTTTTATGATATTGCTACACTTAAAACTATATATTAGGTATTACCGATTTAATTTAAAATATTTGGCAAATGTTTATCTACCAATTAACCAGAATAGCTAATGGATTCAAATTAAAAAAAAACATACAGCTGTCTTGTACTACAGAAGCAAACTACACACCAATTAAATAACTAAAACTGAACAAAATTCTAAAAATATATCAAAGCTGTATTAATATATTTGTATGTTCTGGTTATATCAGATACAAATAGTTAAACTACACCTAATGTGTATATACTCAACACTAAAAATAAAATACGGTTCACATAAAAGAAGTGATTTTTTACTAAACACAATAAATATTTTTAACTCGTATCTACAAAAACCATTTATATATACGCTAGATCACGGCAGATTTTTGTTACCTCATTTTTAATGCATGTTTTTCTTCATTTACTACAATCAGATGGGCAAGCTCAGCTCAAAAAATTTTCAAGCTCTTTAAGCATCATTATGTAGACATATGTATATACATACCGGATTAAGATGAGTTGCCTGCGATGATAACATTTCCTTACACAAAAGTTTTTTTTGTATAGGCACATTGCATATATTTATTTCGTATACTATACATATTATGAAGTGTGACAAGTCACGAGCTATTTCTAGTACTAAAAATTAAAAAAAAAAACAATGTTTAGTTCAAAACGACTGTCATTATAATAATATCCTGTAAAAAGACTCATGGTTTGATCTAAGACTAAACCCTAAGTATGTAGTTACAATAATTGTATATCCTCCTAGTACATATATGAACATATACATACGTGTATAGTATACGTAAACATTTTACTATGCCGGGTACGTAGGTATGCACGTACGTATATTAATGCAAAATTATTTATTTTTTTGGGTTTTGAATAAGATCGTTTTCCAAAGTTAGACGAACTACGAACATTGCCAATGATTTGAAATGGGACCTATAAAAAAGTATAGGTATTAAAAATTAAAGTAAATAATAAGTTCTGTGTATTTTAAAATTCAAATGACAACTTAAGAATAGATAACATGTATTCCATAAATTACATCAGGATAAATACGAAACGATACAAATTATTATGAAAAATGTGTGTTTAAATCTAGATTATAATGCATTTACTGTTTTATCTTCCTCCAATTAAAATTGTATTTTTTTCATGCATGTTGACACCAATTGAAAAATTTTGTGTATTTACTCAATTTAAATAGTAACCTACGTTAAATTATACCTTTTAAATTATTTAAGTAGGTAAATGGTTAACTTTTACTTTAACTTTAACTAAAACAAAATAAATACAAATCGCTAAGCTATCAATAAATCTTTAAAATTTGTTTTAAGGATACATCTGTTTGTTTCGAGCCTAAGAAATTATGTAAGCATACAATATTTCTTCCTTCATGAATTCGTTTCATTTAAAAAGTTACATTTCCCAGGAATTGTGACTTGATGGCTGTTGTACGCGTAAGTGCAGTTCCAATAGGCAGGTTTAAGGCCTGTTGGTATCCTGATGAAGGCTGTGTGGAACTTGTGCTACTAGTGCCACCGCGCCTTAATGAGTTTAATGTACTACATGTGGTAAAACTTCTACCAATTCCACAAATTGTCAAACCTAAGAGTTTATAAAGGAAATCGAAAATATAATAAAGTGTTAAATTAAGATTATTAATGTTTGCTACGAAAAAGACATCAACGAAAAAAAGTGGAGAGCTGTAAAAAGCTAAGAGAAGTATATACATAGGTATGCACCTATACCTATTTTATTGTATTAGAAAAGTTTTTTATTGTTCGTTGAAACTGAGATCCGGTAAGTGGATACAAACATAATTGACCAAAATCTATACAGAGCATTATTTCGGTATGCAGTATAAACGACTTCAGTTATAATTTTTTTATTTTAAATTAAATTGAAAATTACGAAAATTACGAACAAAATACATAGCATAACTTACATATATTTGACATTACTTATAAATGCAGAAGAGTTAAGATGGAAAGTGCTCAGAGTACATAAAAGTGGAAAAGTGTGCTGTATGATGAATTATCATGCATAAATTCACTTATTCTGATACCCAATGAAAAACACTTGGCATTTAAGAAAGTATTACCATGGACAGATAATTTCATATACAGTAGAATCTCGAAAAGATCATCTTTTCAAATGGTTCATCTCTTCGAGCATTAACATTTGGTTGAGGAAGAAAATATATAGTTATAAATAAAAACATTAAATATTATTTACATAACAAGTTAAAACAAGTCCCAAAGCACCGTTCCCAGAACTGAATAATGTTACATATAGAGTTCATCTTTTCGAGCAAAAATTTTAACTCGTTTTTAGAACAGAAGGGTGAAAATATTTTGTTCATCTTTCCGAGGTGTTCATCTTCTAGAACCGTTCAACTTTCCGAGACTCTACGGTACATACATAGTTTTGTTTATATAGTGATCTAAAGTGATCAAAAGGCATCCAAACATTGTATTAATCACACAAATTAAAAGAAGCAACAAAATTTGCGAAAACAGTACCGACCTGATTCGTTTTTTGTACCTATCACATGTATCGCGACGAATAACGAATATTGGCTCTTCGATTTAAAGTAACGAAAAAGAGAAACAAATTATTTGAATGTTATATTGACTAAATAACAGATGTAAGGTACGAACGCTTAGTTACATTTTTTTGTTGACTAGTTACATAATTTTAATTTTAAAAATTATTTGAGATGTTGAACTTCTTCTTTCAAGATACTCTTCATATTATAAAATACACAGAAACGAAAATGTTTTAATATTTTTTTTATATAACAAAAATAATATCTCTTAACTTTTTTTTATTTACATTCAAAAAATTTTAAATAATTTTAATTTCAAAATTTGCCTGACTAACTGTCTTAATGTTATGAAATGAGAAAATATTGTTCAAAAGGAAAAAAAATGTTAAATCAACTCCGAAAATAATTTGAGCTTAAAAAAACGGCAACTAATATTTCAGACAAATATTCATTTATATTATGCAACACAAATTACAAAAATGGTTAGAATATAGGTAGTTTTATAAATTACAAGTCAACAGTGTCAAAAATGTCCATTTTGAGCAATCAATACATATGTACATACATAATATTATGCATACATAATATTATTATTTTTGAACAGTGAAGTGCAAATCATTAAACAAAAATTAAAGTTTGTTCAACAGGTAATTGCTGAATGATATGTTTTTTTAGTCAGAAATGTGATATGATTCTTTGATACATATTAAATTTGATTCGCTGTCTAACCTAATAAAAGAATTGCCATATTGATATTATTTTTGTTTGAATAAAATAGACATGCGCTGAAATATTTAGCTTGAAACATTTGAAACAAAACTTAAGTTAAAATAATAAAATAAAAATAATACTTAAATTAAAGTCTATGTTAGTTCCTTCCACATAGTGCACAATGTGCAATTCAGGTTGCATTAAAAAGACTATAGTTCTAACAGCCATATATTTAACAAAAAAAAAAAGAAGGAAAATCTCTTTGAAAATAAAGTGGAATTTATTTATAAAACATAAGGCTTACCACGTAGCTCTTCTAAAGCCTAACTCGTTTTTTCAGAATCGATTTCAATACAAAATTGCAATAATGTAAAATTTACCGCAGCCAGCCTTAGAGTTAAATTCTCATTTTTTTTTTTTGAATAACTAAATTGTTTATATAAGGGCTACCAGAACAAATAGAGAAGAAAAGGGGTTACAAAATTGAATTGTAAGATATTTTTTCATATTACCAATGCGTATTTTATGATGAATATACTAAGAGAACAAAATATTATACCAGACAAAATATCAGTTCAATTTTCTAAAATTGGATGTTGAATACTCAAAATATGAAACAATAGCTGTGTTCTATTTTCCCCCAGATCCAATCCAGATCAGATCATGAAAATAAAACAACCCAGGATCTCAGTGACAACTTCTTATATACCCAACTTTTTTTTCTTTGTTTTTTTTTTTTTTTTTTTATTTGTATACACCCGTTGTCTTTTTTCTTTACACTACTGACAACATTAACAAACTAAGGGTGTGTGTTAAAAATGGATATGAAAATTCAAATTCAAAACAAGGTTAGATCTTGTGTTGTTCTTGTAATACATGCAGTATTTTCGAAAGCAAATCCAATCTGCTTCGGATCTGGACACAACTAATACAATTTTGTCCAAATTTTAGAACCGAATTTTATTTTCAAATCCAAAACACGGTTTAAATTTGAGAGAAAATAATTAACTATTTAATTCAAGATGGTGGCAATCCTAAATGGGGTTGATGTTAAAAAGTTTGGATTTAAGCTTTCTATATACCCAGTACCCACTCAAATAAATGCAACAACAAATATTCATACTCAATGATCTGAACTAATACTTATAATAATATAACTAACTATAGTGGACTATCAATTGCAATTAATTTGGTGATAAGCAATTATTAAGTCTTATAATCATCTCTTAGAAATCCAAATTAATACATGAACGTATTCAAAACTTTTAATCTGATACCCAGTGGCGGATCCAGGGTTTGGTCATGGGGGGGGGGGGTCCTATTACAAATAGAAAACTTAAAGAAAAATAAAACTTGCGTGGGCTTTGTGCTACATTATTTATGTGCGTGTAGTTAGCACCGCCATTTTCGATTTTCAAAAAAAAAAAAAAAACAAACAAGCAAAAACAGCAGCAGCTTAAAACAGCACAAGTATATTTTTTTTTAAATCGTGATTTTGAAAAAAAATTGCAAATTTAAAATGTATCTCTAAAATTTACAAATTTGCCAATTTAAAAAATACTTTACGGCACATCGCATGCACAAATTGAGCACAATACAGCAAAACTTTTTTTTTTTTGAAAATCGAAAATGACGGTGCTAATTTCACGCTAAGTTCCTTCACATCATTTGCGTTCGGTCGTGAAAGATCGGAAATATGCGATTTTTGTATCTCTTCGGCTGTATCAATTTTTGAGCACAACTTTAAGTTTTTAGAAAAAATTTATTTTTGAAAAATATCATTATCAAAATTTTCGCAGCACAAGTTGAGCACAATGCAGCACAGTTTCTTTTTCAAAATCGAAAATGGTGGTGCTAACTTCTTTTTGCCCTTATAATATTTTAATATGTTGCTTTGGAGAGGTAGATATGACAATTTGCCTAAATCTTCAAAATTTAACATACCGTAAGCCCTTGAACTAAGTTTCCATCATATAGGCTTTATAGGTTTTACACACCGAATCAAAATCTAGATTTCGATCAAAAATCACCAAGTCTCATCAAAATCAACAAGATTTCCCATACATTTTCAGATTTCGTAATCTAATAGATTACTGCGAAATCTTCTTTTTTTTTTAGTTTCAATCAACACTGAAATTTGATTGAAACAAAATCTAGGTTCTAGAAATCTAGGTGTGAACGATTCAACGAGATTTGGAAATCTTGTGCAGAAATCCGAGATATTGGTTCGGTGTGAAAACCGTATAAAACTGCTACGCAATCTAATGTAAGAAGGTATACTCCTTTTTCCACTAAGGCATTTGAAGTTTTTGAGGTAGGTATACCTATTCATTACACTTGAAGAAATTTTAAGTCGATATTTTATAAAAAGACGGGCTTTCTGTAATTAAGACAAAATTTATGTCGAAGAGAAGTAAATATTTAATAAATAAATAAATTAATACACAAATATTTGGTTTCAATGCTCATGGGGGGGGTCCGGACCCGAAACCTCCCCCCCCCGTGGATCCGCCACTGCTGATACCTGTTAACATTTAAATATGGATTTTTTGCAGGCTATCAGCGATCACAAGTCGAAAAAATTTCAAACATGGCTTAGATATTTTTGTATTACCTTTACAAAAATATAACATTCAGCACTGATGGAAGAAACAAAAATTTCTTTTCCATTTCTATATTAAATTCCCATACGAGTCATAACCATAAATATACTGTACTAGATAGCAACAACAAAACATAGCATAAATACTAATTTATAACAGTTTTGATTATAAAGGTACTAATTTATAAGGCCTGGTGGGCCAGGGCCCTATGCTGGTGGGCTTACTTTTGGCACCCAGAGCTTTTTTCAAAAAACGCCAAGCTCGGTAATACACCCTTTTAGTGGCGATTAACTGTTATAAATTGGCATTTTTCTCTAGTCCCGTCCTTAAAATAAATTTCAAGAACTTTACATTATGCTGAAATTGTTTTTTTTTAAATAATTTTTTATACGTATAATTCGTTTCGTCAAGTCAAAGTTTTCAACATCTTTGTTTATAAAATTTAAAAGTTTAAAAACATCGATTCAGTTTAAAACCTCTTTGTATAAAAGATGCCACTTGGCTTTGAACTTCTTAACTACCTAAAGTTTAGAGATTTGAGGAGAACAAAAGTGTGGAAGAATTGTTGAAAATAATTTTTCTAGACCAGCACTACTTCGAACCAGCTATAAGTAAATTTTCTACCTTAGCATATTGTTGTCGAATTCAAATTATGTACGATGACCCGATAGAGAGAACATCATCAAATTTCTCACCTCAAATCCACTTTCATTCATAGACTACAGGGCAAATGAGTTATAGTATGAAATATGCACACTCCAGCGCTTATTGAAATTGGGTCACCGAGGTAGTTTGGTCGTGTTGCCTTTTATTTACTTCCAAGCTAACTGATAAGTCTTTATAAAATTTTCTGTTAGTTAGCCTACGACGAAAAACAATACTCTTTACCTTGTTAGTTTATATAAATATAAAGTTTTGTAACTTTAGTTTTAACGGTCTGATTTTGAAGTTTAATATTTTTCAATCGAAGATAAATAATTGGCAAAGGGGGAAAATTTAAGTGCTGCAATCTGGCGAATAGCCTCCCGACTGTACAAGAAAAACATGTAATCTATGCTAACAATAACATCGGCGCAATTTCTCTCAGATATGATCAAACCGTAATTGAAGTATAGGAGTATTTATTATTTCATCTGCATGTGTAATTGTAAACAGCCGAAATCATTTATTAAAATTCAAGCTTCTACGAAAAATATTTTAAATTTATAACCACACCAAAATTATAAGAGAATTTATATTTCAAGTGTAGAATTTTGTAAATACTGAAAAAATGTATGAAAGTTATTATTAGGACGGAAAATAAAAGATTTTCTCAAATTTTTGGCCTAGAATTTAAATTTAAATACTTATTATTATAGTGCAAAAAAAAACATATTTGCTAACCGATTTGTGACTAGTGATACCCAAAAAAAAATATTTTTGTAAAGTTGTCATTTTTTTGCAACACAACATCTCGATTTTTTACATATTTTAATCACTCTTTTTGATTGCGAATAAATGGGTATTTTGCTAACATCACGTGAACTTACCAGGACAGCTTCTCAAAAATAAAGATAAAAGACTCGGGATTAGATATACATAGATATTTGTATCGAAACTTATTAAATGCTTATTAATTTAATAACGAACAAATCCAAACAAAAATTTTATTCTCATGTAAAATGTAATATATATCAGTAAATCGTTGAAAAAAATTTTAGTGGTAAACCGTCTCACAAATAAAATTGTCTTTTTCCTATTTCAAACAACGTGTTTTTTGAAAAGTAAATAACCAGCTCAGTAAACTTTTTTACACAAACAATAACAAATTAATTTTTGTTTTGTGTATGAACAATAACTATATATTTTATAATCATTTTTTATTGTTATTGTTTGCGTGTAAAAATAAGCTGAGTTGAGCTTTTCAAAAAACACGGTTATTGTCAAAGCAATACAAAATTGTTTCACTTGATTATAAGTCATAACATGGAAATACGTTTTACTTTATTGAATAAATATATTATATATATTTCTTATGCAACGTGCTTGATTTTTGAACATATTGCGACCTTCTCATATACCTGAACAGGACCGTTACGTGTAAATACGATTTTTTCCCGGTCACCGATTGTTCCACAAATTGAATGTTATAAAGAAATACGTACACTTTTTAGTTAGGTATTTGAAAGAAGATCAAATTTCATGAAACTTAACTTCTGGGACGGTTTTTGATCCACATTATGCAAAAATGTTTAATTCAGTAAAAGAAAACAATCATCTTTTATTTTATTTTTATTTATTTATTAAAAAGAACGATGAGGGTGCATAAGTCTTGAAATAGGCAAACACGAGATTAAATATTGTTTTTTTGCTGCATGCCGCACTAAATAAAAACGTTTCCCGATCCTCAAAACTTCTTATTAATTTGCCTAATATCTATTGCTTAAAGTTTTTTTTATTAAAACTATCGTTTTTTTAATAGCTAGTTTTTTTTATTTTATTATGTAAATACATACATAACGTTATATTAATGTGTTTTTAACAAACTATTTATTTCTTATTTTTGTTAGGTTATCAAATGAGAGAAATATTTAAACACAAGGAGAATCGTAGTCTTGAACATCATTTTTAAATCAAATTTATAGATTCACCTTCGAAGTGATATTAATTTCAAGAAAAACTACTATATATTTTAAACGCTATAAAGGTTGCTTACCTGTAGGATAAGGTAATCCAAAACTGGGATATCCAGAATATCCTCGGCCTGCAGCGTATGCGGCATAAGCAGCTGCTGGGAAGCCTGTAGGTTCAAAATTAATAGTTTTTTACATTAAAGTGACACATATGTATATAAAGCACTATTTAAGGTATAATAAAAACAGGTGTATTTTTCGATTTGACAAAAAAAAAAAAATAATAAACATGTCAATGCATATACATTATGGTGGTCGTAATATTGTTTTTTTTTTTAAATGTTTGGATGGTCCTAAATCCGTTTCAAAGAGAGACTAAATAATTATGTAACTATTCCAGATTTTTATTTTCATTGTTTTTTTAAAGCAAATTGAATTAACCGCTAGCAGTAAGAACAGGTGATGAGAATAAAAATCTGAAACTAAATTGAGAATTCTTAGATGAACTTTTTGCTAACGATCACCTTAATATGCATAAAATAAGTCCAACTTAAATGAATTTTTTAAGTAACTAGTAATTATTTTAATTTGGAAATGAAGCCAAAAAAAACATAAACAGAACTTACCATCAGGAAGTGTTCCAAGTCCCCACATTATATTATCTGCGAAATTTAAAAAAAGGAAAATCAATGTTTTGTTAAAAAAAAATAAAAATACGTTCAATGATATTTCGCATGGATTATAAAATTCCTTTCTTAAAATAAATATAATATTAAATTTTTTTTAAGTATTAACAAAAAAACTATTATTTTCTAAATATCCTAAAAAAAACATATATATTGCATATAGGTATATTTAAGATTGTTGTTTTGTCATATTTTTTAAATCCACTACAAATTATTGGTTTTCTAATATGCCTCTTATATTTTACTTTAACCACTCTTCTAATATTAGTAATAACATCGAAAAAACTGATTGGAATTACAAATATGAATATAGTTAATTATTGCATAATCTACTTACAAGTATCACCCAATGTCATATAAGAAGAAAGTAATATTATATAAGATATACTATGTTGTATATCCTGTACATTTGGCTAGTTTTACTTAAATAAATCAAACAAAGAATCACTAATTCTAGTAGAAAACTATTAAAAAAAGGATTAAGTTGCTGCTAAAATTGCTTGTAAAAGACAACAATACTACATATTATGTAAATAAGAAAGGAAGAATCCGTGAAGGAATTTCGCTTGGTTTTAAAGGGCCAATGTCAAATTTATTCATTTTTAGGAAATCGAAAATTTCGTCTTTTAATTTCTAAAAATGTTAACCTATTACTTTTGAATTATTTACCTTTTTACAAACTTTTTTTTAACGAAAATAAATCTATAATACGACACCTATGGTCTTGCTGCCCTGTGGTCTATTTCACCATTTTACAATTTACAACTAAAAATTTGTAACAATCCTGTATTAAATAAAAGTAATTCCATTTTTATTTTTTTATTCTGACGATTAAAAACACTTCAGACAAATTTAAAAGAATAAATAATCATAGAAAACTTTACTGTGGTCTAATTTCACCACTTTACAATTTACAACTACAAATTTGTAATAATACTGTATTAAATAAAAGTAATTGCATTTTAATTTTTTTATTCTGCACTCAAGTTTGTAGTACAAGTTTGTAATTGTAAATTGTAAAATGGTGAAATAGACCACAGATGTCTTATTTGTAAAATAATTTTATAAATTTATTTTTGTAAGTTATTTGTGATAAAAAAATATATAAATTTATTTGTTATGAAGACTGTGTTGTTACATTCAAAATTAACTTTTTATTATTTCTTTATTTTTTTTACATTGGGCATTTTGTTTTCTGGAGTAAAAAGACCTTGGCTTTTTTAATAATACAAACGAAAAGAAAAATGTGTTTATAACAAAATAAAAACAAAAAATAATAAAATTTTCGTCTTCATTTAAACTATCCCCGGTACTTAATTTGAATTGAATTTCTTCAGTGTTCAACTTGCCCTGAATCATCATGGGTATCTTGGGAAAGGAGCACATTTACTTCAGTTGTAGAACATCTAATGCGGAATCTAACCAAGACAGTTCTTAGACATATCAATATATCCACATATGTACAATGTACATATTTTTAGGGAAATCAATTCTGAGCGTTCCATTCAATCTAGTATATATGAATACTTTCCCACCTCCAAAGAAACACGGCTATTATCAACATTATATTATTATTTATTCGTTGGCTTATTTGTTTGGAGACGTGACTGATTATTTTTAAATATGGAAAACAATTTACCTTGACAAAAGAATACATCAACAAAAGCGATATACTGTTACGTTGAGCCTCTTCAAAATTGATTTTAGAACCTGAGTGATACGAGCAATACATAAATTATTCTTAAAATTTCTACAACGTTGTTATTATATCTATACGTACATGTCGTTTATGGAACAAGCAATATTTTACTCCTCTGGAGTCGACAGATTAACAGTGCTCATTCGCATTAATTTCAATTCTTGAATTGGTCGAATTCCGAACCACTTTCCTAAAAACGCAATCAGTTCAATGTCCTTATTTTACTCATTTGTGGTGGAAAGAAAAGAGAGAATTGAACTGCGCATTCAATATTGCGAGTTCCATAATCGACATGCTAATATTTCACCACTTAAAATATGTCAATGCACAAAAGCATTGTTAAATCTAAAAATAAAAGCTAAGTAGATTATAAGTGTTTTATTAAAAAAAAAAATTAAAATTATTATGATATTGCATATTTGTAATAAAACGACACACACACAATGTTCTATAAATTGTGCAAACCGTGGAACTAACCCACAAGTTCTACTTTAAACTAAAATAGCAGTTAAATACCTAAACAAACAGATTAGATTGAAACTAAAGCGAATACATAAATATTACTGTTATGTTATAACCACACTCTATAAAATAAAATTTTCTTAAAAGAAGAATATTTTAATAGCTAGTTATATTGACATAACTTAACTATGAATTATTATTTAAAAGACACAATTGGACATAATTGTATGTTTTTTTTTTTTACTAAAATGCATAGTTTTTTTCCAATGTATTTCCAAATATTCACTGTATCGGTGCAATTTTTTTCATCTGGATGAGGTTGTTTAAAGTATGTCTAAGTAGCATGTAAGATAAGTAAATGTTTTGTGGTTATTTAGCAAATAAGACATTATTCATTGAAAAAGTCTGCTTCATATATTGCAGCTGTTGTAAGATTTATTTATAATTAACATTTTCATAAACACAATAAGATGTGTCTATAGTCCTAAGGCTATTATTTTAAGATATTCTATATACGAGTACGTTTTTACACACGTAATGATTTCAAATTCTTACAGATAGAATTTTTAAACTAAATTATGATTTATATCCTAATTTATTTTTTGTTAACATTTCATTTCTAATACAAAAACAATGGATTTTTAATTTAAAAATATTTGATGATATAGAAATTAGCTTCTAATTTTGTTAAATTTCAATCAAAACCATAACACAAGTATTAAGATAGATATAAAATGTGTATCATAATAATTATTATTTGTCTTCTATTTCTTTTTAATATTTTTTTATTTTAAATACATACGTTGAAACTAATGTAAATGTTAGTATTATCTATTATTTTAATAAGTATGTATGTATTATAATTGTTTTATTTAATTAACAATTATGTTGTTAAGTAACCAATGGCTTGCGAGCCCTAATTTTTAATAATATTTTTGAACTTTGTCTATACCTAGTGAAATTAAAAATATAACTATTTATAGGAATACGAGTACATTAAATGTTAATGGAAACTCCAAAAAGAGAAGAAAAAAAAAATTGCATAAAGGCACCTTATTTTTTGAAAATACGTAAATACAAAAATGTCCGCTATTGTTCTCAAAAGTAGAAAAACTTTTTGTGAAATGTATGGCTAGCTATGTCTGTCAAAGCTAACAAGTTTTTTCGTTAAAAATAATTATGTATACTGGAATCAATAATTTCAAGTGAAAGATCATTCATTTTTTATCGATATTGGTTTGATACAGTGTTCCACCTCATGTGTAATCGAAAAGAAATCAAATACAGTGGTCCTACTGTAGATTGGGTTTTGGAACATTTTTCACCGGGATAACAACACAATTCTGAAAGAAATGACACAAATCATAAAAAGGTATTTATAAGTCACGAGCCAAGCAAATGTGCAAAGGTTTCCACCAGGTGTAGAAACTTAAAAATAATATTTTGAATGTTGCTTTGAAAAGGTGTGATAAATTAAACAAGTCTACAAATTGAGCCCTTTAATCAGAGCACGGTAAAGCTCAGCCAAGTTCTGGCACTACACTCTTTTTACGGGAACGAAATCAGGCGAAATATAAAACTTTCAAAAAATCGCTAAATCGTCACTATGACTGGTGGACAGGTCATCAAAGTTATGGAGAACTTTCCAGAAAATTTGAGGATTTCCATTCAGGGGGCAGAAAAAAATGATGACATTTCGTAGGGCTTGAATACAAAAATGGAGTATTTGAGGTTTCCCATTCAGAGAGCTTGGTATCCGTCCACTTTTTCTGAATTGTTATCAATTATTTGGAGCACTTCTGATTGCTGCAGAATTATACTATAGTATCTTTCGAGATTTTGACCTGGCAAAAAATAAAAATCCTTGCAAAAATGAGTGAGATCAAACCAAATATATAAATTTTAAAATAGTAGCCAAGTTCATTTACAGAAAAAGTATGCCAAGTTTAAAGTAGAGTAATATTTCACAGTATTTTAATGACATGCACGACATGATATTTGGCTTTCTTTTACTTCTTGAATAATAAATCACAGATAGCCTGAATTAATACTTTCTCAAAAGGACTTTCTTCCTCGAAAAACATTTAGAAATAACTTGAAATAATTTTTAACGAAAATATATTCAGCTTTTTTAAATTGATTAGGTTTTTGAAAATGCATGTGTATAAAATTAAATATACATCCATACACAAGTAGAACATAATTTTTATAATGAAAATTTTCAATATTGTAAGGTGCCAGAATTAAAATGCATTTATTTTAAATAATGAAATAAAATGTACCATTATACCAAGACCCCGTTTTTGTTGCAAAAAGCAAAACAAAAACACGAAAATGAAATAACTATTGCTGACGGGGAAGTTGAGTAATTACTGTCGTTGGTGGTCATAAACCAAGTGTATTAGTTCCTGGTATTTGGTATAAAGTAGCTGTGGGCACATCAAGTCCCTGCATTGATAAAAGATCGGTTAAAGGATAGCTGATTGCTGTTGAAGAGCGAATTTGGGGTTGTTGGGAGGAGGGTGCACTCGCCTGCGGTCTTATTTGTGCAGCAGCTGCTGCTAAAAGGCGCTTATAACTAACGATTGCTGCTGCATCATACAAAGAAGCTGTTTGCTGATTATTAGCAGCTGCAGCAGCAGCATATTGCAAAAAAGTTGGACCATGATGAGTAATCTGTCCTGCGCCGGAATTTGTTGCAGGAGGGATAGGGATGATAGTATGTGTAGGAGCAGCAGCCACGGCTGCAGCTGCCATAGCTGCTGCATTCTGTTGTTGATGTTGTTGTTGTAGGTGTTGTTGGTTAGCAGCAGCAGCTGCAGCTGCAGCTGCCGCAGCTGCAGCAATATTAGCTGGCATCGGATATGGTGTATAGCGTATTGAAGCTGTAGCTGGACCCGAGCTAACAGAGCTTGATTGATGAATATGGTGATGGTGATGTGCGGTTGAATGGGCAAATGTACTTCCCACAACACCACCACTACTACTGCTATTGCCCCAAACTACCAACTCACCGTATGCTGTTCGGCCTGCAGCGCGAGTCTTTGCCAGATTTGCCGGTAACATGACTTCTTTAGGCTGCGCCTTCTTACATTCGACCTGCAAATAAGTAACAAGAATACACCATAAAAAATACAATTTATAATGATAACATAAACAAAGCGTTTTATTGTTAACCAAAAAATACAGTTCGTAATATTTGTTGATTCCTATGGCGATAAAAATGTTAACAGTCTGAAGTTAAGGTATAATCTTATGGTACTTAACAATATTCTTACTTTAAAGCTCTTTACTAAAAGGTTTTTAATTTTAAATTTTGTTTAACTAGGGTCGTAGTAAATAAACTCAAACTGAACACTAATGGTCTTATTTATAAACGTTGTCTAACTTTAGACAGTTGTTCAACTTTGGAAAATGTGTTCAAAAACTTTGTTTATTGTTGCACAAGAGTAAATTTTCTTAACCGGGAATAATGTGAATATGATATTTATTTTTATTAAATAAAGCATATTTCCACCAATTTGAAAATAGTTAGTGTCCAAGTACACAAAAATCTAATAAATACGACTGTAAGCGTGTAAAATTTCATAAACAAACATCATATAAACAAGTAGGCTAAACATTCCATTTTCCCATTTATAATTGTAAAAGTGACATTTGGACTTAGTGTGATAATAAAAAAAAAAAAAAAAAAAAAAAGGGATGTGGTCATTTTAACTTTAGTAAAATGTTACAAAAATAGTACTATGTATGTCAACTCGTTTGAAATTTGAAAAATCCTATTTTTAACCTAGTATCATACTAAAAATGCTTTAACATCACTATTATATTAGAAGACTTAAATGTAAAAGTTTTAAACTCTAGGTATATTGTATGTGACTGAAATGATCTTATGAGTTTATGGTTTAATTTGCTGACACACGTTTAAAGTTATAAAAAAATTAAAATGAAAATTTTTCTTTAAGTAAATAGATTTCAGATTATTTTAAGTGACCTTTCTTCTGAAACCGTGAAGTATAAGTAAAAGTAAGTTTTAAAGACTAAACTCCGCAATTTAAATTAAAAGACTACTCTGGGAAGCTTATTTCATAATTAAATGTACCAACATATTTAATATTTGTTTAATGATATGACTTGGAGTTTTAAATTTTCGATAATCTTACCATTTTGTTGTTGATTTCATGAAAATGAATTTCGCAGACCTTATCTACTACATCTTCACTTTGAAATGTTACGAATCCAAAGCCTAGAAATATAAAATTTCAAAATTTTAAAACTTTAAAAGCTATATTTAGATAATTTGGTTAATAAGTAGCATAATTCCATGGAACTAAGGCAAAACTCTAGATATGTATCAAAAATAACGGTTTTTGCAAAATTCTTCTTTATTTGGAAGTATTCCTGATATTCCAATGATTTTCTCTCTTTTAAATATTATGATATATGAGATATCCGGTTTACGTAACGTAAAACCCTTATTATAAACACTTATAAGATTTCTAAGAACACTTTTGAGGAGTTGTTCAGTTAACCATTATGTAAATAGCTCGACGTTTCTATATTTATAAACAAATTCTAACAGTTGCCTCAATATGTCTTCATACATATTCACTGATACATGTAAACTGCCAAATTCGAAAGAAATCCTGAACTTTTATCCAAATGTTCAATGAACATTTCATTCAATTCAATTCAATTCAATGCAATTCAATTCAATTCAATTCAATTCAATTCAATTCAATTCAATTCAATTCAATTCAATTCAATTCAATTCAATTCAATTCAATTCAATTCAATTCAATTCAATTCAATTCAATTCAATTCAATTCAATTCAATTCAATTCAATTCAATTCAATTCAATTTTTCAACTCGTTACTAGAAACTAGCCTTACCTTGTTTAATAACTGAACCCACTATAGAATAGGTTTTGGAAAGTGTTTATATAATATAAGGTTTTGGAGTGGAACAGCTGTACATAAATAGACATACTTTGGAATAGATTTATAAAAAATTATTCTTTTTAGTGTTTTTTAATAGCTGTATCTCTACTCTAAATGATCTAATCGAGATGGAGCAAAAAGCTTTCTAAGGCTGAAAACATACTGGAGCTGCGAGCAGAACGGAGATACGAGAGGTGAGCGGAGCGTTAAAAACAAACACATACTTTCTTATGAGAACTGATACTTCGTTGCTAGGCGCATCAGTATGAGAGTTGTCATAAAAGAACATTTGTTTGTTTTCGTCGCTCTGCTCACTTCTCGCATCTCCGCTCTGCTCGCAGCTCCAGTATGTTTTCAGCCTAAAGTATTCAGTTTTAATATTTTCAAAAAATACTATAAAAGAGTAAAACAAATTGTATTATTTTTTTTTACTCTTTTATAGTTTTAATATTTTCAAAAAAACAATATAAAAGAGTAAAACAAATTGTATTATTTTTTTTACTCTTTTATAATGTTTTTTGTTTTAATGAGTTTTAATATTTTCAAAAAAAACAATATAAAAGAGTAAAACAAATTGTATTATTTTTTTTACTCTTTTATAATGTTTTTTGAAAATATTAAAACTGAGTACTAAAAACTTTAGAAATCGTATTTTGTTCAGCAGTGTGGTTGCCTATTTATTTATTTATTTATTTTGCCTTAAAACCACAGAATTATCTGTTTTACGCTAAAACTAGGTTCTTCTTAGAAAGCTTTGAAGCCTGAAAAAAGGAAAGCTAATTCAATACTAATGAACTGATTTTAGGTTTTATAATTCAAATCTTAAGTATGATTAGCATTTAACCCAAAACACTGAAATATGCCAGATTCCTACTTAATAATTTTTAGTAGATTAAGAACTATGTGCCAAATAGAAATTTAAGTGATTAAAAGAGAGTTATGATTTAAAATCTTTTAAAATATAAATATGAAATAATTAAAATCAAATTTTAATTTTCCAAACTCACAGATTTATCAAATAATGAGGGAAGCTTCTCAATGAGGCTTAAATATCCAAGTCAAATTTATTCCTTGTGATCTGTAATTCAGGTAAACATTTTATTATAATAGCGGGGAAAACATATTTGACACTCAAGCTATTAGAGCTTACTGTATGTAAATACCTACAAACATATACAATATACATGTGTAATTACATTTTAGATATTTGTATGTAAAAAAATAAAAAAGAGCACTTTCACCTTTTGTGAGACAACCAGACCATTTAAAATTATATAAATTTTTCATGGATTACATTTCAATAGTTTATTAATTTTGTGGATGTCAGCGCCTGTTAAAAATTCCTGAAAGCTTGGGCTAATGATTGCATCAAATTTAAGACAATAATTGCCCATCCGGACATAAATACCTGTTACCGAGCATTGTACATTTTCTATTAAATAAATGGTAAATGGTAAATGACAACAGTGTTGTATGCTCATCACTTTTTTTCTTATGTTTGTTTATTTTTCATGTAGATACTGTCTTCTTTCTTTTCACTACAGTTTGTACTCCCTTCCGACTAAAGAGCCGTCTACTCGCAAGAGTTAAAACTTATTTTCGGATCTTTTAAATAGATCCAGATACAGAGCAGGATCCAAAGTTGTTGTTGTATTACGTGTTAACAGATGATCCCGATCTAGATCCGTAGGTAATAAAACGCGGCTTATAATAAAACTCCAAATTTTGATCATACTTGATATTTCAATAATAGGGAAAGGGAAAAAGTGGATCTTGTAATTCTGTGCATCTATGTGTATGTAAGCGTTTGTTTTGATATGAAATAATTTAAGGCATTGGATACCTTCAAGTAAAAACAATTCCGAAAAATGGTTATTAGTGGCACCTCCAATATAACCATACTATTCATAGAATAGATTAATTTATTTTCAACTTTATCACTACCTATATTGATTGAAATTGATTTTTATATTGTAATTAGTTTAAATAATATTGGAGGTCAGGATTTTCAAAAAATATGAAAACTACATTTTGAAAATTCAATATTTCAAAAACGGGTTGGTAATTTTTTAATCAACTAAATTTTGAAATCCACATTAAAATATTCTTTAAATTTTCCTACCAAATATATTTTTTCTTAAAAATGTTCCAATTATTTTCTATAAGGTACGAAAAATTATTGTTTACCGTTTCATCGGTTTTAAAATTTTTGTCTCATGTACTGAGATTTTTTAAAGAAATCAGATAGTCTAGATCGTTGATCTTTTATTTTTATAATAATCATGGGTTAAAATGTTCAGTTAAAATGCTAAGTTACAAGCATGAATATATGCAATTGGAAAAAATCCTATCTCTAACGTATGGCTATGAAAGTGGAATGACATTAAAAAAGGCTAAAGGCTGATTTCATATCTCGACCTTTAAATAATGCCTTTAATAATTTAAAATTTAAAATGTTTTTAAAAACAGTTTTAAATTTAAAACTCGTTTCATCTCATTTAGTTTTAAAAAGCGTAATTTTATGGCCATCAGAACAACTAGCAGCAGTGGGCAAGTCAAATATAAACATACACAAATTAAAAAAGTCCCTAAACGCGACAGTGAACCATTGTGTCATTAATGTTCATCATTCGTTTTCAACAAATACAAAAAATATATGCATAACCAAACAAAAAGAATAACAAATTAAAAAAAGTACGTATACGTCATAGTGAACAATTTCTTCACAGGAGGGATCTATGAAAAAAAAAATTTAAATTAAAAAAAATACAGCCAAATAAATACAAAAAAATAGCAGCTGATTATTTGTTCTTTTTGTATTTATTGCAAATTTACATAATAATTAAATTTTTTTGTATTTACTGATTGGATGATGAAGGGATTCAGGGGAAAACGTTAACGAATATTTCGGATTTGGATGGTTTGATATAACAACTACAACTTTATGATTTGAAATATATTATTACCATTACTATTATGTATAAATATTTGTATTTCTTGACAGTAGTACTTTTCACCCACTTCGCATTTGATGTAGGTACATATATCCATAGGGATGTGAGACAACTCAATTTTTATAAAGTTTGTTTTTTTTCCTCAGATTATTATTTTATAAAATGAATTGAGCTAACTACTGAATCAATAAGTTAAATTTTAGAAAATAAGGTTATTGTATATTTATTTATTGATGGTATAGCTCCCATAGGAATATTTTTTTGATTTTCGACTCCATAAAATATTCAAAATTTTTTTTTTGGCAAATTGGAATAGAAAATATATTTGTTCTGCGGCTTTTGATGACAAATAATTATACACATATTTTAAATATAAGATTTTTTTTGATATATTAGGATGTAATATATTTTTTCATATACACCATACAGCAATAATATTGTTGAAAAAATGCAAAAGTAATCATTTGTCAATAAATTTCGAAAATCTGTTGAAAACGAGTATTCGCTGAAAGATAATAGTAAAAGCTAATAGTAAAAGGTAAAAGCTACTAATACATGTTAAAATAAAAATAGAAACTCTTTCTGTAAGCCTTTAATTGCCAAATCGCGATTTCCTCAGAGAAGTCATTTAGGACCGCTTCTTTTTATATGAGCTATTAATGATGTACAAAGGTACATGTGTACACGGTTAAAAATTCTGGCATTAATTTTAATATTTTCAGGGTTGTATATATGACAACACCAAAAATGTATTAAAGTTTAATACATCGCAAATATTACATTTTTACTTTTAATACAAAAATTATTACATTTTTAATAGAACTTTATTAGAAAAAGAGAGGAAATAAATTGAGGAAATTTCTCACAAAGAAATTTCTCACAAGAAAATTTTCTCTCAAAAGGATATTTCTTTTGAGAATTAATGCAACACAGAAAATATTATGAATACATAATCGTAATTCGTAATAGCTATAATAATGAATGTGTATTTTTGCAAGAGTACCTATTTATCTTTGTATGTCAATTTATTTCCATTTGGGAATAATTATTCTTATTATTTTTATTAGAAAAATAACATTCTTTTCTCCATCGTTTTTCAGAAATGAGAATAGAAATCTTATTGCGATTGAAATTTTGTCTACTAATTAAAATATTGTGCCTCGAAAAACTGCAAAGCGCCTTCAAAATAATGCATATTTAAATTTTTTATTTTTATTATTCTTGCTTTTTAATACAATATTAATAAATTTTAATCTTGGGTGTATTAAAAAGTGACGCAGTCTGTTCAAAATGTTCATATTCAATATGGCTGACAAAAAAGAGCATCGAAGCAAAAAAAAGGCGAGGAGGTATAAGAATGTAATCAAAAATTATTAGAAAAATTCTCATATTTGAAATGGCAACTGAGAGAGAAATTTTCCCTCTCTACAAGGGATATGTTTTATTCTTTTGGGTTAAAATCGACTCTTTTTTGTATTACAAATGATATTTTAATACAAAAATATTAGAATATAATAAGAATTGATTAGAATTTTTTTTAATATTTCCCTAGTATTAAAATGTAATATTTGCTGTATTGCATACGGCTGTAATACAAGAGCTGTATTAAAAAATACCCCAGAATTTTTAACCGTGTACATAATAATAAATAATATAAAATATTTTTGCACATAATATGAATATTTGTAAGAACATTGCATCTTCCAGTGATCGTCTATTTCTTCAAGATTTATATTTTGGTTATATGGTGTCAAAAGAATGGTATGAATCTTTACCCAATTAAGTGCCAGGCGAAGACTTTTTTTAAAAAAACGAATTCCTGTATGAATATAAAAACATCTCAGTAAACTTCAATTCGTGTTAATATGTTTTAAGATCTCGGAGTTCTTGTTTCTTCTAACTTTAAATTTATCGTTATAAAGTCATGTAAGGGGTTTGTGAAGCAATGGATAGAAAGTATTTTAAAATCCTTACGTTACCCTCGCTTTTTATAACTGCTTAGTTTGATAGCAAGTTGCTGCTTGTAAAAAAAAGTGGGATGCAATTTCACGCATACTTATTGTATTGAAACTGATTTTCATATTTAGCTAAAAACAAAACAAATCATTTTACCACATCCTCAAACACTCAAAATGTGAAACCAATTGTGTGATGGTTTGAGAACCAATTCTAACAATTTTCATTTATTAACTTAACGCAATGTTAAATAATGAGAGACGAACGTTTTAACATTATTTTGAATCATTTTTTCCGCCAAATTAACGGAAATTTATTTCCACCTTCTGGCATATTTAAAAATTATTTTTGACAAAAAATAAAAGTGTCATTTTAATATTATATGAAAATTGTAAGGTTATCTTGGCAACCCTTTTTAGTAAATTTTGGGAGAACTGATAGCATGACAATCTCTTTGTTTTTACGGAAAATTTTAACAGCTTCTGTTGAATTAATTTAAAAAAAATTCAGCTTTATATATCCGGGGTTTTAAATGCAGAGAGTTACCTAATCTTATAGTGAAGTTACGCTGGTAGTGGAGGTGCCGCTGTAATTTGTTTAATTTGGGGTGCTGTAGAAAAATGAAAAAAATGTCTTTATTCTTAATGTTGTCCTTTTTTTAAAAAGAATAACCTGGAAGTTTTCATAACACAATATTTCAATAAAAAAAATATGACTTATATCCAGTCTTCTTTAAGTTGCTTACCTCTGTGTCTATTCGTTTGTTTGTCAAACATAAGCATCGCATCTTCGATCTGAAAAAAATAAAAATGTATTCAAAAAATTTTTTTTATACTGTTTAACATATTAGTCAGGCAATTTTTTTATCATTAGTATTTACTAATTGTATTTATATATTTTATGATCAAAATTAGATTCACTGTTTTTTTAACGTCAACTTTATTTTGAATGATAACAAAATAAGTAATCCACAGCCGCAAAATAGCGTCAGTTTTCTTTTGAAAACGAGGTATCTAATTCAATGAAAAATTACTTTGCACATAGCAAAATTATCTGTGTCTAACGAATCTTACTGTTTCAAAATTCCTATTAGACTAAGAGCTAGCAACGGATTTAATGACCTCATATAGGTTAAATTCGTTCTTTATGTATTGAGTCCTTGTTCCTTAATATGAACATATTACTACACCACACTACTATTATTCAAAAATAAAAAATAAAATGTTATAACATAAGCTCTGTTATTTGCATGGCGAAGATGATAAACATCCTCAAAATGTTATAAGTATGAAAAAAGAAAAACTGACTTTAATTGACTACAAAACTCATTATTATTTTCTAATTAAGCTCTCTTTAACCTAAAGCCTGTGTGTTATAAATTGTAATCTAATTACAGCAATGTCCCCTTTTTTATGGTTGAGTTTTCTTTTAATTCTTAGAAGCTGACTATTTATAACTAAGATATCTGTAACTTAAAGCAATTTTTTGAAAATCCACCTAATGTTTCCCAGTTTTCTCCTAATTAATTAAAGTGTTTCCTTATTTAACGTGCTTAGAATGTTGACATTTATACTAAAGATAATCTTGAATTTAAACCAATACATGTGCAGTTTTTATAAAAATGCATGAACTATCACGCCCACTATTCTTAACTATTCTTAAATTTAAGTTTTTTGCTTCTTTCTTTTATGTATGTGAGCAATCTACGATATTATTGAACAAAATTTGTATCTATTAACTATACTAACGATATCTATCACAGACCCATTTTTTTTTGGTTTTTGACTATCTAATTATTTGTTAAACCCTTTTTAATGAAATTTTTAAACAAGAGGTACTATTGAGTTTGAATAATATTGCATATCAAAATTTTCAAGACAAATTTTGTTCTTTAAACAAATTTTTTAAAACTCGATATTTCGAAAATGGGTAGGTATAGCTGATTTTTTTTAATAAATTTTTAAACTCCACATTATCAAATGCTTTAAATTGCGTACCAACTTTTTTCTTATAAATGTTTACAAAATTTTATACATAATTTTTTTTTTTAAATCGCTCCAACGATTTTCACATGTTTTTTTCTCATAAATTTAGATTTGTTTAAGAAATCAGATGGGTTATATCGCATTGGTGTCAAAACAATTTTAGAGACTGTTTATTGACTTTATATCTAATTATGTTTTTTTTTTTTTATTTTCAGTCTAAACTGTAAATTCCATGAATGCATATGTGCGTCACGGTACTATATTGTTCAATTTTTCTCTACTCACATAATCCTACCTTAAACTAAAATTCGTTTTTGGCAGTTGGGACACAATATTAGCTTCATAACTAACTAATTTCTATTATCAGATTATTGATTGATTATATATTGGCTGACAACCCAAAACTTTGTTTCACACTGTTTTGCATTGAGCACTTCTGCGCAAAAAACCTTTTCAACGATATATAATTTATATGCCTTCGGCTTTTGTAGACCGCAAAAATTGTACCCCAAAATTCATGTTTGCCGTTTTATTAAATGATGAATGAATTCAAGAAATTAGAGGGCATTAATTGAGTTTGAACTAAGAATTTTTTAACGCAATTTGGGACGAAGGCATTACCTTTGAATAGTTTTCTATAATTGCATTCATATTTTTGTACCCTTACACATTTTTTTAATTTTAAGGCACTTAGCACGAAAGTGACATAAGTTTTCCATCGGGATACCGACTTATCCCCAAAAAGAAAATTCCCACTTTGAAAAATTCACAAACTTTATGTATTTAGAATTTGAGGATCCTGAAAATTCTCTGCACTTAGCTAAAACCGTAGGGAATTATAGTTATTCCATTTAAATGTAAATTATTTTGCCCAAATTTCCTATATAATTAAAATATTTGAAATTTTGCCCATTTTCTGCATTTTGAAATGAAATTCCATGGTTCTTTTTCGAAAATTTTTGTCACACTGTCAAAATTGAAGGTGCATTCATTTTAAATTTTTTTTGAAAAGTGAAATTACAAATTAAAATTGGATTCAGAATTATTGGCATTTTTAAGGGAAAAAAGGAAGCGAAAATCAAGAAAAAAATTAGATGAACAATTTTGCAAGAAAAATCTAATAATTGCTTGATATATCGTGAGTAATTTATTATGAATATTTTTGTTGAATGAGGTTATTCTTAAATTCATATGTTCTTATTTTTTCTTATAAAATAATAATACAAAAAATACTAAAAAGAACAAAAATATAATAGTTCATTGAAATGTTACATAATTACTTAAGGATTTTTGTTTAAATGGGTAGTCAGTTTGAGTATACAAAATAATGTTCGGGGTTGTAACATCATATTTGACAGGTGGGAGACGTTAAAGAGTTTTCGCCATAATCTAGAGAATCATAAGTACCACTATCAAAAATTTACAATTAAATTGAAAATAAAAAAGTTATAGATAAGTAGGTATCACTAAAAATAGACGAACTTTTTAAAAAAAAATTTGTTTATTAAATAAATGACAAAAAACTTTTTTCTCTTCGAATTCTCTATAAAAATATGTATATTAAAATTGTAGAAATTTAATTTTCTACAAAACTGAGGAGAAATTTTGATTTTGGTACATATGGTTCTCTAGGTATGGCCTTAAAAGAAGAAATAGAGGAACGGGCTTATCGAGGAAAAAGTGAAGCATTTTTCAAAATCGTGTCAGTTACACAAACACAATTGCATTCACACGAGAAGGCGTGCCGTTAGACAGCTTAGTCCTGGGGCACCCAAAGGAATTTTGATCTGTTTTTTTGAGGAATGTGTTTTGAGATTTTAATTCTTTAGAATAGTAAAAAAGCTTATTAAATTAAAGAAACAAGTAATATAAAAGTAAATAAAGTAATTACATGCAATACTTCATTGAAAAAAAAAATAGAAAACTACTGCGTTAAATGCTGTAAAAACACCTATAACAAGCAGTGTAAATTTTGTTCATTTCACAGGTAAGATGTTTCTCATATTCCACATTCACATTAAGTAAGTAAAATTACTCTGCACTTCGAGCGCTCAATGGATTTGAGCGCCTTGCCATCACCAACAAAACTAATGCGACCGTGGACGAGAATTTCAATTTTGACAGATCGGGTTCACCTAATTCCCGTGATTGAATTGTATTTTTATTTTCATTTTATAGCAAAATGCTACAAAATATCAATTGAAAAGTATTCTCAGATAATGTATTTACCTAAAAAACATAACTTCACATTACTTTATGTGGAACCTGAGAAACAATCAACCCGTGAAAAGATTATAAAGTTTGTTAGATTTTGAACAAATAGATATAAAACTAACAGCAACTGCACCAATTTCACAAAGCATAAACAAAGTGGATGGAATTAATTCAGAAAACGGAATGAAACGAAATGCAGAACATGAATTCTGATTTTCCAAATTCGAACTCACAATTTTTCGAACGAATTGTATAGAACACTCGAATTAATTTTCGTCGTGTGAATTCACAGAAAGATGGAATGCAGAATATGGGTGTTTGTTTTTTTTTTTATCGAATAACCGCATAACTTATATATTTTTCAAATTCTGACGCTTATGCCTCTTGACATTGAAGAATCTCCAAACCTATGTACATGAAATCTTGTGTTGACATGATTTTCAGAATATGAATCTTCAAAATAAAACAAATCACGTATACCTATTCAGTTCTCCCCGGCATCTGATGCAAAAGGAATAGCTTGTTTAATGGTAAATTAAAGGGTCATTCATTTTTCGGTTTCGAAAATAAAGCTAAATAAAACACACAGCGATACATTTTTGATGAAAATTTTATTTCATTAAAAAATTTGGACTTTGCCATTAAGTATGAAAAATAATATCATTCAAGGAAGATACCTGCCTCAGGAAGATTCGCAGCATGGTATTCTTTTGAGGTAATTTTTAACCACTTTTTCGCACATTTCGGGCGATATTCCGGCCATAACTTGAGTAATGTTAGTATTTAATGCGTCTAGAGTTCGGGGATTATTAGCGTAAGCACGGTCTTTTGCGTAGCGCCACAGGAAAAATCTAACGGTGTCAAATCGCATGAGGTGGCCAATTGACGTTGCCAAAAGTGAAAAGTTACGCGACCAGGAAACTTCTCACCCAATAAGGCCATAAATGGTCGTGTTGTGTAGCTTGTTGCCCTGTTTTATTGGAACCAAATACCGTCCAAGTCATTATCTTTAATCGCCGGTCAAAAAAAAATCGGTTACCATTCGACCATATCGCTCCGAATTGACTGTAACCGTCTGTCAATTGGCATCTTCGAAGAAATACGGACTAATGAAATTTTTCGACCATAGAGCACACTAAACAGTCACTTTGTCTGGATGCAACGGCACCTCTTCGATCTCAACCCCATATGTGGCAATTTTGTTTGTTTACATACCCACCGAGTGAGAAATGTGCCTGATAAGCGATCCACTGTCGTAAATGGCAAACATTCAACTAATATTATGACACTTAAAATGACAGCTGAGTTTGACAGGTGTCAAATGCCAGCGCTACCAACTTTAAATTACGAAATGAATGACCCTGTATAATGATAGCGTTGAGAACACCACCGCCGCCGTTATTAAAATAAAAGCTGAGGGTTTATGAGTCATCTTCCTGTGTACAATGTCCAAATGAAGCATTCAAGGGAGGAAATTATGGATCCCTCATATGAATATTCCATTTTCATCAAGGGTTTTTTTTTTCTCTATTGAGTACGGTTGAGTTTTGGATCTTCTGTTTGCGAAACCCTTGAAACTAATGAGACCGAGTCGTTAACCTGCTTTGAAATTATTGTTGTAATTTCTTATCTATTCAATGATTTGAAATAAATAACACAGTAAGTCAATAAGGTTCATGTATTTTGCGTCATTAGAAAGTGCGATTATAAAAGGCTGTATTTATCAGTTTTTGTAAAAAACCAGAAAGACGGCTATTGACTGAGTAATGTTTCTCTTTATTTTTTTGTATTATAATATGGGGCCTTTCGAATTACTTACTCCCAAAACAAAAGAGTTAACTTTTATCTTTGTTTTATTTTCAAAAAATTGGGCTTTGGTGCATAACGAACGTAGTACCATTACAGAGAACTTGTAGGGTTTATTGTAGGTTGGGATGATACCTACGTACATACATAGTTTCCACAAAAATGGGAGCTATAGTTCATATAAACCAAGTCAGAAATTTTAATTGGAGTTGGTTGATTGAGAGTTAGTTCGTAGGGCCATTTATCACTAATAATAGCTTTGATTATTTAAAATGATATTTATTTTTATTACTTTAGTTATTAAGATGTAGTAATTACTCTGAAGTTTGTTTACAATGATTAAGATGCTATGATATTATTTAAAAAAAAAATTGAAGTATAGAAACGAACGAAAAAGAAAACATTTTTCCAACTTCACTTCACGATACAACTGTAGTATTTATACGTTTTCGTTAATGTTATTGATGTTGAAGTTTGTTATCAGGAAGATCCATGAAACAAACCCGAAATAGAATGACCGTTTACTTGAATGCAAGTGTTGTCGTTGAGTAACTAGAAAAGTTTGAAAAAAGAGAGTAGAAGCATTCTTGAAAAACGTTTAATGACTTTTTTTATAATGTATAATAATTTTTTTATAAGATAATGATACTTAAAAATTAATACATAAATCAATGATTTGAAATGTTTCTATATAAATGTACCTAAATAATATTAATAAAAGTTGTACACATTATATTCTTGACGATTTTAAAAATTTGGTGTTTTAACAACGGACAAATAAAATTAAGTGAACAAATGTAAAAGGGAAACAATTGATTACAATGGCAACCGTTAATGGTTTTATTATAACTCAAAAAGTATTTAACTGCAGATTTACGTAATACAAATTTTATAATATTCTTTATGTTTATAAGATTGTTTAAGACTATTTTCTGTTTGTTTAATTTGTTTATAACATCATAATATTAATTTAAAAAAAAATTTTGTCAACTTTTTTTTTGAGGTTGTCCCATATTTTCCAGATTAAAACCTATTTAATACTCTAAAAAATTGGAATATGTTTTTATACAAATTTAAAAAATATAGCTTTCTGAACTTTTTCATCCAGAAATTCGAATAATGCGCAGTCACGGGGTTGCTGCTTTGTTCCATTTCACAATCATTCCCGTTTTTTTTTAATTTTCTCTTTCTCCTATATTTCTACTTGTTCCACTCAATTGTTCGTTGTCGCATCAATTCATCACTATTTTTACTTGAGTACGATGTAATATATATGTATATATATATGTACCTCTATGTATTTGTATATCTACAATGTACATATATACATAATATTATGTAAGAATTATAATAAGGGCAAAATAAAGGATTCATCAAAAGTGAGACGGAGAACACGAAAAGGTGGGTGCTGATTTGTGTGTATCTGTTATCACTTACCATAGAATTTGAGTGCAAGCAAATCACTAAATCTTTATTAAAAAAATATCACTAAATTTAATTTAACTAAACAAAAAACTAAAAACGAAAATTGAAATAACATTGCAATTAATTTAAATAAATATAAAAAAAAAATAATAATAAAAAACCTAAAATTTTCTGCTAAGCAATGCCAAAGATATTCTTGGAGGATTTGTCAATTCCTCGCAAGAGTCAGCAGGTGGCACAGGCTGGGAATCGAACCAATATACTTAATTTTGTTTAACAAAAACAAATACAATGAGACTCCATATATAGGTTCTTTAGTAATTATTTTTTTCAATTTAAAAAGAACATTTGAATTATTTTATTATTACATACATATGTTCTTATAAAAAAAAAAGAAAACGTCATTAAAAATAAATAAAAATATTTTGATCTTTAGGTACAAAAAAAAAAGGTAAATTGATGGTGTTGGTTTTTCATTACATACTATTGAAATAGAGAAAAAAGAAGTAGATTTGGCCTTTTTTTGTAAAATTGAAGTAGGTTGAAACAGAGATTTTTAAAATGAAGTAGTTTTCAATATTTTGGTGATGGTGCGAAATAGGAAGTAGATTTTCTAAAAATTGAAAAAAAAAAACTGCAATTGAAGTAAAGTTATGACTGCACTTAACATGTAAAATCACAGTGCGACCGTTTCCTATGATAGGGTTTAAAAGGAGATACCGAGGCACATTGGTTTTGAATTTATGAGTATGTTATCAAAATTCACGTTGTTCTTATGTTTCATGTACCTATTACAAACGCAACTTCGATGATAAATAAAAACTTACCGTTATGTTCGATCACATTGTGTTTTCAAAGTTTTAATATTTCAAAAACTATATTTATCCTATAAAAGAAATAAATTAGTGATGGGAGCCTAGGTAAATTGTATACCTGCTTAAAACGTAGTAGAAGTAGTTTGAGGTAGTATTTTGTTAGTAGGTACATTTATTTATGAACAATATAGTGTTGCAAATATGCATGGAACTTGCAGTTTAGACTGAAAAATTGTAAAAAAAATATGAAATTATTTTGACACCAATACGATGTACATCATCCGATTTCTTAAGGAAATCTTAATTTATGAGAAAAAATAATTCAAAATGGTTGGAGCGCTTTTTAAAAAAAATGGTTTTTTATAAATAAAATTTTGAAAAAATAAAAAAACAAATGGTACGCAATTTCTTAGCCTTTATTAATGCGGAGTTAAAAACTTAATTAAAAAAATATCATCTACCCATTTTCGAAATATGGAATTTTCAAAAAATAATTTTTAAAATTTTTTAAGAAATCAATTATTTAATCTTTTGAAAATTCATTAAAATCAGTTCAATTGATAATGGGATAGTCGAAAATCATAAAACTGGTTTTATGAGAGATACCATTTTTAAATGATAGATACTTTTTTCCAATTCATAATATGGTAGATCGTACAGATATTAGTTCACACAAAAATATTAATCAAAATCGTAGGAGTCGTTTTTGAGAAAAATGAGATTTTCAATACCGGTTTTTAAACATTTGTATGGGAGGTACCGTTATTTTTGGTAATAAGAATAATTTGAATTCAAAATCTGCTAGATAATATTAAAAAAACTGCTGGGTGCCAAGTTCAATAAAAATTGACCCTGTCATTTTCAAATTATGTATTATGTTCTCAACAAAAAAATTTTAAACTTTTTTTAAAAACTTTTTCAAACATTCTTCATAAAAAACTTGATCTGCTTTTGAGAAAATCGAAAGTAAAAAAAATGGTTATATGGGAAGTACTATTTTTAACAATTTTTCGGAAATTTTTTTTATAAAATGGTTGCCTTTTTGTAAAAAAAATTACTCAAAAAACGCTAGGTACAAACTTTGAAGAAAATCGACCGACCCGTTTAGGCTGCAGCCGAAAGGACAGACAGACAGACGGTACCGAGTTAAATTTCAACATTGATGAGAAAAATAATATACGTTATAATATAGTATAATAATATACATATTATAATATTTCGGTTGAGAAATAGCAAAATATTCGATTTTCTCGAATAAAATATTCACCATATTAAACATCGTCCGACATTTTAAAAACACAACAACTCAAGAACTGCTAATGGTTGTATCCCTAAAACATTAGTAAAACTATAATACTTCATGTAGAATATTGGTTGTCCACTAGTATGACAGTGTCAAGGAAAATCTCAAACATCTCTTTCGATCATATCTTTTACACTATAGAAAACTCATATTATGCTCTTCAACGTAATCCATACATATAAACGGTGCCAAACCTGGTAATTTTGACGCCCGCCCTAGGTAGATTGTTATTTTATCGCCTCAAATAAAAGAGAAGATAACGAAAACATTAACATTTACATAGGGTTTTATTTGATAATCAAAAGCTTTCGACAAAAAAAATGTTTACAAAATTTTGATAGTAAAATTCAGATCTGGGCGATTTTATTTTTGAATATCTTTTAGTGATTTTTTCTTCTTGAATGCGATTAAGCATGTCTATTTCAAGAAATATTTCGCTCTTCGGTCATTGTTGAGCGAACATAGGTTTTTATAAGCTTCCAGCCGTATTTATAAAGAAATTTTAAAGCCATCTTAACTTTAAAATACCTCTAAATATTTTAATAAATATGATTTAAAATCACGAAAATAAATATAAACCAGCATAGAAGTGTTCATATATGTTCATATATGTAGCTCGGACTATATGGAATCTCGATTTATTCGGGAAAATATGCGTCAAGACAAGATGTAATGGTCATCTTCTGATGAGCCCAACCATTACATCGGGGCGAAACGCATATATGAACACTTCTATGCTGGTTTATATTTATTTTCGTGATTTTAAATCATATTTATTAAAATAAACGGTGTTCAGGAAAAAACAATTCGACTGTTAACAGTCAAATATTTCTTCTTAAAGTCCCATAGCAAGGCAATAAAAATAGCTACAATTTATCTTCTTTGAAGACTTGTAGCAACTATATAATTCGCAGTTGCTCTATGTAGCTCGGATTATATGGAATCTCGATTTATTCGGGAAAATATGCGTCAAGACAAGATGTAATGGTCATCTTCTGATGAGCCCAACCATTACATCGGGGCGAAACGCATATATGAACACTTCTATGCTGGTTTATATTTATTTTCGTGATTTTAAATCATATTTATTAAAATAAACGGTGTTCAGGAAAAAACAATTCGACTGTTAACAGTCAAATATTTCTTCTTACCTCTAAATAGCTCTTAAGTGCGAAATTGGTATCTATAATCAATTTTCACATTTAAGCACCATTACTTAAAGGCCTCTTAACTTAAACGCCAATCACGGCCGGCGTTTAGAGGTTTCTTAAAGCCATTCAAAATATATATTTTGACATCTGAGAAGAATTGTTTTATTAGAGAAATATGTATATGTATACATAATATTATGTATGTATATAGGTAGAATTTTCAGTTTTGTGTTCTAATTAAAGTAGGTATGAATAATAATTATAAAAAAGATATATTTATATCAAACGGCTGAAAAAAACCAAAGAAATTTGTGAAAATAAAAACACGTCATAAAACAAAATGGAGTCTGGTTTCATTTCTTTTGCTTTGGACTACATACTTCCAGTTGCTTCTCTTTCTCCCTTATTACCTAGCTAATGGGTCTGTTTCTTGTTTAAATTTTTTTCGAAGCTATCAAAAACAGCCTAAAAGTATGAAATTCGTAGAATACATGACACAATCGTTGTTTAGTTAAGTATCAATGGGAAAACGGTTATAGATAAGAATTTAAGTAACATCATTTAAAGGCAATTTAAAAATTAAAGTAAACTTAACTAAATGGCCTCTAAGAGACGTTTTAAGAAAATCTAATAGATACGGCTGTTAATCTTCGAGAAGCTATAGCTTCAACTGATGCATTAATTTAATAAAAAGTTGGTATTATTTTTGAAGGCGCGTTAGTAATTTTGGATACAATTCAATAAGTATGAAAATAATTAGTTTGAAATTGACAGATGTTTGCAATTAATAACAACAGAAGTTTGGTTAAATACATTAATTTCATTCAAGAAATATTTAACTATAAGTTGTTCGAAGCCTTTTAACTCTACCTTTTTATAAATACAGCAAGGAAATCCGAAATTTTGGCTGAGAAATTGATACTGCACAAAGCCGTCATCGAGAGAAGATAGCGTAACAGCGATAACGAAAAAAAAGAAACCAGATTTAAATTTAAATTTTTGATTGATTGTTTCAAAAGATTGTTCAGATTGATAACGGTGGCTATGAAAGCACTTGAATTTTCGTATTCGAAGCAATGTTTACAGTGTTCTTGTATGTTTCAAAAAATTATTCCTTAGAACGGTTAATATGAAAATACTGTCGCAATGAATAATCTAAACTGGCATTGATTGAAACATTTTCGAAAGGAAATTTATTTGCACAAAAACTCATTCCAAATTACTGTTGACAATACAAACTTGAATTTGTGTACGCGGTTACCAAGCTAAGTTGCTTTAAATCTTGAATTCCAACTTTTTTGCAATTTCAATGAAAGAATCATAAATTTTCTGCGAGACCCGAAGTCGCTTTTGCTCTGCTTGACCATCGGATATTGGATTAATTTTTCAAAGCAGTTTCAAAAGAAGCGCTGGACTATTCTTCGAAAACATCATGTTTTCGAAGAATGGTCCAGCGCTTCGGACAACGACGAATACGGATAAGTACAGGGAAGTATAGTTATCGAAGTAAACTGATGTGTTAGCCTTTTTTCGCTTTGCCACCTTAGTAAAGTGTCGCCCTAGGCAATTGCCTGTGATGCCTACAGGCAGGTTCAGGAGCACATAAAACATACGTATATACGTATGTATCTATTCGTTAAATTAAAATTTAGTTAAACACTAATATATCTGCGATATACTTTTTAACTTGCAGGAGTCAGTTTTCCGTTAATGATACTTGCCTGTGAAACATTCTTCACGGCTTTCTAAGAAATTCAGTGGTGAAGCCTAATTTTGGAAAGAATTATCTATAAATTTCTGGCACTGTTTTTTCTGATTTGAACAAATATATGAAGATCATTTTGCAAAAATTTGTTTTTCCCTTTTTTATTTTTATCAAAATATTAGGTAATAGTAGAAGTTTAAAAAAAAACTTTTTGTTATAATTAATATCTTGAATACGCACCCCCCAGATACCGCACGCGTTGGGGTGCATTATCACCGAGTACGACGGGAAGTGACAATAAGCCATATTTGTATGTACCTACTTTGCCTTTGTGCATTCGAAAGAATATAATAAACATTTCGTATCGTAATGTAAATTTTGATTAAAATCTTGAGTTCAACTTTTTTAGGACTCCTACAACTACATCACAAATAAAAACCAAAAATTCTGGTAGAAATATTCTTGCACTTACCGGTCCAAACTGCTCAAAATAGCTTTTAACATCTTCCAGAGTAGTAGGGGCTGAAAGCCCACCCACAAATATTTTTTTCGTCCTCGTCACCATCTGAAATATATGTAGATAATATTTATAAAACATATAAAACATAATTTATATTTTTTTGTTTTGTATATACGCAAAGCAAAAAGTGATTTGTTATGGTTTGCTTGTAAAAATTTTGATGAGTACATGAGTACACTTTCGCTAAAACAAGGTGATATTATTTTTTTAACTTTCAAATTGGGAAATATATGAACTAATATTTTGACATGATATGGTAATATAAATGAGGTACGAGTTTCTCTAAAATATAACTTATTTAAACAAAATACATAGCTTGTTGGGTATGTCTTAGCTCTTTTATTCATTTATTATGTCAAGTTAGCAAAGCAACAATTGGTAAGGTGGGTAATTTCACATTTACTGGTCGTTTGTTAGTTGAGAAAATTTTAATTTTGTCGTCCAATGTTTTGTATGTTTTTTGTTTTTGTTGGTGAAAACTGAAGTTTTTGTCATTTATGCAAATAAATGAAAAAACTATTCATCATCAAATAAATATTGATCATCAAATTCTTAACCAACAACAATAAACCCCACATGGAGTCGGAGCAACTTATGCCTCGCACGCTGTAGGTTGTTAATGAATTCAGCATATTGAATTCATTTTGGTTTTCCCTGGTCGCATTTATGCAACAAGGATGTCATCAGGTCATTGATTCTTCTTAATGATACTAATTTCATCATACATACAATGCAAATTTGGTGGCGTTTTTAACAGTCGAACTTATGCCAACACCAATAAATTCAGCTGAATATCTAGCATCACAAACTGAAGTAAAATACGGCACTTTGCTTCATGGTTCAACGTGGGAATTCTTCAGACTAAGTTTATGGTACTCGTTAATTGAATTTGTTTAAATTTCAGTGTTTTGAAGCAAGAACATGTTTTTATCTTTTTATGGAATGTCAAGAAACTGAAATAAATAACAATTTTATTTATATTTTAAAAAAGAAAAAGGGAAATAAAAAGTTTATAAAAATTTAAGGTCGCCGAAGAATGAATACATGCTTATGCTTATCAGCCCTACGATAGAATGAAAGTCGGTAGAAATTTAAATACAAAGGGTTTCTGTTTAGCAACTCTCACTGGATCAGCGTTAAAGTAAATTATTGTATTTAATATACATTTTTTACATCTATCTAATAAAATTTAAGGGATCAATTTAGTTGTACTTTCATTGAAAGAAAATCTTATAAAATTGGGGAACAAGTGGTGGTGCGATAAGACTGAATGCTATTTTTTAATTTTGATAAGCAATATAATATATTATTTAAACTTGAACAGCATATTTATTTAAATCGGTTAAATAGATAATGAAATATTCGAAAATAAAAAGGTTCTATGAAAGGTACCTACTGTTAATATATATAGCTTAGTGTTAAACTAATTCCTGTAATTTGGTAGTAAAATTACCTCACAGAAAATCAAAATCATAGGTTTCATTTTCGGGAAAAAAATGTCTATAACAGTTTTAAACATTTTTGTAGCTAGTACCTACTGTTATTTTTGGTTAAAAGAATAATTTTTCTTAAAATCTGAAGGATATGTTAAGATTAAAAGCAGCTTGGTGTTTAATAAAAAATCGACTTAATGATTTAAAAAGTATTGAAAATATTTTTTTAAAATACAAACAGTTTTTTTATTGATTCATGTTTTTTTGGTTATGTACCTACTCATCTAAACTCTATGCTTAAAAACAATTAAAAACACTAGAACTTAGCTTGCTAAACGTAGCTATACCTTTGACCACTGCGTATCCCCTATTGCTCCCGGGGAAACTAAGTTACCGAGTAAACCCTCCAACTTAAATCCTTTCTTATTGAGTTTTAATTTAATTGAACAGGTTTACACCATTCATACATATTATATACATACATATTATTATATATTAGGTTTTCATTACAATTAAAAAATATCAATCATTTAAAAAATAAAAACTACATTAGGAGAAACAATAAAAATATCATTTTAACATTAATGTCAAAATGTAATAACTTTGACAATACCCAAAAGTTGTCTCTTCCAAAAATAATTCGAAACCAAGTTAACAGTGCAAATTACTTAGTTCTAAAACAACGCCAAAGTAATTCCGTGACGATTGCCAATGTCGCAAACATAAAATTTTTAAGACTGTTTTTCTAATTTATTTATAAGGTTTAGTATGATAGAAAGGTAAAATTTAGTTAAATGTTAAAATATTAAATGTTTATTCTATAATAATTATTATTTTGAACCTTTTTTGAGGTATCCCCACTTACTATTTTACGACCGCCACGAAATTTTTGATATGAAGAATAGTATAGGAAGGTTTTTTACACAATTTTTTGTACACAAGATACTTAATAAATCACACGGTTAAAAATTCTGGCATTAATTTTAATATTTTCACCAAAAATGTATTAAAGTTTAATACATCGCAAATATTACATTTTTACTTTTAATACAAAAATTATTACATTTTTAATAGAACTTTATTAGAAAAAGAGAGGAAATAAATTGAGGAAATTTCTCACAAAGAAATTTCTCACAAGAAAATTTTCTCTCAAAAGGATATTTCTTTTGAGAATTAATGCAACACAGAAAATATTATGAATACATACTCGTAATTCGTAATAGCTATAATAATGAATGTGTATTTTTGCAAGAGTACCTATTTATCTTTATAATAATAAATTAATAAATTTTAATCTTGGGTGTATTAAAAAGTGACGCAGTCTGTTCAAAATGTTCATATTCAATATGGCTGTCAAAAAAGAGCATCGAAGCAAAAAAAGGGCGAGGAGGTATTAGAATGTAATCAAAAATTATTAGAAAAATTCTCATATTTGAAATGGCAACTGAGAGAGAAATTTTCCCTCTCTACAAGGGATATGTTTTATTCTTTTGGGTTAAAATCGACTCTTTTTTGTATGTAATAAGAATTAATTAGAATTTTTTTTTAATATTTCCCTAGTATTAAAATGTAATATTTGCTGTATTGCATACGGCTGTAATACAAGAGCTGTATTAAAAAATACCCCAGAATTTTTAACCGTGCAGCCAAGTAGAAGATTTAGCACTTTTTGATTGGACTTGTTGAGTTATTGATTCAAAATAAATTTTAATGACCTTTAGTCCACAAAAATTATATCATACAATCAGTGAGGACTTTGTCGATATGCAATTTTTATTAAAAGTCCAAGTGAGCCCGTTGAAACGAAATGCCAATTTTTGTGGACTGGCTCTCAAAGCTATTTTAACAATATACAGAGTGTCCCACAATCAATGGTAAAAACTAAAACTGGTAATAAGCTAGGTCATGGTAACTCAGAATTAAGTAACTTATCTGAACCGCATCATAACATTTTTCGAATAACGGCAGTTTTTCGAAATTTCGGAAAACCCCTACTTTGAACCAGGTATACTTGTTGGCTTTAGCATATTGTTATTTAAGCTAAGATGTTAGTATAAATCTACATCATTTATGTGTGCACATACATACATAATGTTATTTAAACTTTGATACTATTCATGAGTTTTATCTCGAAGTAGAATTTAATATAGTTTTATATGAAATAAATGAAATTATAAATTAAAAAAATAAATTTAGTCACCCTGTCTATAATTGATTTTTGTTTTTCTTAGTTTTTTTCACTTAAATATTCAATGGTAGTAAGACCAATTTTCTGCATTAAAATATTTTTGATATCCTGCACCATTTTGTTCAAATTTAATAAATAATACGATATTTTGGTCAAAGCTTTTTTACTTAAATTTTTAACAGAGCATCCTGAAATCGTATGATTCATTACTGGTTTTTAGTTTTAAAAATGTTCTATGTTATTGAAGTTTCTTTAAAAGTTAACACTTACCAATACTAATCTTAAATCAAAAGTTATAACAATTTCAACCCAATGAAAATAAATCGTTTCATTTTTGTTTATTTAATTTACAAAAATTGTTAAAAATGCTTCTCTCCTGCACATGTTAAAGTCCGTGCTTGTGCTTCCCGAATTTCTGATCTATTGTATTCAAAGAACAACATTAAATACCAAAATTAACAACTTCCAGATGATACTTAAAACGGAACAACTTGCATCCTTTTCATCTGCAGCACCTCTGGACTTTAGTTCGAAAGAATTATCGTCTGAAATTCCATCGAATTATTTTTTATATACAAATCAAGAAGATTCAGGGGTTTTCAACAAAATTTTATGGACTGATGAGTTTCGGGACAAACAGGATGGATTCATAAATGTTCATAAATCATATCCTTCACCAGTTCGGAATTGGAAAATCCCCATTTGATACGTGACGGCAAATCGTAATACCAATTCAAAATCAATTTATGGACTGTCATTCTAAATTTCAAGGAATAGGACTCTATGAACATATCGGCCACATTAAACATTACCAACAACTTATTTGAATTTTCTGGAAAAAAGACGGTTTTTATTGGATATCTTCCCTCGGACATGCCCCTCGCCGTTGCCCAGTCAATATAGGCTTCAACACGACGGCGGGGCGGCGCAGCACATCATATAGAAGTAGTATTGTAAAACGCTTCTTAATCAATGTAATTTTGAATGATGGATCGGACCTGGTGGACCAATTATGTGGCTATCTCGGTCACCGGACATAAATCCGTTAGAATTGTTTTTTACTAGGGCTGCCTCGAGGGAAAAGTGTATGCAATAAGTAGCATTATGGACTCCAGCAATGGATACAAACGGCTGCTCAAGAGATACAAAATTCGGGAAGCACAAAATTATTGAAAAGACAGTTTTAAGACGTTGTCGGGCCTGTATACAAGTCTAGGAGAGGACCATTTGGAACATTTTTTGTTATTCAAAAACCGTTATGATGCAGTACAGACAAGTTACTGAATTCTGAGTGGTCATCACCTGGCCTTTCACTAGTTTAAGTTTGGACCATTGATTATGGGACATCCTGTATAAATATATAAATTATATATATTTTAATTATTTTTCTTATACAATGACAATCTGAACTTGGTAAGGATTATGGTTCAAACTGTAAAATGTTGATATCATTACGAACTCCACAATTGTAATCATAACAGTTTTCATATTACACTGCAGTACCTACATATCTCATTATAAAGCAGCAGATAAATCTTTTTTTTTTTAATTCAATAGGTATTAACCTCCATTTTGTGACACTAAAACTCTACAATCCTCAACGAATCCAAAAAAGTCTGTTTTTTTTATAGAAAAAGAATATAATTTTTAAGATTGTAAAGTGTAATGCCTGAAGCAAAATAAAATCAATAAATTACATATGGCTTTGAATAAAAATCGTTGTAAGTTATAGTAAAGTTTAATAAAACCTTACACAAAATATTTATACCGTTGTTTGGAAATGAACAAAATTTTATTATGTAGACACAAAACTATATACACAGACAAAACTCACATTCACATACACACATACACATACACACAATATCCAGAAGATTTATAGATACCTACATTGATACTAGATGGCTATGTAGCTATAATTTTATTCAAAAAAATTTTCACTCTTATACAAAAATGTGAGGAATTAATAAACAATTATTTTAAAACAAATTATACAAATAACAAAAGTGCTAAAACAAATTTATTTTCGCGCTCAGATTTTTTATTTGAATTTCATGAAGTCTCTTATCAATCATTGTTACATAATTCAATCCATTTTTATTTTTACATGAAAAAAGTTTGTTTTCACTTCACAAGTTCATAGAACTATTCCAGAGACATATACATACATGTACGTATGTACATATTCAGTGTTTCGAAAATATACGCTTCTATTTTAGTAACTCAGCAATATTTTTTTTTAAATACAATTATTATACTTACAATTAGTTTTTTTGGAATCGAGGGATTTGTTAACACTGGTGGACTGATTGCTTTAACAGCCTGCGTTGGAGATTGAAAAATCTCCGCGGGCTGTTTAACGTAAAACAGATTAACTCCAAAGTGTGAAATTTTGTAAACCTTTTTTATACTCCCGAGGAATTGAAAAATAAGTCGTAAGACTATCACTGGAAAAATCGATTTTCTTGCCAGAAGATTTGTAACCTTATATAGTTAAATGTCCTTAGCACACACTTTTGTTAAATTGCAAAAAGTCATTAATTTTTTGTATCTTTTTAAAGCGTAATCTTAGCTAAGCGCTCTTTAAAATATGTGTTTCTCTTTCCTATTGCAAACGACGCTGTTATACATTTATATGCAAGGAGTCTGATTTTTTATTTAAGTTCTGAATTGCACACGAAAAATACTTTTTAAAACAACTCAGACTAACGCAAAGTGTGAAATAATTTTGTTAAACTTGGGTTTGAAATGCCTGGTCTAAACAATAATTATTATATTCAGACAGGACGGCACAATCGATGCTGACTCTAAGAAAGCTTTATAGCTAATGCTTACTAAGAAAAAATAATTTTTTCTTATCCGGGCCTGGTTATGACGCTTCTTTTGATATGAGACACAAGTTTGCAGAAAAATTCCTTCACACAACGCTAAAAATTTACTTGGAAAAGCAACCACTAACTCTATATTCTGGTTATTGAATCTAGACTGAATCGAGTTGGAAAAATCCCAGCCTTGTGACGACAATGCTATGACGGTGAAGCTATATTTTTTGCTCTGAGGGTAGCATTACTGGAAATATTGTATACCAACTAAATGGCGGAGAAATTCCAAAAAAAAAACAAACTTTCTATTCCAGCGTCAAACAAAAATTCACCGTGAAAGCGGGGGTGGACATAATAAAAGCAATATTAGCACTGCGCAAGACCATTTTTTTGTTGAAATTCGAAAAGAGACATTCTGACAAAAAATCTTCTCAATAAATTAAAAGTTTGTGTTTGGGTTTATAATTGCTTTAAATTATTCTCAAATGCTTTTATATTTTTTCTCACAAGACTTGGAATGATATAAACATTTTCCTTGATTTCATTAAATCCACTTTTGTTGTTTTACTTTGAATGAAAGGCTTTTAATAATAACTAATATCCATGATATAACGGAATTAATTATGTTTTAATATCTGTGAGACACTAAGGTACAAATCTATAACTCAAAATTATGTTGTTACATCCATGCTATACGTTACGTATACAAAAAGTGCGTAGAAAACATAAATATACACATGCGCAGGATTTTGTATTCGAAGTTACCTAATCCAAGTATGTAAAGTTGTTGAACTGTAAATTTATTAAAATTTGATAGCTATAATGAGTTTTTATTTTGATATGGTTTTCGATTTTAATAGATCATTAAGCTTCAATTAAAGTCTTTTACATCATAATAATTATTGTATTCTATTCACTTAGAATTTTGCAGCTATGTAGAACATGCGCTTAGACGAAAGAAGGAGAGAGCGCCAAAAATTCTCACTGGAAATATCTATTTTCCGGAAGAAGATAACCAACCCCCTTAGTGCTTCATCTGTACCTACTTTGACCTCCAAAAAGGTTTCAGCTCCCGAAATGGAACAGGCAGTTACATAATTTGAACGTTCATCATTTTGATAATTTATAAATTCAAAATTCATAAAAGCCATTTCGTTCTTTTTCATTACTCAACTTCTATGCAGAATAGTCATATGATATCTTTAAATGTTCATTCTTAATTTCGATAAATGCAAAAGTTATATTTAAAAATATATAGTCAGGAAGGTAGTGTTGAAAAGAATAAGATAAATTAAGACCGAATATTTAAACTTTCCAACTAAGGTTTTTTGTATGTAGGTACTGAATTCGAATCCGACCTTAAAACTGTTCCCTCACGTCAGGTTTTCGAGATATTCTTACTTTGAAGTGTAAAGTTTAAGTGTTCTGGCCTACAGACGAGATTATTATCATTGAAATAATAACATTTAATATCGTCTCAATGTCAATTATAAGTCTCCTAAAATGGGTTAGTATATAATATAATAGGTACATAATAATATTATTTATTATATTTGATTATTAATTAAGAATCTATTTTTCCAAAAATTTTAATGGGGTTTTAAATTGGTCGTCCAGAAACTTCGTTGAACTCCTCAAAATGTAAATTTTAACATGCAAAATATTAGATATATCTTATTATTTTCCCATGATTTCGATGTAAAAGATCTGACCATGCAGAACTCATGCTATAAGCTTTTTAATGGAACAATATATAAAACATATTTTAAGAGATCAAACCCAAGTTCTCGGAACTAACCCTTTTACAGGAACAAACTCAAGCGACTCTCGACCCACCCTAACTTCATTTACAAAAAAGTCAGAAACTTAAATTCTTAACTGTTTTATTAAATTAAACAACTTTTTTGAAACTAGGTTTTTAACGCTTAAATCACTTCAATGCTGGGTTGAAGATTTCTTTCACGTATTCAAAAATCAAAGTTGTAACTGGCTTTAAAAAAGATCCTGTATGAATTTTTATAATTAAATAGTTCCCGTTAAAAATATGCCGTGAATGACAAGAGCGTACTCAGAACTCAGGGGGCTTCAACTTTGCTCTAACTTCATTTTATTTTTAAATAAAATGTCTGTCCTTCCAAAAGCCCAAGGACTAATCCATACCTATGGCGCCTTTAATAATAATTATATTTAATGTCATTTTCAGTTAACACAAATATTAAAAAAAGAATCGATGAACAATTTTATCAGCTTCAAAATTCTTTAAAAGATTTGTTTCAGAAGGTTATTAATAATTTTAGAATTACTAATCAATTATCTAAAAAAGAAGATCTAGAATTGTTTTTTTTTCAAAAGAAATAAAGTTATAATTCAAATTAAAGGCATTTGACTATTTCCTGTAAATTGTTATGGCTTCCCCGAAGGAAGAAAGGGTGAGTTATGCATGTCCATATCTATGGCAGCTGGACTTTCGACACTAACGTTTGAGGGATATTTCTAACTCTTTGGTGTGGTTGAGTTAATACTTTTCAATACTTACTTTGGGGTGTGCTCGTCTAGGGAACGCCACTTTAGGATCAATCTGCAAATAATAATAATTATAGTGTGATTATTATAAAATTCAAAACAAACTGAATATACATATGTATTTATATAAATATGTTTTGTTTTAAATGAAAAGATGAAAATACCACATTTATTTAAAGAGAATTAAGGAATTTGTTGAGTTTCCTGAAAAAAAAGTTATGACTTTGGACAGATTGTATTTTTCGAATTTATCATACATATTTTAATCTAAACATTTATATTTATTTCAACTTTATATATTGCAAGATTGTTCAGTGAATATTGATTAATGATTGTTCAGATGACAGGTTCAACAATTTAAAGCTAGTATACTGTCTAGCTTCAAATTGTTGAATCTATCAACAATCATCACATATACATATGTACATATAAGTATCCATTTAGTGAATCATTAAAAGGACCTCTTTGAAAAGATAAAAAATTTAAAGTTCAATTTTATTGGGTAATCATTATTTTATCATGCAGAAGAATTATTCTTTTCATTTATTTTTAAAGATTATTTTACGTAACTGCCTAACTGAAGTTACAATTTTTCGATCACGCGTTAGAGCTTGGTATTCGGCCAATGACGACAAGTAATGTTTTCTTCCAGTTCCTCAACTCTACAAGCCCGCATAAACCAAACTTACGGATCTTCTTGACCTACAAGAGAATAAATTCAAACTTCAGAATAGATTAGCCATAGTTATGGAATAATCTATAAAAAATGAATGTAATAGTTCTTTTGTATATGATAATAAAGATAATTTATACGCACATGGTTTTAAAATTTTTTTGGTTGAATTAAGGAATAAAATTTGGGTTGAGTTCACTGTGACATTAAGTTAAAATTATTATTAGGTACTGTTAACATTTTACTATCAACATTTGATGCGTTGGTAGATATTACGTTATAATGATAAATTTACCACTAGCGTTCAGAGTTTTTCATATAGAACAGAATATTTCTCCAAATTTATTCCTTGAGAAACTCGAGCATTTTTAGTATTTTCTGATAATTCTCTTTCTTCTATCAGATCTGGCAGATATTTATATTTATGTTGTATAAGAAAATCATATTTACCTTAAGCTTAAACCTAAAAATATGATCCGGTGTTTCCGCATGAGTGTTATTGTATCTGTATGTTGCTCTGCTCACTAGACCAGGAATGCTGAGATGTTTTTTTTGTTTACAGGCGCCAGTAAGGAGGCCCATTCTTAACCTTTGGGTATTTAAACCTAGTCCGATGCAATATATGAAACGTTTTATTTTTGTATGAAAAGATATTAAGATCTAACTTTATAATTCTTCGCAATGTTGTTGTGGACTTGCCCAGTTGGCTCAAACGACGACGAGTTGAGACAATGAGACAATTACATACATGTGTCAAAATGATAAGATAGTGAAATAATGAGTCATAAAACAAACTTCACTCGCTATATACATATTTGATTGCTTTATTTAATTTGTATGTATTATTTAAATTCAATAAATGCGTTTAAGCAAAAAGATATTAATACCTCTTGCACGAACTAATTTTTCTTTAAATTTCTTCTAAAATCTTTTGTATACTTTCGTTAATATGAGGAAACAAAATCAAAAGAGATTTTTTACAGTACCTTTTAAAGATTGTTGTATCGGAGCAATTTGTTCACTCCCGTTACTTTGTGCCCTTTTGTCCTTAAAACAAAAGTTGCCTCTGCCTCGGCTAATGCAAAACAATGGAAACTTTGCATGCAGGTTTTCCCACAGTGATACCAAAATATAAATATCCCACGAAAAAATGAATTAAAAAAAATATATTTCATTGTAATTCAGTTTTTGTAAAAATTGAAACATTTTCATTGAGTGCATGAATTCAACCATTTGCACAGAAAAATATTAAAAGCAAATAAATCAATAGAAACAGCAATAATAAACCCAAAAACTCAATATTATTTGTTCGCGAACATTTAATAGTCCGGGTAATTAAATGTACAGGTGAAAAAATAGGTGGAGTAGTACTGTAGAACTGTAGTCAATCTTAATGTCATTTTAGTATGGAATTTTTCGTTTGCCAGCGTGCTAGACTAAAGTAGGCAAATTCAAAAATGAAACTGAACGCATTTAGATATTTAGAATAAGTTCTTTGTAGGCATGCAAATATTTAATTTGATCATAGTTGAATACAATTTGTTTTGCTCATTTAGAGGAATTAAGAAAAAAAACGTAAATCTCTTTTGTTTGTATTAAAAGGTTCGACAAATTTCTTTTTCACTTTAAGATTATTTTAAACGTGAAATTCCCACAGACAATTTTTGTATTGACAATTTTTGTTGAACATTAACAGCCAAATTAATAAAGGAGGAATAGCGAAGGGTTAGCCTTATTCCGTGGACCTAGTGCAAAATGTTATAAATAAAATAAGATTTCTACTACGTGACATTTACCAAGTTAAACCACCGAAGAAGATGGTTTAGCGAAGGATTAAGAACCAGATATGTTAAATTTATTCCGAAATGAAAAAAAAAATATAAATACAGAATGGAGATTGCAAATTTAATCTATTTAATGTATCTATTTATCCCCTTCATTTAATACGAATTTTGTTTTCAACAAACAAGAAAAGAAAATACACAAACAAAATTCATGAAAATCAGCTTTGTACCCTGCACCTAAAAATAATGAAAAGATATATACATATATACGTATACTGCACATGTTAATCCTTTAATAGGTTTTATTTTTTAATTACTGTAATACTGAGTAAATAAATTCATTTTTCATAAACTAAAACATAATTCGTAATATGTAACTAAAAATAAAAAACTCTTTGTAAATTCAAGACACTGCAGTTCCATTCCAATTTTATTATTTTGATTTTCTCCTCACGCTCCTGCTGTTCCAATTTCATTAATTTTATTTTCTAATATATTTTCTAATAATGCTCTGCAATTATGTAAGCTTTTTTTAGCTCAAAAATCTCCCTGTGATAGGATAAATCCGAATTCTAGAACGTATATATATGTATGTTAATAAAATAATCTTACGTTGACACAACACAAACAATTGAAAAATGATAATAATTTTGACCGAAATATATTAACAAGAGAATTCTTAAGTGTGTTTGGTAAAGTGAGCTTTTTTTTTGCAAATTACCACAATTTTCTGACCCATACGAAAAAAACCCAAATTTACGAAACTTGGTGAAAATTTCAAGGTAAACAGGCCTCTTAACCTATAGTAGTAGATTTTCATGAGTCAAACGAATCTCATTTCAACTGGTAGGTGCTTTTCAGAACATACACAGAATGTTTATAACTACTTATTAAGATTTCATTAGAGTTCAAATTAGCTGTTTATTTCAACATTTTCAGAAAAAGTATGCCGCTTTTTTTTCGAAATTCAATGTAGGTGTAATATGTAGTCATATTTTTTTTACATAATTTCCCACCAAATTTTTATAAATTTGTGGATGGGAAATTAAATAATTTAGAGTCGAATTTGGATGTTTTCAATGAAATTATTTAAATAACGTAGTAAACTAAAACAATAAAAAATAAAATAATTTAACATTTTTTGAGTTGAATTTACCTGTATTTCCGAAAACGTATGTTCTGGATTTGCAGTTAAATTATAACACATTTTATACAATCACCATGTAGAAACGTTTCCGAAAATGTATGTTCGACAAGTTTATAGTTTTAAATGCGAGATTAATTAAAAATTATACTAAACAACATCTTGCGCACTTTTCACTATATACAGGGTGATTTACATAAGGTGTGACAAAAAGCTGGGGCGTGTAGGTTGGACTTAGACAATTAAAATCGTATAGGAGGGGGTCTATTTCCTCCCGTTTAGGCGGGAGGGGAAATTAAAAAAAAATCACTTAAAACAGAAAAAAAATATTAAAAAATAACGCTATAATATTATGAAAAGCCAGAAATCTGTTCTTTAGTTTTGTTTGATGAAGTCGTTCAGTTAATAGTTTTTGAAAAATTAGTTTTCAAATTCAAATTTAAAAAAAAAAAAAAAAAATAATTTTTTTTAAACTGTATTTTTTTTAAATTTTATGTTATTAAGTATCAATTTTTTTATAATATTCCATGCTTTTATTAATTTTTGATCAAACACAAAAAACCGGTTGTCGAAATGTTTTGTTGTTTTTGAGAAAATCAAAAATAACAAAAACTAGTTTTTTCTAAGAAAAACCTTTTATTTTAGTTTTTACGTTATTGGATTATTAGGTGAATTTTCTACATTCACCACTCATAGAGGAAAGAATTATTGATATGGTCGAACGTAATCCCTCTCTCAGCACACGGGGGATAGCTACCATGCTTCATTTGCCCCAAACTAGAGTATGGGCAGTGCTTCATCATCAAACATTATTGCTAAGAGATGAAACTGAACATAATTACTTCGGAAGGATTCTGGACGGATAATGCTCAATTTACCAGAGATGTATAAGTAACTAATTTCTACATTTACATCACTGGGATAACAGCAATCCGCATAACAAGAAACAAACCAAATCTCAACACCGCTTTAGCTGTAATGTTTTGCTTGGCATTTTTGGACGAACAGTTATTGGACCATCGGTTCCTGAATTCAGTAATTAATGGAGAATCCTACCTGCAGTTACATACAAGACCTTCTGACCGATTTGATTGAAAACGTTCCCTTGGCCATAGCAGACAGTTTAATCTACCAGCAAGATAGAGCTCCAGCACACTAAAGCCTCACTGTAAGGAACTGGCTTGATGACCATTTTACTGACCGTTGGATAGGAAGAAGAGGTCCCACAGAATGGCCACCTATATCACCAGATTTAAATCCGTTCGATTTTTATGTTTGGGGATTCATGAAGAACTATATACGAAGTGGATATAGAATCTTTGGAACAACTTAAACAACAGATTGAAGTGCATTCAAATCACAGGAAAATTTATCAAATATAAATTTATGTGCAACAATAAGAAGGCGCTATAATCTTTGCCTTCTACAAAATGAGGATAATATAGAAAATTTGTTATAATAAGCTTTAGTTAAAAAAATAGTTAAAAAATTAAATAAATAGTAACTATGTATTTTTATCCGAATATGCATTTTTTTTTTTTTTTTATTGATTTCAAGATTCAGGAACATTTTTTTTCTTATTTTGCAATTGCATTTTTTTTTCACTAGCTAGGTAGCGTGTAACGTTGTATAATTTAAAAAACATTCGCAGGTCAATTATAACCCAAAGCTTTCACGCAGATGTTCTCAATGAAAAAATGTGTGAAATATGGTTAATCCAGTACTTTGTCACTTTATTGCATGCTTATAAGACTGATACAAAAAAGTAAAAAGAAAGTTAATCCTTTTTTTCGCAAATTCACCTAAGAATCCAATAACGTAAAAACTAAAAAAAGGTTTTTCTTAGAAAATACTAATTTTTGTTATTTCTGATTTTCTCAAAAACTAAAAAAAACATTTCGACATCCAGTTTTTTGTGTTTGATCAAAAATAATAAGAGTATGGAATATTAGAAAAAAAAGTACCTAATGACGTAAAATTTTGAAAAAAAAAAATAGTAAAAAAAAAATTAAATTAAATTAATTAACTTTGAAAATTAATTTTTCAAAAACTATTCACTCGAACAAATTTATTTAAAAATAAATAATGCTATATCTTAGGTTACCGTTATTTTTTTAAATATTTTTTTCTGTTTCAAGTGATTTTTTTTTAAATTGCCCTTCCACTCTAAACGGGGGGAAATAGACTCCCCCCCTCCCATACGATTTTCTTCTTGTCTGAGTCCAACCTACACATCCTGAGATAGTAAAACTATCAAACAAATCTTTTACTAATATTCCCCTCTACAATTATTTAAATTACGTTGTGATGAAAATAATTAATTATTTATAATTGGTTTAAAAAAAATGACGGAGGATTACATAATACATATATTACTTAAATTAAATAATAAATTAAAGAAGTTTGAGTTTACAAAAAATTACAAATATTTCATTGTATTATACATATGTATCTAAAATGTGAATTCGTCGCTATAATGCAGAACTAGTCTAAGTCCAAAATTTCAAAAAAGCTTTTTTTGCGCCATAAGGTAACCTTTTGTGTTCCGCGCATTTCGGTACTATAACCATATTCCTATACGTACAGTAGTTCCTTCAGAATTTTCTTAATGCAATATCATCATGTCGAAAGGCAGTATTTTATGGACTTGTCAATGATTCTAACCTAATAAAGTCCAAATAAAACTTAGACTAGTTCTGCATTGTAGCGACGAATTGTTCGTGAGTACTCTATTCGCCTCACGCCCATGAGCGTGCAGTTCCTTAATTGAACATTATGTGGCATGAACTTTTATAAATCAAGCACTCGTGAGGGTGGGGAAAAATAAAAATGCAAAAAGCTAATGACCCCAATTACAAATTCCGATCAATGAGCTGAGGGGGGAATCTACTCAGTTTTGATATTTCATAAATAGTAAAAATGTCAAAATTGAGTATGACTTTATCCGCTCTCTTGCGCGAACAAGTCATATAAAATCTTATTACACATTCACGAAAAGCTCATGAGTGCGCATTTCCGTTTCTAATATCCTCTATCCTCTTAATTTAGAAATATTTAATTTTTAGATCTATTTACCTTTTTACCATCTAGTTCATGTGTACCCTGAGCTAAGACTTTATCTACACTAGCGGGATCACTGAAGGTAATAAAGCCAAACCCCCTGAAATGAAAAAGAACATAAACACTAAATTAAGATACTTTTTGATTAATTGATTAATAAGAAGTTTTTTCGAAATGGTAATGTAGCATTTGAGGATTTTGCCAAAAACTGTAGTGAACAAATGGCCTCGAATTATTTTACATAATTTAAAACAATATTTCAAAGGGTAGAAATTATAAAGTTACTTTAATATGCAGCGATTTCATGGCTTCAATTAAAAGGAAAATTTTCAATTTTATATTTTGACTTTGTTCTTAACAAGTGTTTTGATACCTCACATTGTAATAGAAAGATGTGTGTTCTGGTAAGATGTCAGTACAAGACTGACTGGCATTATCGTTAATGCAATGCTTAATGTTGGTTTACATACGACATCCCACTTTTTTTAATAAAAGAATGTACTTAATATCATAAATTTATATGTACATATATAAAATTTAAATAATGATATGAAAATTCTTGGGGATGTGATATCCCCCCTTAATTAAACACGAAATAGGCATGTTCAGGATATTGAGATGTCGGAGATCTCAGCAATCTCAGTTACCTGAGCAGGATTCCTCAGCAAAATTTCTCAGCTTTGCTGTCAAAACTCTGAGGGAAAAAAATCTTGGATTCGCTTGCTCACTTTTTGAGTGAGATGATTGACCGTGGAAATTCTGTTTGGTTATCCACCGTTGCAAGCTTCCATTCTCTCTGGTCTGTTTTGATTTTTGAAGATAATTTGGTCGCTGCATTCGAATGCTGTTCTCGGGATAGAAACTTTGTCAGTATACTTCTTTTGCTCTTAACGAAGCTGTTGTAATTAGGCTGAGACTCCAGCTACAGGATCCGGCTTTAATTTTTCAACGTCAATAGGTAATGTTGTTCGTGTTTTTCTACTAAAAAGCCTTTCAGCTGGAGACTTAAGCACTTCATTTTGATCAGTGTTTCTCAAAATCAGTAGTGCTTTGTAGATGCCTGATCCTTGTTTTTTGGATTTTTTTTGTTAAGTTTTTAGATGTTTGGACATTGCGCTCCGCGTATCCATTTGACTGCGGGTAAGTGAGGTGATGACATAATGTGCTTGAATTGCCATTCTTTTGCAAAGTTAGCAAAGGCATGGGAATTGAATTGTGGTCCACCATCAGTTTCTAGAACTTCTGAAATTCCATGTACTGAGAACCACATTCTCAGACAATGAATTACATTATACGAATTTGAGTTGTTTAGAATTCTAAAGTCGATGAATCCCGAATAATGGTCTGCAATTAGTAAGTAATCTTGGCCACCCACCGTGAAAATATCGGAGGCCACACATTGAAATGGGAATACTGAGGCATCCCCAACGATTATTGGTTCCTTGGTGTTAGCTCTCAGTGATTGTTGACAAATTGTACATCTTTCAACAAATTCTTTTACGTCATTTGATTGTCCATACCAGTGTAATGATTCTCGAGCTCTGGAAAGCTTTGGGTTCAATATTGTCGCAATCTCTGCTTAATGTATCTGCAATTGGGATTTTAGTACCTTTTATGTAGTTTATGATTGGAGAATATTGTAGAAAATCCCACAATATCCGTTGAAGTCACATTGGTGCATTATGCAAAGGGTTTTTAAAAATTGTTTCGAGGGGCTTATGATCCGTAAATAAATCTCTGAGCACCCATTTATACACGAGCCGAAAAAACACGTCCCCTTTCTTAAGTTCCCTTTCTTAAGAGACTAAAAATGAACTGTTTTATTTGTCTTAAACTATTTCTACATTACAATTCTTATACCTAGTTACAAATACATACATACATATACATTTGCTTAACCTATCTTATCTTTAGTTTCCTTAATCCTAAACTAACAATAAGGGTTGTAAAATGGATAACGATGATGCGGTGCGACGCATCCTTTGTTCATAACATAATGCTAACAGATGTGAGTCATAAAACACAATATGCGAGATCATTTACTGTTATATGACAAGGTTCAACGCTACACAGCGTCGCCACCCACTTTGATCTTTAACTATATATACAATACAATATTTCTACCGTCACAAAGGTATATCTATTACAAATATATAAATATCTATAGATAACTAAACGATCCGTTTCGATGAGTACCTTTTCCCCATAGATGCATTCGTGGAACTCATGCAAATCGAAGCGCCCATGTTTCTTTTACGATCTGGGGTTGATTCTTCTGCGATTTAGTGAAAGCTTTCGTTTCATAAGCTATGGGTTTGTCTTCCTGCATGAGACAAGCACCCATTTACTTGCTGCTTGCATAGACTGACAGTTTGACTGGTGAATTGGATTCATCGTATTTTAAAACTGGCGTATAGATGTTAGAATATTTTTTATACTATCAAATGCTTTTTGTTGGTCGTTATCCCGTACCTATTTCAAACGGTAGCCTGAGGAAACAATATCGGCCCAAGGCGTTGCCATAGTTAAGTATTTTGAAGTGCACTCGCTGAAAAACCCTTTTTGGCAATCTATTTTTGTAAGCCATTTGGCGTTTTGACACTTTTGCAGAAATCTCTTCTACCGTTTTCAATGGAAAGTAGCAACGTCTTACATTTTTGTTTAAACTCGTTGGATCCATGCATATTCGACCATTCTTGGTTATGAGCATTGGACTTACAGCTGGGATAGGCTCAGAGATTGGTGTTACAAATCCAATTTTACCATATTATCAAGATCTTTCTTTACTTGATGTCGAATGGCATGTGGAATTTGTTTTGCTGCAAATATTTTGAACTGTGGGTTGTCAATGCGGGTATGTCGTAAACGAATGTTTTGCAACAACCCAGGTTAGCGTTTTTCCTGCTCCTCCAACAATCGAATTCACTTTTGGCTTTGGCTTTTTTCTTTTGTTTTTAAACAACATGTAGAAAAATGACCTTTGGAACCACAGATATGGAAAATTTTTTCAAACGCGGGACAACTTTTATTGCCATTCTTGCAGCCATAATGACGACAATCGAACACATCTCCACCTCTAATCAGAACCACTGCCGTGCCAGGTCTTTTGCCCAAGTTATTTATGTATGCCCGCTCTGCAGCACGGCAAATCCTTTTAGCTGCATCTAACGTCCGGTTGTCTTCCATCCAAAGTCGTTGTCTAACTTCGTCTGAGTTGATTTCTATTGAAATTTGATCTCGTACAAATTCATCACTGTAGTGGAATTCACATCGTTGAACCTGCTGTAATTTTTGCAAAAAGTTTTCAAAAGATTCATTTGCCTGCTGTCTTATTTGGTGAAATATATAGCGTTCAAATGTTTGGTTTTTTTTAGGGGCGAAATGACTAGTAAGTCGATTTTTAATAATTGCTGAACCGTTAATTTCTGCATAATCCAGTTTTAAAGTTTTTAAAACTTTCATCGCCTCGCGCCGATCACTAATTTAAAATTAGCTAGTTGTATTGGCACCTTTTCCGTATCTATTTTTGCGGCTACGTAATAATTTTTTCATACTCCTCGAGCCAATCTACCCATTCTTGTGACTTATCGATGTTATTATTTACTAGAAGGGCTTTTGGTGGTTTGATTGACATTTTTTTTTATTTTTTGCAATATTTTATATTATAATTGATAACAATTCACGCGTCGCTACGTACCGATTTAAGTTTTTTTTTATATATTATTTAATGTGTTGAGATTCAGACACTAAACTTTGAATTTTTCTGTTCTCTTGTTGTGCCCGACACCACTAACACAAAACCACTTTCTATTTATTATTTTTACAAATTTTCCATGTAATAGAAATATGTGTGTTCTGGTAAGATGTCAGCACAAGACTGACTACTGACTAACTTTATTGTTAATGCAATGCTTAATGTTGGTTTACATACGACACACATCTTCCAGTAGAGAAATTTCATGTGATTCAGTCATGCATTTTAATTTGTTATTGATTAAATTAAATAGAAACGTACAGTAACGTATGACGTATCATAGTGAAAGCAATTGTCATAATTATCCTAGAACGCAACGAAATGTTAGCAACGCTTTTTAACAAATTTATTTTGACAAGTATCGCATTCAAATTCATAAAATAAATTGTGTGTAAATAGGATTAGCCCTGACAATAAAAAAAACTGACACGTACCTATTACCTACCTACCTACACACTTTTACTCTACTACATGATAACATCCATTTCTAATCGACACGAAAAAAACTAAGAAGCTTACACCAGCGATGAAAACTGAGGCTTTTTCATGCTTTTTAGGCAGTATTTCACTGCTTTAACAAATATGTTTTCACCTTTAAACTAATCGATACTTTACGAAAACTTCATCTATGATATGACATCCAGTGCCCAAAAGTTCTTCACAAATTTCCTTGAAATTTTGACACTACATTGAATTTGAATACGCGTTTTTAAATATTTTTTGTTTCTTTAAAAAACAGCACTATCTGTTGCACATGAAACCAACGCCCGCTATATTGAGATCTCAGCAATCTCAGTTAACAATAAACGTACCGAGAAAGTGTGAATTTAAAAATTTGATATACCAGCAGTAAAGGGAAACACTCGTTCATTTCCTCCGAAATGCTCTTATTGGGGCAATGAGCTAGGTTGCTAGTGGCCATTAGCTCAATCTCCATTTTGGTAGAAGTTTTTTTTACGTATCACTAAAACAAAAATAGCACAAAAAAAAAAATAAAAAAAAAACGAAAAAAGAAAAACACTCATTTTTTAATATTTTTAGTTTGAAATAGTAATATTGGTGATAGAATTTGGTGAAGATTAATTCCATTCTCCTTTTTTTTGATTCACGTCATATCTTCAGTGATTACATCGATTTCTTTGTGAATATTCAACAAAGTTAATCCGTTAAGGCAGTTGTAGTGGCTTTTATCCACGTTTTAACCGTCTCAAAGTGGAAAACGAATGTCCTGGCTCTGCAGTCGTCACTGGTTGCACATAAAGAACTTCAATTACGTTTCTCAAATCAGGATACAAATCAAAATTGCAAAACGGTAGTGAAGTTTCCGGTATAGTTATTTCGGTTCCATCCTTCCACATTTGTTTCCATATCTAAATTTTAAAATGCTGCTACCTTATTTTTATTTTATTTGTTAACCACCATTTTATTCACTCGATTTATCCAAATGAAAACTTAAATCCGGATGTATTTACATTGAATTTATCTTAATAAACATCTGCTTCCATTTAATTACATGTCTTAAAATTTCGAAATTTTAAGACATGTAATTAAGTCCAATTAGCCTTAGATATTCAAATTTTCGACAAGTATAAAAATAAAATTAACAAAATTCAAAACTAGTCAAAAATAGTGCTAAGTCTTCTACTTGGCTGATGTATTTCAGTAGTATAGAATTTGTATTATTAAAAAAACCTTCTTAAAATTCAAAACTCAAAGGGAAAAATAAATTGACACACATTCACGCGAACTTACCTCGACCTCCGCGTCGTAGGGTCTTTCATAATCATAGCTTCTGAAATTTCACCAAACCTGCTGAAATAGTCTCGCAAGCTCTCTGAAAAGAAAGAGACGAATATCAAACTTTGAAAGATTATATAGACAACACAATATGCTATGAGCTAAGTTGACTTATAAAATATTTTCCCATTAACTTAGAAATAATTAAAATTTTATTTTACTGGCAAACGAAAAACCAAACTTTATGTTTCCATTTTTCTGGCGATAAAAAATAAAAAAATGTTAGCTGTAGTATGTTGGATATTTAAATTTTTTCTAAAATAAATATAAAATTAAAGTAAAGATTTTACTTTCAGTTTTTACTAACGTAAGTATTTTTATTCAAGCATATAGACAGTAGAAAAAGTATTGAAGAAGTTCAACAGATAAAAAAAAAAAACAATTAACATTAAAGTAATAGGTGGAAGTCTTAAATAACGAGTTGTTATGAGTTGCATGTAATTCAAAACTCTTTAGTTATCAAGGCGAAGACAGTTTTACAACGATACATTCGTTGCTTTTATGAACGGTGTCTCATTTAAATGTGTCATTAGGTGCATTTTTGTGAAAAGTGTATAGTCTAGCTAATTTTTGCATCCAAACAATAACTTAACCAAACCAAAAAGTTTAAACAGTCTGTTATTGCTTGCATACAAAACTAAAAGTTAGGATACATTTCTTAAACTTAAACTAAGTGAAATGGTGAGATGATGAAAATTTGGCAGAACAGTTTTCTCTGACAAGCTTATGAAGAAATAAAATGTACGAATGAATTGCAATAGTTTGGTTAAATGCTATAAAGTAACTTAAAGTTAATTGTTTTGTTACGTGGCAAGAAGCTTATAAGCTGACGTCCCTCAGTGCAATTGATTTTGGTGACGACGGTTCATTTTAGATTCAATGTAATTGGTCGTGGTGCTTTGGTATTGCCGTATTCCTAACAATAACGATTCCTAAGCTTTCATATGTATACAAAAACTGAAAAAGAAAAGATAAAATAAGTATAGGCCGATAAGATACAGACAAAAATATGAATACCTTCAATACACTACAAAGATGCATTCGCGTCTGAATTACAACACAGGAAAATCATACAACTACAATCGCAACTTTTCATACTTAAAATATCCTCTAACATTCTCCATAACCTGAAATTGTATTAAAAACAATAATAAAATTTTAAATAATTAAAAAAAAAACAAAACTTACCACTGTAAAATTCAAAATAATATCAGATATTTGATTATAGATTTGACACTACCTGCTTGTACCTTTTTAAAGGAAGTGACTGAATAATATATTAGTACTGTACAGTCGTATTTAATAGATTTTCGGAGACAGATGTCCAACTAGCCATTCTCTAAATAGTAAGAATATCTTGAGAACTGATGGCCATCTTGGAAAATAGGGTGTAAAAGGGCTTTTGCCGTATCTTGAGAACTATTAGTCTCACAAAAAATATTCTATCGCATTTTTGTATAAAATTGAATTCTCTACAATCCTACAATTAAAACTAGACAAACGTTTTCAAGAAAAATATTATTAAGGGCCATTTGCTGAAACGAGTCATAAATCTGGATTTTAACTATTCTCAACTTATCTCTATGTGGAACTTAGTTCTTAAGATTAACTTTACTTATTTTACGTTGCTAACAAAAATAAAATTTCATCTCACTACCATTTCATCTCTCTAACATGAGTACCGTAAATGGCACCAATTACATTTGGGAACGATGCTATTTCAAAAAAATCTCGCTTAGCTTTTGAAATATCAGCTAGGGTTTCTGGAAGTTTTATGAAGTCTCAAGTGGCAACCAAAAGCTGGTTGATCGGAGCAATAGAATTATGTCTGGGAAAACAAGTATGTATACATTTTTTAATGAAGTTGATAATGCATTTATGTTAATAATCTTACCGATTCAATGTGCATTCTATAGAACTTTCGATTTTTTCTAGTGCAATCACGGTAATTTCTTTAGTTAAGCGAAATCTTTTATAAAATGCCAGTTCATTAAAAGAATAAAAATATTCTTTTCTTTTGTATAATTGCCGGGCACCCCAACTTCTATTAACTCAAGGACTTCAACATCATCCTCAATTACGTCCAGCAGCTTTTTGAAATTCATTTTCAATTTATAAATTTATTTCTTGTTCTGGCAAATTTAAATAAAAATTGACAACAAAATTATTTTTCGCTTTATGTACTACTTAGGAAATGTAGGTTCTACTTTTATTTCCCCCTAAGTTATGTTTTACATAGCAACTTTTAAGTTTAAGATTTTGTTGGTGCAAACCAATAAGAGGAACTTAAGGCAATATGTAGAACTTAAATATTTAAGTAACACACTCACAATTTCTTTTGTCAGCAGAATTCAGCAGTTTTTTTTTACATTTGACTGAGCGCTGGATGCTTCGAAAGGTTTGTTTGTTTAGTTCAACTTTGAATTTCGACTAGTTTTCGAGAGGTTTTATATAAAACTTGTGGTTTACGAAAACTTGTGATTTACCAAAAATGTATGGTTAGACTTGAATTTTCGATGTAGGTTTTCCGCCAAAACCGATAATTTCGCGAAAACCGCGTTTTGGGCCTGGTGTGAAAAGGCTATTATGGTTCTCAAGATATGGCAACAACCCTTTTACACCCCGCCCGCAAAATGTGGTAAATTATATAGGTTAATATACCTAAATCAGACTAAACGTGTTTTTAATTAATAGAAAAGATTTGGGTCCAAAAAAGTGAATTATCTTTTTATGAAAAATCGAGTTTATAAGTTAGCAGAGCAGGGAACTGCAGGGACATTGAATTATTTTTTTTAGCTAAGATTTTGGAAAATCTTCCTGGACGAACTTTTAACTACATATTATACTTTTGCTGATTATTTTGAAATGTTGACACAACATTCGAGTAACGAAAAAGCAACACACGCTAACTAAAGATTTCAGCAATCTCAGTCAAAAGAACAGGATGCCTCAGCAAAATTTTTAGTTTTGATGTCAAAATACGAAAGATAAAAATGTGGAATTCGCTTGCTCAAACTTTATTTTTTGTGTTTGAACCGATTTTCTTAATAGTTTATGGTAGAGTTATTTCAATATTTTGCCTATAAAAATAATTGTGAAGTGCAAGTGGCCGCGCTGTGTATTTACATTTCATGTTTTTAAACACAAGTTCTTACATATAAAATGTAATGTAAATCCATGGTAGTATAATTTTTCGTATGCCATGGTAGTGATATTTTTATGCTTACATTATGTAGTTCTGCTTTGCACGGTATTGACATTTTAAGTGTATTATATAAGTTTTTAAAGTATTTGCACAAAGTATTTATTTCTTAATTTATCTTGCAGTCCTATAACGACATGATTTATTGCAGCTCATACACTTTTCATATTAGAAGTTTGATTATAATTGACCTAAAACCTATGATACGGTGACCGTATCATCTCACTCGGATCTTGATGGATCCATTGCGCTCGCAGGGATATAGGTATAGGTATGTTTGTGCGAGGAGGGGAGGGGAAGTTAGGTATTGTGGATGAAGTTCAGGATGTTCTTTAGTGGCAAGGTTGAGATGTCGCCCAGATCGTAGAAAAAGTATTCTCCGAGGGCGTCTTTTCTAGTTCTGGATTGGCTGGGGCATTCACAAAGGAAGTGAGATGAGCACTTCTCCACCTCTTCATCCTGACACCCTCTACATAAGTTAGAAGTGCTAAGGCCCATTCTGCTCATGTGGATACCCATGGCGTTGTGTCCAGTTAGTATTCCAACTAGGAGTGATAGTTGAAGCCTGCCTATCTTAAGTAAGTAGTCTGTTTTTTTATTAGAAATATTTGGCCATATAGGCTCCTTGAAACCCGACAAGTGTCAATTGTTGACCATTTATCGTTGGCGGTTTGTATGAAGTTTTGGTGAATTTTGTTTTTTTCTTGTTACAGTGCCATAAGTACCGAGAATACGGTTTGGCTTGGATCTGAGGACGATCCGCTTTTGGCCCCATCTTGGGACCCATCTAAGGGTAACTGTGTTCATTGCATTGAGTAGTCTCAAGTCCTTGCGGTAACGGTCTACCAGTTAAGACTTTGTGGTGATTGAGGAAATGGCTTTGATTGCCGCCTGGCTGTCTATGAAAATATTAATGTTTTTATCTACCACTTCACATGTTGCAAGATGTTTTGCAGCCTCGGAAACTGCTTTCATTTCCGTTTGGAAAACACTTCGAAAATCTGGAAGTTTTAGTGATATGTTAATGGGTGGGTTATCGGAAAAGATGACTGATCCTACACCCTCATTTGTCTTAGAACCGTCTGTAAATACCAAAACATGATTTATATTTATGACCCGGTTTTCCTTCCATATTTCCCTTATTGGAATATCTATTAGAGTAAACGGGTTAAAATCTATGTATGGTAAAATTGTAGTCCGTTTGAATGTCAATGTCATTGAAGTTCATTATTATTTTGTGACCGCAGAGCCAACTCCTTCGTAAATAAATCGAGTGGGGCTAGTGAAAGGAAAGTTTCTAGGGCGGCGGTTGGTGTAGTTCTGATGGCACTGGTTTTGCCAATGCACGCTAGTCTTTGAATTTACTAGATACCTTCATAATCATTTTTAGTGTTTTTTTATGTAGTAGCCGTTCCGTATCATAATGATTAGTGCTGGGGCCTAATTCTGCAAAACAAAAACGATCGAAAGATATCGTTTTGGCAATAGCTGTCCCTACCCTATATTTCTCTTTAGATGTTATAGAGATAGGCATTGTCAAAACGATATCGTTCGATTGTTTTCGTTTTACGGAATTACTGGCTGAACACAATGCCCTGCTGCAACTGGAATCGGAGCGGCATTTGCAACTGCTTTCAAAAAATGTCATACGTCGTTTTTTTTATCTGCACACAATGAGCTGTACAGCTTTTTATATATTTTAAAGAAAAAAAAACAACCAAAAGTTTATTATTCACTTTTTGTATTTCCAATATTTTTCTTTTAATTAATAATTTTCTTCGCGACACAAATGAGCACTAAAAGCTTCAATATTTTTTTCCGGCTCTTTTTTCTTCATATAAATTGAAACGTCAAAAGTGCTGCACGTGAAAAGTTAAAAGTTCGCGAACCATTGCGGCTCTGACTGTAGCTCCGTCTGCAGTTGCGTTCCATTCTGCTCGTAGCATTGATTTTGTCTGTGTTTATTTTGACAGATGTTCCTGCTCCGACTCCGGCTGCGGCACTGTCGCATTGTGTTCAGCCAGTTAGGCCCCTGGTCTCTTGCGAGGAATTGACAAATCCCCCAAGAGTAGGTATTTCTAAGCCTTTCACAGTACCTAGATCCCCTCACACCAGAATGGTTGAGAGTTGTAAGTAACTAGGCCCTGGGTTTATACGAGCTGTCAAGCCACACAATTTTTTTTTATTTTTTGGTATATCATTTTCTATGAATGAATTGGGTTGGAGTTATAATTCTGTTTATGCCAAAAATTGTCTTTATTATAAAATCCAGAAAAATTAAGCTCCAGACAATATTTAAAAATAATAAATTATAGAATTTTATATAAATACACCAATTTTATTGCTCTTTAATTTAATAATAATAATTTTCCAAAATAATATTTTCAAAAGCTGTTATCTACATATATGGGCTATGTGTATATAATTTGATACAGGCTGTGGATGCAAACAACATGTCGGGTTTCTTGGGCTTTAATTGTGATAATGTCGGGTATATTCTGTCATTCTGTTATATTTTCACACTTTAATTCTTTCACACTATCACACTATTTCCGAACTGTACCAATTTGACACTGTCTACTTGTACATACATTTACACATTTTCATACATTCACAATGTCACGCTTTTACAATTTTACACTTTTACACTTTCTCAACAACACTTTCTCAATTTTTCACAATGCAAACCTTCGCGCACTTAAAACAGAATTTACACAACGCAGCGATACTTTTACATTAACACACTGCCACACGTTGTTACCGATAAACTGTCAGAGATCAATTGCAAAATTCTTACTTATAATACCAAAACTTGAATAACGTTCTTACAAATATACGTCATACGGTGACCATATTTTAGAATTTCAAATAATGAACAAATTTTTCTATTTACTTAAAAAATATCTACATAAAGATGACTTAACATAAAAAAGGGAAGGTACAGAAATCATAAATTCAGTGTTTGTTTGCATAAAACTTAATATTAAAAACAAGAAAGTCTTACAAACAAAAATAAAAAATTTAAATCTAAATAAACATTGTTCATTTTTACGGATTTTGGTATTTTTCTGAAGAGTAAAGGAACCCCCACACCAACGCGAATCTGTCGTGGCAACGATGAAAACAATAATAACAATGTGTTGTTTTCTTTGACAACCACGTGTTGTTATTATTGTTTTCGTGCGCGACAGATTCGCGTTGGTGCGGGGGATCCTTAAATTTCCTTCACGTTACGTTTTTTTTTTTTAAATATTCTTTGAACTCTAAACAACTGGGTTCAAGTAAATGTATTTAATTATCAGAATAGATTTTGCAGTTTCAACCTTTATTTATTTTTTTTCATTTGCCCGAATATTATTTAGAATAGAAAAAACTCTTTCTGCAGAAGCATTTGACAAAATAAAATTGTACTAGATGTCTTGCTTTTTCATGCGGTTAGGGTACGTTACCATAATTATTTTTTTTACCATTGAATTTTGCTTTATTATTTATGTTATTGTTTTTAAGAATTTTCACGAAATACATAACAAATAATGAACAACTTCTGAAATACAGAACATTTACGTGTTTTTGTTAAACAAAGAATTCATATTGAACATCGTCTTCAAATACAGAACTGTTCATTATTATTATTAGTCATACGCTTACACTTTAGCACGTGACACGTGTATTCTGGAAGGCTTTAATTTTTGATTGCTGATAAGAGTTGTACAAGGGATCTACCTTGAATACAGATGTTATATTTTGGGTGTTCTAGTTTTGTGAGATATGATATAAAAGCTTAAGGAATCCATTTGTTAAAAATAAGTACCTATAGTGATTCATTTGGAAAAACAAACCTCTCCATAACAAAACTCATCCGAAAAGTTAGTTTACCGGTTAATTTTCTCTTTAATGAATGCAACCGAATTTAAAATATAATAAAATAAAAATGCAAAGAAGTGAGTCAATTACATAATGATTTGTTTTTGAACGTACATATATGAAAAAATTTAATTAGTTATTAAGTCATAACTCCTTTTATTTTAGTATATTGTGTGAATTGTTTTTCCGTGATGTGCTATGTATTTCACATATTATTTCCTTAGATAGATACTTTAAATATGAATTAACTTTGTTAATTAGCCATTCGCGATATTATGTATTTAACACTAGTTTGTAAAAAAGCTCTAAAAGATAAAGTGAATTTCAAATCTTGAAACTATTGCCAAACAATATTTTTCATTTTTATTCAATGTTTTTGAGAAAATTATTTATTTACAAATGAAAAAAACTTAGTAGGTATAGCTACTTTTTGTTTACCCGAAACCAAATTATCGATTTCAGAAGATTTATTGATGTTTTTAATTCGAATAAAAGATCAAAATTTTGTTCTATAAATCATAAACTTGTATCCATTCAATACCTATAGTTAAAAATTATTCAATATTTTGATTACTCTAGAAGTAATCCTTACTAAAAATATATGTATTTCAGTATATGTGTTTTGCATATTGTTCAAGCGAAGGCTATCAAATATCAACTAAGTTAAAGAAAATTTCTCGAAGAGAAATCAAAGGATTGAATCGTAAATTTAAGAGGAGGATTGGTATTTTCAGATATCGTATTAAATTGTTTGGGGACAAATTATTTTGTAATAGAAAAAATTTAAAATGTAGCGAAACTAACTTTTAAAGTAGAGAAATAATTGGATAATACAATGTCATTTTCAAATGCAAGACATAAAAAAGACTGTCATGTGACAGCTCGCTTCGTATACCTTATCTGTGTTGCCAACTGGTATATGATATCCAGAAAAAGGTTTTGTCTAATAGATACAAAATTAAAATTAAACAGATAATGTTTGGACAGATGACGATTAGTGTAGTGTGCGTGCGTGTTAAGTTATTTATAAAAGTTGTATTATTTTTTTTTTCCCACAAGTGCATGATCATTCCAGCGTGGCCGAGCTGCTCATAAAGTAATTTTACTAAAAATTAATACATAACTCTTTACACAATTTAAAATACATCGCCACGATGGCGTATAATCTTTGAATTTGTAAATAAATTTAAGCTTGTCCAGATATATACTTTTGAAGAATATGCTCTACTGTTGTTTGTATTGGGTTCAAAATTATAAGTTGTTTTAGAAAATTTATATAATTTTATGGGGTCTACCAGGATATATAGAAACCAAAATTGCGAATTATAAAAATCTAGAAAACCAACATATCGAACACACATAATGTAGAACAACAAAAATATCGGGCCTTGTGAGTAAAAAAAAGCTAAAGTTAAAACTTGGATTTTTAAGTAAAAGCTATATTTTTTGTGAATAAAAATAAGATTAAACTAACTTGTTATAGATGTTTTCTAGTCATAGCTATTTTAAAATAGCCAACGCTAAATTCATTTAGTTTTAGTTTGTTTTACCAGCCTAAGCTTCAATTTTTGTGAGTAAAAATAGCTTTGATTAGAGTATTTAATAAATGATTATTTTAGTGACCTTTGTATTTAACAATATGATTTAGTTTAGTGGGCTTTAGGTCAAATGAAAGATGTTAGTTACTAAGCGACGTTTCGAGCATGATTATGCTCATCATCAGGCAAAACTTGTCAAGAATATTTAAATTTAAATCATCACAACTAAAAAGTGTTTTTACTGAATTTAAGTTTTATGCTGATAATGCCAGTTATTGGCAATTTTTCTTTATATTTGTAGTTTAAATTTTAGAGTTAAATATTAGAGAATAACTCAAAAATACGACAATTTTATTTATTTATTTCATCAATGGATATATATCTGCTGATTACATTTAATATACTTAAAATATAAATTATATAAAAAAAATAAATATTATACATGTACATATAATTGAACTTTACATCAAATAAAATCAAAATTATATTATTTACAAATTTTTAGCTGAAAGCATTTCTTTTGAATTGGCTTTTATTCATTGAAATGTCGACTTCATTACAAATGGAATTGAGCAATGATAATGAACGCGAAATGGGTTCATTTAGTCCATAATTAGTTCTGTGGGTTCAAACATAGAAAAGGACGCATCTGTTCCGTAATATTCTCTCTGGGACATAGAATTTTATAAGATTGAGTAATTCAATAGAATTAATAGGATTTGAAAGAATATCCTTTATAAACATTTTGCTTTGAGCCTTTCTTCTGACTTTAAGTGTTTTTATACTAATCAGAGCACATCTTGAAAGATAAATCGGCATATCACCTGACCAGTTGAAATTGCGGAGTGCAAATCACGTGAATCTTTTTTGTATTTGCTCAATTCTTTTAATTCCATTCGCATAGAATGGGTACCATATTATCGAACAATATTTGAGATAGGGAAGTAGAAAGTAGTGAATTAAACAAAGATTTAAGTGTGTAAATATCTTTAAAATCAGATGCGTTTCATTTTAGAAAGCTAAGTAGTGAATTACCTTTTGGAAACTATAAAATCAATATGGGCACGAAAGTCTAATTTAGAGTCAACGATCACACCGAGATCTTTTATCAATTCAACTCTTTTCTTTATACTTTTTTAAATATCAAAACTGTTTTATTGGAGCTACCTGACCCATGTACTGACGGACGATATGATAAAAATATTTTTTACCCAAAATCAAAACTAGCCCTATAGAACAGATAGTGGAAAAACAAAATCCAAACCAACCTTCCTTTCGGTCTATATATGAACAGTTAAATGCTACCTAGTCGAAACATGTGAATAAAATACAAACTGCTTAAATTGCGAACCTTAAACTAGAATTTTCTAGCAGAAGCTTTTTAGCGTTATCATTTTTTTATTCATATAAAACAAGTATTAAGCTGGAACTGTCTAGCTTTAGCTGCTAGTAAAAGCTATGACTAGTTGGCTTTAGCTTCCTCCAAAAAAAGCTTTAACTTTTTTTTATTCACAAGACCCATCGAAAGTCAAAATCTAGAATGACAAAAATCTCTAAAAAAATCTATCATGCTCATATGATTTTAAAAATATAGTACTATGTATGTATATTGTATGTGTTACTGTCAAACACCGAAATATGGAAACATAGAATTTTTCAGCAGCATTCATAAATGTCGAGATTGAATTATGCAAACAAATATAAAATACATTACATAATTTTGTGAGCAGTTTTCTTGGATAACAGTAGGTACCTTAGGTGGCCCGATTCGTGGGTTTCAAGTATTCTAACTCGCTCTTTGGGTCCTCTGTGCCATTCACGCAACTCCGTTCCTCCGCCAGGATATGTTCAATCGCCAGGCAGACGCCAATGCCAACAGTTTTCTTGGACAACAGTGTCTTGGGTGACTCGCTTACCAAATGCATACCTAGTGGTGAAAGTCCAATCTCCACAAATTTGACAGAGACAATGTATCTTTTAAAAGTAAACACGGTTTAAAGAGTTTAAGCTTGGAACATAGTACAACAAACTAACATATGAAACTTAAAACGCCAGACTCCAATCTCTATAGTATAAAAAGTAAATATTTTGTTCTAGTTTTCTTCGATTTTTTATTTTAACCAGAAGACACTTTCGAAAATTTCGCATATTCAATAAGAGGTGTATTCCTTTACTTTAAATCTCTGTGTATTTGTGTGAATTTCTACGTCATTTTATTTTTTTTATAAGAACAACATTTAAAAAAAAGTACGTATACGCCCGAGTGTATCATGATTATTTAATAATATAAAATAAAATAAAATAAAATAAAATAAAATAAAATAAAATAAAATAAAATAAAATAAAATAAAATAAAATAAAATAAAATAAAATAAAATAAAATAAAATAAAATAAAATAAAATAAAATAAAATAAAATAAAATAAAATAAATTAAAATAAAATACAATAAAATAAAACAAAACATATTTTATTACAAAATTAAATAAATGAAAAAAATATAAAATAAATAGTACAAATTTTAAATAAGCACGTTGAGGAGATAAAATGTTGAAATGCATTATTGTTTAAAATAATTAAGAAGCATTAGATTGCAAAATTATTACATCATCGATTCATTTAAAAAAAAATACATTTACATACGTGAATAAGCCACAAATTTTCTCAAAAATGTGAAAGGCTTGTTTCAGTTATTTAAATTTTTGTCAAAAACCTGAAACGGACTTCTCCATCATCCTAGTGTTCAAAATTTGTTTAACACGAAGCCAATATTTAACCTTTGAAAGAGTAAAAAAATAAGATGAAAACTGGTAAATCCACTTCATTTAAACTTAGAATTTGGCGATGATTTATGAAACATAAATAACAACTGAAACTGGTAACTGCAAAAATATCTATTCTGCACTTTGTGTCAGATAGAGTTGCTTTGATTTTGAATATCTCCTATTATTCATGTTCAGTTAGTTAAGTACCAAGATTGATGATTTTAGACCTACATATAGTTAAGGAAATAAAGAAATCGAGTGAAAAAAAAGCTCATGTGCACACCGCGGCGAGTTGGTTAATTAAAAAACAAGAGTGTATAGTATATAGTTTTATTTATAGATATAGATATAGATTATGTAATTGAGATTTTTGTTACATATATGGCAAGTTATGAATTGCTAAAAAAAATCGATTTCGAGATTTTGATCAAAGTTGACATTACGATGATAGCGAAGTCGAAAAAAGTGGGTCTCGCAATTCTGTCCGTCTGCCTGTCCTTTCGGCTGTAGCCTAAACGGGTGGGTCGATTTTCTTCAAAATTGGTAACTAGCGTTTTTTGGGCATTCCCCCCACCCGTTTTTTTCATTTTTTTTAAGACCAAAAATAACACTACCTGCCGTACAAATTTTAGCATTAGAAATTTTTAAGCGGAGGTATATACCTACTAACAATGTGAATCAACAGAATTTCAAAAAAGTGTAACGCCGAGTAGAGAAAGAGGGCGAAACGTCAGGGGAATAGACAAAATTTTTGCGTTCATGCTATATTCTTACTGGTCTGAGGAAACAGAATACGAAGAAGATGATAAAACGGACACCAAAAAAGGAGAAGTGTTCGTAGGCAGGGATGGCCACTACATTTTTCACGTTTGCTACGAAGTTTATGTAGTTAAACGTAGTTAAATGTAGTTAATGAAACAAATTTTAGCAAACTTAGTTTCAAATATCAAATGGTCTGTCAGTTGTAACTTTGAAGCTTGAATTTTGAGTTAGAATGTTCAAATTTTTATTGAAATTTTTTTATTTCTCTAAATTTACTATATATGTATATGAAAACGTAACAATTTGTAGAAAATAAGACTGTAGTTTATTAAATTAACTACGCGTAGTTAATGATGTAGAAAATGTAGTGTAGTTAATTCGACCAACCCTGTTCGTAGGCTTTCCAGATTTGTATGTGAAGAAGAGCAAATTTAAAAAAAGAATTTATTCAAAGTTTTAAAATACATAAATGCTTTTTTAATTTCTAATGTACCTCAACTATGCTGGAATGGCAAATCTGGTAAATTTTTTTTAGCAAAAAATGAAAATCTTATATTTATCAAAAAACGTGCCCACAATTAAAAAAAAAATAAGTAATTTTTTTACAAAAAGGCAACCATTTTATAAAAAAAAATTTCCGGAAAATGGTACCTACCTCCCATAGAACCATTTTTTTGATTTTCGATTGTATCAATAACCGTTCAACTCATATTGATCAATTTATTATACAGAGTGTTTGAAAAAGTTTTAAAAGCTTTGTATACCGAAATTTTCAAAAAAAAATTTTTTGATTTTTAAAAAAAGTTTCAAAAATTTTTTTTGAGAATTTAGTAATTCGAAAACGACTCGGTCAATTTTTATTAAACTTGGCAACCGACAGTTTTTAACATTATCTAGCACATTTTAAATGAAAATTATTCTTATAACCAAAAATAACGGTTTTCAAAAAATTAATTTTTGATTTTTAAAAACATTTTCAAAACAATTTTTTGAAAATTCTATATTTCGAAAATGGGTAGATGATATTTTTTTTTAATTAATTTTGTAACTCCGCATTTATAAAGGCTAAAAAATTGCGACATTATTTTTTTTATTAATTTTTTCAAAATTGTATGTATACAAAATTATTTTTTTTTTAAAAACCGCTCCAATTATTTAAAATTTTTTTTTTATAAATTGAGATTTCCTTAAGAAATCGGATGGTGTACCTCGCATTGGTGTCAAAGCAATTTCAGAGGTTGTTGATTCAATTTATGTTTAATTAAATATTTTTTTTTTACAATTTTTCAGGCTAAGCTGTAAGTTGCATGCATATTTGAAACACGGTGTTAGGTATTGTTCATAAATAAATATACCTACTCGCATAATACTACCCTTAACTTAACTACGTTTTAGGCTCCCATAACTAATTTATTTCCTTTATAAGATAAATATTATAGTTTTTGAATTATTCAAACTTTAAAAACACAATGTGATCGCACATAAGAGCAAGTACGTGCGACCCAGTCGTGCACATATTTTTTCATTCTAGATTCGATAAAATTTGTACCTATTTTCGAGATTTTTTTCATTCTACATATATAACGTCATGATCCCGAATTTATGTTATTTTTCACTATTTTCTATGTATTATAATATTTTGATTTCTGCCAATATAACACACACAGGAATGGTTAAAAGTTTTAAGTCACTAGGCCAAATTTATTTATTTATTTAGTATTTAAATATTAGAGCATACAAAATTAAATCTACTACAATTATTATAGCAATTAGGTAAGCATTTATAATATTAATAGAAAATATAGAAACCATTTTCCCCAAGTTCATATATGACTCATTTAAAAGTCCGTTACATTTTTATTTTAAAGTCATTTCGATAATTATAAACATATAATATGAAAAGTGCTTCATTTGCAACTGCATTTATATACAAAAAATCTATATAGAAACTAAATTTTTACCACCCTTTTTAATTTGCTTCATTGTATTAAGAGTTATACCAGAGAAGAATTAGAAAAATATGACACTAAAAAGTGAATGGCGTAAGCAGTGGTGGATCCAGGATCTGGTCATGAGGGGGGGAGTCCAACTACAAATAGAAAACTTGCGTTGCACAAAGCCAACATTATTAATTCGAAAATTATTTTAAAATTGAAAATGGCGTTGTTAACTTCACGCTTCGCAAAATTTATTTTTGGCCCTAAATGCTGTAAATATGCGAATCATTTTTTGAGCAAAATACAACAAAAATTTGATGTTTTTGAAAATCGTTATTTTGCAAAAAAAATCATCCCTAATATTTCCAAATTTGCGAATTAAAAAAAAAATATTTGTGGCACATGGTGGCACAAATTGAGCACAATACCTTCAGCACAGTTTTTTTTTTGAAAATCGAAATTAATAGTGCTAATTTCACTCTAAGTGCGTTCGGTCGTAAAAGTCGATGCCATTTTTTTTATCTCTTCGGCTGTAGCATAGTTTGAGACCAAAACAGCACAACTTAAACTTAATTTTGGAAAAAAATTCATCTTCGAAATTTGCAAATTTGCGAAATTTTCAATAATATTTACGGCACATATCGCAGCACAACAACATACCTTAAGCCCGGGTCCAGACCAGAAACCTCCCCCCCCCCCCCCCCGTGCATCCGCTACTGGGCGTAAGGTATGTCGTATTTGATAGAAGCTAAAGATAACTCATGCTAAGAAAACGTTCAAGCAAAGGGTTGATGACTTGCACTTTGTACTAATAAGCTGTTAATAAAAAAAATTATAAGTATGTTCTCTCTTAAACAACTTGATAGAAACATGGCTAACAACGTGAGCTACAATCTTATAAGCGACATTATGTTAACAAAGCGCTTTCCTTTCATAACACTAACACAGTTTAGAAACAAGAGCATCTGAAATTCACACAGTCAGCTCATTCCATGCGGGGATGAAACTATATAGATATATATGTACATATGTATTCACGTTGAATAAAGTTTCCAAATAAATGTGTAATTGTTTGTATATACTTTTTATTTATTAGTTTTTGTGACTTACAACCAACGTGTTGAAATGATTTTTATAAAAAAAATCTGTAATTTTTATCTGTATAATTAGACATGTAAACCTTATTTTTTTGCGTAAACACAATATTTCCAAATCGAATATGTTGTTTTGTAATATCAAGTAGTTTTTTTATTTATTATCTTAAAGTTACAAACAAAATTTTTCTTAAAACTAAATAGATATAAAGAAAATTAAATTTTTTTTTCTCAAAAAGACTCCTACGATTTTGATATGAATTTTTCTGTGTCAAAATTAGTACGATCTATACCATTTAGCAGGAACAAACTTTACATTGTTTTAATTTTTAATTTTTGATTTTCGTCGTCGTTTTCGAGAAACCGAAGTTGGGGCTTAAACTTTTACATATTTAAGCAACAGACAATATTGTGTGAGATTCCCACTTTTTGTGACCAAATTTGATATTTTTAAAACAAGAACGAAAAATAGAAAAATAGCTTGCATACATTTCGATTTACACGTATAAATATTTTGACTCTATGTAATATTTTGGTATCTCCAGTTTAAAGTTAGACATGTTCAGGTTGCACTAGGATAGCCTGTCTATAAGATACTCGAGTATCCATGTATGTATGTTTCTGAACCCAAATCAGTTGTTGTTGACATTTTTCATAGGATAGATGAGTATCCCAGAATTTTTAGAATAGCTAGAGATTTATTTTTTGGGAATAGTTGGTTTGACATCCGCTGTAATTTTACAAGGGATTATACAACAACGCAAAGCTATCCAGATCGGCTTGGATACAAATCTGAACTGTCACACTGTAAAGTAGCCACAGCATAAAAGTGTGACATATTGAAAGATTGAAAGTGTGCAGATGTTATAGTAGGATAGTGTGATAGTGTTAAAGTGTGACAGTTTGATAATGGGAAAGTGTGCAAGTGCGACAGTGTGAAAGAATTAAAGTGTCAAAGTATTAAAGTGTGTCAGTTTGATAATGTGAAAGTAAAAAATGTGAAAACCTGAGAGTATGAAAGTGTGACTGCGTGACAGTGTGAAAGTATAATTCGGGCAGGTAACATACATAGTTATTCTTAGCATAAGAGCTAAGCCTCGGAAATTCTCTGAGCTTACTTTATAAGATAGGGAATAGATGGATGTTTCATTTAATAAATTTTGTTAGCTCCGCCTTGAAAATTCTCTGAGCTTACTTTATGCCATAGGGAATAGATGGATGTTGCATTTAATAAATTCTGTTAGCTCCGGCTTCGTTTTTTTGTCAGATTTCTTTCGTTAACATTTTCCGCGTTTTCATTATTTTGTGTAGGTACGTATCTACTATTCCCCCAATGTAATTTAGTGAAAAATTCAATGAATATTAAGAAAAAGTCATAAGGAAAAAATAACAAGCGCTGATTCATTTCTATGTCCCTTATGGGTTTGCAAACAGATATGCCTTCTTGGGAAATTTTTATAATTTCATTTGACAGCTCAGTTTTCTGATCCATTATTCAGAAATCATATGTCATCTGACATTATTTTTTTAGAATGCACATACGTCTTGTGTATTTGACCTCTACTTTCATTACATTTGTTCTTTAAATAATGTGCTGAATACCATTGAAATTTCTCTGTATTTTTATTTAATTGTTTACTATTTAGGGTAAATAATTTAATAAATATTTGTATTCTGGACTTAAAAACGTGAAAAACCTTTCTAACGGTTTATAACTTATCCAGATTCGCTTATTAACTAACCCAAAAAGTTTACTACAAATTTCATGTTTGCCGTTTTATTAAATATGATGATTAGGTATATATTTTTATTTTCGCCGAAACACTCAACCCATAGTTTCTTTCTTATAGTGCTAAGTAAATGCATATTTATATGTACATTTGTTTCTATTTATTCAAATGCTTTTTCATTGATATTCTGAACTTCTGAAAGCTTTACTATGTTTTCCGCATAATTTTAATTTCATGAATGAATCTCTAAAGCTTTTACAACCCAAAATAAGAGATTCAATAGAAAATTATTCCTTTCTACTCCCTTAGTAGTGGATATAAGTTGTTTTCAGTTTGACTGTTTGACGACATTTGCGCACATGTGTTATTACGTAATTCTTTGTTTGGGTTTACAATACTTTTATATTAGATTTTGTTTTTATTTTCGCATAATTATATCATAATTTGAGTGCACTACATTGCATTCTCTTCTGCAAAACGTTAATTGATAATCTAAAGATGCTATACAGCGAATGTATACTAGTTCGCAGCAAATGCGATGTTAGGTGGAAGGCAAGCGGGAGACTTGAACATATGGACGATTTGAAACACTCGAAATAGTTCACTCAGATTACATTCAAGTCATATGTTGCTGTATGTATAAGTATATATTTGTATATACGATACAAATAGTGGCCACCTACCTACAAATAAAAAGAATTCAGAGTTTTTTTTGATTATGGTTTTGGACGCAAAAAGGTATTTTTCGATATAAAAAATGCCAAAATATGTTTTTTGGGTTTTTTGATCATATACCTACTAAAATGAGGAAAAGCCAATATCGAACAACATTAAAATAAAAAACATCAGCAGAAAAGGAAATACAAATAAAATTTGACTTTGGGCATGTTCAAGGTGGAGTTCAAGTCTCTCGATGAAGCCAGAGATTTGAACATCAATCTGATAATCTAAAAATAGATTAATGTTATAAGATATAATAATATGCAATGTATTATTTACATCTTTCGATATCTATCAGCTCATATGATAAATTATTTATGATGATTTAAAAATGCAATGTATGTACATTATATATGTATGTGTTTCTGTCAAACACCGCAATGTATAAATTCTAGAATTTATCGGTAAAACTTTAAATTTTTCGGCAACATGCCTAAATGCCCGATAAATTATGAAAACATACATAATTCATTTAAACAACGGTACCCTGGTTGGTTTCAAGGATCTAAACTCCCTCTTTGGGTTCTCTATCTCGCTCACGCAACTCCGTTGTTCCGCTTAGGGTATTTCAGTTGTCAGGCAGGGAAATGTCAACAGTATTCTTGGACAACGATACCAGTGATGGTGAATATGCAAAATAAATTATGCAAACAAAACTTTTCTGACAAATATTGTAAAATTCTTGAATACCTATTCACATTTGTAGATTTTACAGTGATCTGTAAAATATAATTTAATGAAAACCTTAAACTTACGTTCCACTTACATTCCCTTCTCAAATCCCCACAAATGTGACAGCGGCATTAAATTGAAATAATCACATAGGCAATTAACATTTGAACCATCTCGGACGGTTATTTGTAGTCCAAAATATCAAACTTTCAACATGGACATGGAAAAAATATATGCATATAAAAGCTATAAATTCTGTGGGCCCTACGATTTTTGTATTCGTTTAACAGTTACTGATTCCTGGTGCAAACTTCCTTCTGGCATATTACATGGAAATATATACAGGAACTAGTTCCCACTTTTTAAGAACTAAATCCCAACGTAAAATGAGTTTAGTCCCAAAATCAAAATGAATTAGGTAACTTATTTTTTGAAAAAAAAAACTATGAAGTAATTATGTCCCAAAAAAAAAAAACTTAGTAACAAAATATCAATAATTATGAGACTTTATTTGTTTACAGCAAATTTTGAAGATTCTTTCGCACAATTCGATGATTTCAAGCTGTAATCTTAGTTCATTTATTGGTAAGTTTACACCCAGACGTCGCTATATTGGTAGTTTTTGCATAACCTGTCATAATGAAAAATATAGAGGGTGTTTTTTTTAGACGTGTGGTTTTAAAAAAGAAATAAAACGCATATAATTTAATGTTATGGCCAAGAATTTAGCTTTATTATGAAGATAAGGGTTTGCCATTGTGTTTTAAAAATGATTTCGGGCTCGAATAAATTCCAGCCGAGAGGCCCAATTTTCGATCCCCTTTTTGCAGCAATTGGGGCCGTATGTCAGCAATAACGCGCCGAATATTCTCTTCCAAGGCGTCAATCGTCTCGGGCTTATCTGCGTAGACAAGCGACTTCACACAACCCCACAAAAAATAGTCCAGCGGTGTTAAATCGCACGATCTTGGAGGCCACGCCACAGGCCCACGACGCGAGGTAATGTGTTCACCAAAAGTTTCCTTCAATAAATTGATTGTTTCGTTGGCTGTATGGCATGTAGCGCCGTCTTGTTGGAACCAAAGGTCGTCCACATCAACATCCTCTAATTCAGGCAAGAAAAAGTCATTAATCATGGCTCTATAGCGTTCCCCATTGACGGTAACATTATGGCCGACTTCATTTTTGAAGAAATATGGATTTCCTCTGCCCATAGAGCACACCAAACAGTGACTTTTTGAGTTTGTAACGGCGTCTCAACAATCGCTTGTGGATTATGATCACTCCAAATACGACAATTTTGCTTATTATCGTACCCATTCAACCAAAAGTGAGCTTCATCGCTGAACAAAATTTTGTTGTGAAAATCGGGATCGGTGGCCATCTCGAACCATTATTTTGGTAATAAATTTGTACGATTTGCAAACGTTGTTTATGAGTAAGTCTATTCATTATAAAATGGCAAACCAAACTGAGCATAAATCAAGTGACAGCTGTCAAAAAGACCAACTCCGAAAAAAGTATTGCCGGTTTGTAAACCACACGTCTAAAAAAAACACCCTTTATTATGTCTGTTTGTCTGTAACTGCAACTTCTTGCTACAAGTCGCTACTTGTCATTTTTTTTTTTATGGGACTTGGCAACAAATTGTGCTACGTCGCGTCGTCGTACAACGAACAAGTAAGAATTTTTTCTCAAAAATCACAAAATTTCTATAGATGCCTTATGAATAAATTCTATACCGTTACTGTTATGCGATGTTTATGAAAACGCAGAATTATTGGAATAAGTTTATGCATTAAAAAAACGAGATTTATAATCAAAATTCTTAGATCCATAATGGTAACTCTCCATTGGTGCCCTTGTAAACAAGATACCCGAAGTAATTTTGTTGTAAGAAAATTGCCAATTCAAGATCTTTAAATACTTTAGCAAGTGTTCAATATGCAATCACGTGAAAACCAAAAATGAGCCGTTTATTATATAAATATTCGAGCCCAAAATATTATTGAATTATTTTTAGTATTTTTTTAATTAGTATTTTTTTAAAATGTTTTTAGTTTGTGTAAATTAAAATTATCCGGGAGTCTAAATCAGTCTTTGTTTTCAAGATATTCGAGAAGATAAACACATAATAATGGTATTCATGCAACGTCTTAAACTTTACGATGTCGTAAAATTGTAAAGTTTCCGACACACGTTTCATGAACGCACCAAAAAATATTTTGCGTAAATGTGGTAAAAGATATGGTAAACAAATAAGCTGTTCAAATAGCTTACAATCTTTAACTTAATTTTAACATTCGTAAAATTTGTCATCCGCATCTTAAAAATGGCCAAAGTAAACCAAAACAGTATATTTATACAATTGTATGAACAAATTGCTTTCAATGATCTATTAATTCTTGAGTTATTTGGCAAAAATGATGAAATATGTTTATAGTTGTGATCAACACATAAGTGCATGTGTGCTTGTGCATTTGTGTTTGTGTAACTCACACTTTAAAAAAAAAAATCATTTTTCTTCGAAATGCCAGTTCCTCTATTTTTTCATCTTAGGTTACAAGAGTTTACGATATTTACCATCTTCATTGTTGAACATACAATTTGAAAAATCAGGTCAATTATTTATAATAACTTTCAAAGGGAAACTACTATCTGTGCTATGTTTATTAGCTTCAACAAAAATTTTAAATTCTTCTTTACGGAAAAACATACAAATACTCCGTACAAAATAGAGGCAAATCTGTTCACCGTTTCTGCTCTACCTGGACGCACAGGCCAACAGACTGCAGACACCACAAGGATGGTATGACGAAAATCATATTTTTTACTTCTCCTTCATCGTGAACGTGTTACCATTATTTGCGCGCGCAAATTGTCTCAAAAATTAATATATTAATTCTAGATTACTTCCTTTTCTTGTCTTATAAAACGAAAAAAATTTCAATGAAAATTTGTTTGGTGGTGTTTATGTTTCTGAGATCACAGATATTTCAGCAATCTCACAAATATAAACAGGATTCCTCAGAAAAATTCCTCAGTTTTTGTGTCAAATACCAAGGAAAAAAAAATTTTGCATTCGTCTGATCAATTTTTGTTGGAGGAAAATTAGTGAGGAGTCTGAAATATAAACTGACCAATTTTTTAAATTTTTTGACTTTAAAATAAAATTAAATTTCACAAAACTTTTAATTTTAAAAAAGCAAATCTTGCAGAAGTAGAGTAGCAAAGTAGGATTATGTGTAATATTCAAAGAGCTCAAAGTGCGATGCTACCAATTTGTTAATTAAATCATCAAGTAACGCTACAATTGAAAAAAATCAAAAATAATCTGTCCAACTGATATTTACCCCAGCCTGTGCTGTGATACCGGCGGCTCCTACATATAATAACCGTGTTATAGTCATCGTCAACTAATACAACTATATAATCACAAGTAGCCCAGAAATATAATTTGTTTAATAAACTTCATATTTAATGAGTTTTATATGAGTTTAAACTTATTAAAAAGGTACACAAATCTCGAATAATATTTTTTTTTTGAGACTTTTTTCTAGATATAGTCTTTCGTGATTTTTTGTATTCGAGATTTTTTCATTTTAGATTAAAAATATGTTTTTTCAAGATTTGTGTGAGATTTAAACGTCATGATCCCAAATCCATCTTATTTTGTCAAAAGAAAATAATTTTTTTTTTTTTTAAACATCGTGTCTGTTTTTGCCATCAATCCAAGTTATAGATACTTCCTCATAAGCGGCGGAAATAATAGAGAATTTCGAGAACAAATTCTTGTATATTATCCTTATATCTGAAAGTACATAATAGGCGTGTTTTTTCCAAGCCCGAAAGAAATTGGATGAAAAAAATGATTCGGGGCTAAATAATTTACATGTTTAATGCAACAACAACTAATACCCAATGAGCTTAGTTAAACCTAGATAATTTTCGGCGCTTAACTTAAACACGGAGAAAAACGGTGTTGCCTGCGCGAATTACATACTTGCTATCGAATCGTATGGTCACTCCATTTTTTCTGTAATGGCGTCACTAATTGCCAATTTTGTTTTTTTCAACCACTTCCCTCCGGGATTGAAAAAAAACACATCTAATATTGTTAGATTAAAAGCTCGGTCGATTATTTTTTCATTCGCTAGACCTGGACTTTAAAATATATATTGCAAATTGAAGTAGGTGCAAACTTTTGTTTCATGCAAGCTTATATAAGTTTTGCTCTAGATAATTATTTTAAATGGTATGACCTATTAATAAGTAAAAAAAGATCTGTTTATACTAAATGGAAGCTTACCTGGGCTGGTTTGCCAACTTAGTCCACCGACGAACATTTTCCTAAAATACAAAAAAATTCCTGAATTTTTAAAATTGTATACAAAAATTCACTTAAATTTTTTGTTCATATTATAAGAACAAATTTTAAACTTATGGTACAAATGTATACTCGTATACATGTGTATAAAATAAATTTAAATAAAAACAAATACAGTTTTTATTTTCTGTAGGTATATATCAAAATTAAATATTTCCATCGAGTCAAACAAATTCTGGATGCCTTTAAAAAAAGACGCACAGCACGTTTCTTAAAGTTGCATTTGGGGATTGGTACCAAAACTTATATTTTGAAATGCCAGTCAATTTTGCATTTTCATTTGATTTCGTTAGTCAGTCAGGTATGGTTCTCTTTATATGATTAGCGAATCGAATATTCGACTAAAGTAAACAGCAAACGACTTTCTCCTTTCTTTTTAATAATGATTTGGTTTATAGACTCAGAAAATATACTGAACCTTTTTCGTTGAAATTTTTCGTCATTATTTCACTTTCCAATCGATTCAGAAAAAGTTTGAAATGATTAAAACCAAAAAACCATCTGACTCAATAGTTTTCTTGGAAAAAGTACCTTGGGTGGCCCGCTTCGCGGGTTTCAAGGACTTTAACTCTAAGGATTACTGAATGGACATATATTTTGACTAATTTCACTTTCTAAGTGTGAAATAAAGCAAAGTTCTTAGCCTTATTTCACTTTCACGTTGTGAATAAAGACCAAATACGTACATATATATATATTTGGTCTTATTTCACCTTCACATAGAAAAATAAGTCCAAGTATTAACAATTTATTATGTAGGTAGTTACTATGTAACTATGGATTCGTATGTTATGGATTCGTAAGAAAATCGAACTCGCTACAGTCTAACCGGATAAGGTTATTTTCTTTATACTTGGCACAAGCCATTTTAAACATTAAAACATCAAAAACAACGATACCGGCCAAAAAGGCAAATCTTATTTTTATTTAAGTAACTACTTCATAACAGATAGATGGCCTTCGGCCATCATCTTTCATCTTACAATTAAGAAAATTTAATATTTATAATTTTAGAAGTCAAAAAACTAAAACATACAAAATGACATACATTACATTGAACAACTAATATTGAAAATTTTCTAAAACCCAAAATGTATTTTTTTGAAAATGTTGATAGTTTAAAATAAAATTAATGGTTCTATGATAGGAACCTACTGTATATATAATAAGAACCCAATTAAATTTTTGTGTCCGTTAAATGGTAGGTATATCGTAATAATAGTAGGTGCACATAGAAATTTTAAAATAAGATTTACTTAAACGGTTTTTAAAACATTATTTTGAGGGTACCGTTAGTTATGGCTGTAAGAATAATTTTGTTAAAAATAAAGATTATGTTAAAAAACAGCTTGGTGGCAACTTTTAAAAAATCGACCAAGCATCTTCAAAACAGTTAGTTTTCCAAAAATGTTTTTTTTAATCCAAAAATATTTTTACGAAAATTTAAGTATAAAACACTTTCAAAACTTTCTCCGATAAAAAAAAATAAATCCTTCGAACCGCTTTGGAGAAAAGAGGGAATGGAATGGTTCTAAGAGTGCCATTAATAAATATTGCTTTGAAAATATTTGTTCACCAAAAGGTAATCTATCTATTAAAATTAATGCATTTTTTAAGAAACATCTGAGAAAAATTAGATATTTCAAAAATGCTTAAATTAATATAAAATGACAATTACCTACCTACTGTTTTTTTGGTCCTAAAAAAAAAGAAGAAAAGACGTGTCAGGGGAATGTCCAAAAATTCGACTTATATGTTTAGGCTGTAGTCGAACAGAGTGAGACAGACAGACATACATACGGAATTACGAGTCTCAATTATTTCGTCGTTCGATTTTTTTACTAATCCATAACCTGATGATTATGCGTCTGAAATTGTGTTTAGAATAAAATAAACTCTTAACCTAAATCAGTGATTTTTACCGAAATATTCGAGACGAAAATCATTTTTTAAAATTTGTAAGTAGTTTCTTGTAATTTTTGTTTGAAAAAAAAAAATAAATTGAATTTTTTTATAAATCGGAAAACAATTTTCAGAAAAATGTTTTTTTTTGATGTGTAAACATCTATACTGGCTGTAGAGTGAAAAAAAACGTAACGTATCTTGTGATCGTGATCGTGCTCGTGATTGTGATTCTGTAATTGTGATTTACGTTACGTTACGTATGTTTACACATCTTAACCGTGAGTCCTGGCACTCACACTTTTTTCAATTAATTAATTATTTGTATCTATATTCTTCGTTATTTCATTGCGTGTATAGAACAAAATTGAGCCGAAGTGGATATGTTTTCGAGTTGTCCGAGTCGAATGACATTTTACCATTTGGTTTTTTATTCACTGTTATATGTATGTGTCAGAAAACCGCTAATTGAATTACATATAATTAAAACCTTTTCACACCGTATGATTATAGGTATACTATATCTGTAAAATAAAATTAATCCGATGTCGATATCTATATTTTCTTTCTCGAGTTATGTTAAACGATTCAGGTATCATGAATGTACTCTCTAACAACGATGGACTAGGATTTATGGATCAATTGCAAAACTTTCAAATGGAATTCGGGAGTCTATATTATTTACATATGTATTGCCGTATTATTAATCTATTTGCTATTATGTATTATACATACATAATACATATATCCAAATTGTACTCCTAGGGAAAATAAATGGAGTTCTTTCAGTATATAGCTTGTGAACTTTGAAAGAAAAATCCATTAAGAATTTTTTTTAATGAATTTACATATCGTCGGCTTAATACGTAAAACTGCTAAGTCCACTTTTACAAATATTACAGGAGAGCAAAAAAACAACAATTAATTGCATAAGGCTCTGCAGTCTGCATAAAAGCTCATTTTCTTTTTAAGATTCTGCAACAACTATGTTACATAGAACAAGAGTGATTAGAGCAATTTGTGCAGAATGTGTTTCTTAAGAAAATGTCATAAAAATGTCAATTTCGACTTAGCAGCTTCACACATTTAGCATTTATGTATTGTGATTATTTCTTTAGATTTAGTGAAGGTTTGGGAAAAGGAAGCAATCTTTTATAATATTCCCAAAAGAAAATAATTACATAAAGCAAATTCGATTACCAACTTTGGAGATCTCATTAATCTCAGATACATGAACAGGATTCTTCAGCAAAATTTATCAACTTTGCTGTCAAAATTCAGAGTAAAATTTCTGAGATCTCATTTTTCCGAACGCTCGAAATGTTACGCGAAGGTTAGATTTTCAAAAAAGGGAACTAGATTTTTAAAAATATTTGTTTTGATTAATACTTCATGAAAAATATAGCAGCTTAAATTTCACTCGAAATTAAATTTTCAAGTTTTCTAACAATTTTCTAGGGAAATGAGCTCAAAATGTACATACATAATTTCTAGTTCATTTGCCAATCAGAGGCGGCGTAGACCAAAAAACGCGTGCGCAAGATTAAATTTACGGGGCACACTTGTCATCGAATCTTCCAAAGTCAATAGTAATTTAAATTCAAAATTAAAATAACAAATTTAAGATAAGAAGGGTATTCATCCAACGTCGTAAGTTTACAAATTGTGTAAAATCACAAGTTTACAAAATTGTGTAAAATAAATGAAATTAGATGAGAAAACGGTAGAGTTAGAACTGTAATAGTCGCAAACTCACGACAGTGATCAACGAAAATGAAAGAAGAAGATCATATGGCGGGCACATAATTGTGGATATTTACTTTTCCCTCAGTTTAGTTCACTTTTGTTTTCGGTAGTAAAAGTGGTCCGGAGCTCAACTCAACTGAAATTTTATGAAAGAAGAATCAAAAAATAAATGGTTCTTTTCACTTCGATGACAATTTGGAAAGCAAACAAATAAAAGTAGAAGCATTTACTTTTGTTCATCCATATAATATGGCTCATTATGTGGACTTGTGTAAATTGACAATGCTGGTCAACAATGGTAAGAAAAGACATCCTTATTATTTTTTTTTATAAACTACGTTTTAATTTATAACTCTTATCGTCAAATAATTACAGAACACGGGCAGATTTTTTTAGTTCTCTGAGATATATACTATACTTATCATATTTCTGAACACGCCTTATTCTAAAAGTCACGATGACGTTTGGTTTGGTTTGTCAAAGAAATTTGGTTAATTTTTCGCAACAAAATCCTTGCTTAATTTTAACCAAATTGTGTTAATCATTTCTCATACAAAATTTGACAGTTCATTAACCAAATCGTAAACTGAACCAAATGGTTAACTTATCTAGAGTTTTACAGCATTGCTTGAATACCCTTTTTATTTCAAACTTTTTAAGCATTTTCTAATTTGCATGTATAACAAACAAAAATTAGCTCACTTTCTAAATACTGAATAAACTAAAATTTAAATAATAAGCAGGTATCTCATGGAAAATATTTTTTCTTTTTACTGCTATTGAAGTTCAAAAGGAGTTGAAAATTGTACCCACCGATTTTTTAAAGTAAGTGTAATACGCGCAATACAATTAACCACATTAACACATACAACATTAAAAATAAATTAATAAAATTGGAGCGGCCGAAACACCATATTTGATTCATGCATTCAGATGTGGTAAGTATCACAAAATCATTAAATTTTTGGCTGTGTGTGTTACCAAATTTATTTATTTATGTGTTGCTTGAGTATGGCAGATATTCATATAAGTTTTTAGGTTTCTAAGGCCCAATTTCACACTCTAGGTAAGAGTCACTCAAATGCCAAATATGGAAAACTATAATGCTCAATTTTATAGTGTAAACTTATCGGAGCAAGTAACATTTAAGTCTCCCATATTGGCCAATTAAGTGCCACTTACTCAGACAATAAAACTACATCTTGCCAAAATGGGGAAATTAAGTATCACTTATTTTGTTAAGTGTTATGCACTGTGAAACTGGCCCTAAGGTGTTTATACTGTATAGGGTATGGTTGTTTAAACCAAATCACGATTTTTAAAGGTGTATTTGGATAAAATAAAACATACAACTGAAAAAAAATATATTTTAGCTTGGAAAGAATCAGAGTGGGTCTCTTTCTTTTTGCTCCTGACTGAAAATAACAAGTATACCTATACATTCATAGGTACCGTAGACGAAAAGCCAGGATAGCAACATAATAAAGGCAAGTAAAACTTTTATATTCATTCTGCATAAGATAAATGTTAAAAAGTGAAGAAACGTATAGTCAGGTTTTGACTCACCTCCACCCTGTCAGCGAAATCGAGTCGAATTAAGCCAATTTCAATTATTTTATTTGTTCGATTATTAGGAATGAAGGAAAACAGACATAGTTTGCTGGATTTTATGTTTTCAAGATGTAGAGGCTTTTTAATGTGGCGCACGGTGCCCCTCGAAGCGCGGGGCCGTATGCGGTAGCACACTTCGCACACCCCTTCCACTGCCTATAATATATTTTTAACAAACAAAACTGCCATATAAATAACATTCCTCCCAAGGACGAATATAAAAGGTCCATATGTAATTTTTTAAGTCAATCTAAAAAAAAAATGTCCATAAATGAAACAAAATTAACTGCATTCAATTATTTGAATATTTTAGAAATTATATGTTTTCGCTTTTTACTCGGTTTCGGTTTCAATTTTGTTAGCCTCTGTTTGATTGTTATATATAATATATATATATATATATATGTATATAATCTCTTTAATAATCTTTCACCTAGTAACGATTATTTTTTTTTTAAAATCAAGATAAGATAAAAAAAAACAGTTATAACAGTTTTTCGTCATGTGTATTAACGAGCTTCACGCAACTTGAACAAAAATCTGGGTTCCCGAAGTATGCCCACCGGCGGTGGACCTGGAACATGCAGGGATGCATAAACAATAGCGTTATAAACAAAACTATTATAAAATTGACATTTTTCAGTCACTTCTATTCTAATATAAAACGGAAGCAAATCCCGCAACTCAAAACCTTCAATGACGAAATCTTACAAATGCATATGGACGAGATTAGAGAAATGCCAATTTACAACAGTTATGACAGTTTTTCGAAATTTGTAGTGTGTGTGAATTAATGCACTTCACGTGAACTTAAAAAAACTCAAGGTGTCCGAATTATGAACAATGTTAGAGGGTGTTAACCGCATTTTTATAAATAAAAATGTTATAAATTGAACTGAATCCTCACTTTTGTTCTTAAGTTGCGTGAGCGAACGCAAAAAACAGTTAAATACTTTTGAACCAGAGAAGCGGGCAAAATAAGATACCTACTGTTATTCAGAAAAACTGTTGACATATGTATGTAGGTTAGGTAACTGACTGAATCTGAAAAGTGTTATAAAATTAAAATTGGACTTTTTTAATATTTATACATAGCTCAATGACACCACATTAAATACTATTTTTTTCAAATGCGAGGTTTTAAGAAAAAAATGTTTTTTTTTAATTTTGACTTGAAATTTAATTTTTCGAAAACTATTCACTATAGCATGACTCTGTAGATGTTACCGTTATTTTTTAATATATTTTTTCTGTTTTACACAGCATTTAACCAAATAAATTAAAAGGAGGACGTTCATGCAAACTTTTGTGTAAATGTATCCTTTTACACAATTTGTAAACTTACGACGTTGCGTGAATACCCTTATTATGTTTATTATAAAGAGTGTTTCTGCGATACCCTTAAGATACACTTTGAATATATCATTAAAGTATTAGAGATGGACGAGGGAGGGTTACCAAAACAAGTACTAAAACACATCTTAACTGCTAGGGGAAATCTTGTCGAGAAGTGGGAGGAGTTGGCAACTGTATTTGGCGAGATCTCACGAATTATACACCCGAAACAAGCATCTTGGATTTAAGAAACATGTTCAATGGCATCCTTGAGAGAATAAGCCACAATTATAATGAAAAATTCAAAATTGAAGCTCAATCGTCACAATATAGAATGATCTACAGTCAACTGAACTACGACCTCAAAGAACAGACATACTTTCAAAACCACTTTCCCAACAACATGATGAGCGTCATATTCAAAGCAAGAGGTGAATTATCAGTTTGAACTTTATACCACATCGACCGGACCTACCAATTTTATGTGATCTTTGCAACCTCAAGGATATATATCATTTTATAGCCAGATGTCCCATCCTTAAAGAATTCCGAGTTAGGTATTTTGGTGTTACTCTCATGGACTTGGATGCAGTCGTCGACATCTTGAATGGTAAATTAGGTTGGGAATCTTTGTATAAATATATAACCACGGCGCTGAGTTACAGAAAAAGTATAATAGAAGGAGACTTTTAATTGAATAAAAATGAATAATGTATTTTAAAGTATTAAATATTTGAACTAAAAACTGTCAATCTGGTAGACGGCCTTTGGCCAAACCACATTAAACTTAAGATTGAATTGGTAATTTAAAATTATAATTATTTTGTTGTTTAATAAAGTTTTCAACTAACAACTAACTACAGGGTGTTTTTTAAGACGTGTGGTTTTCAATCTGGCAATACTTTTTTCGGAGTTGTTCTTTTGACAGCTGTCACTTGGTTTATGCTCAGTTTGGTTTGCCATTTCATAATGAATAGACTTACTCCTAGACAACGTTTGCAAATCGTGCAAATTTATTACCAAAATAATGGTTCGGTTTGCGCGACGCATCGCACACTATGTCCAATATTCGGTCGACATAATCGCCCAGCAGAGTAATTCGAGCAACCATGAATCGGTTTCGCACCACGTTTACTCTAGTGGATAATGTACAGTGCGCACCGAAGACTTTATTGCTGCTGTGGAGCAGAGTATCAAAGAAGACCCGAATGAGTCCTTCCGTCATCGCGCAACAAATGCAGTTGGGGACTTTTGGGCCTGTCGGCTGGAATTTATTCGAGCCAGCCGCGGCGGTCACTTACCCGAAATCATTTTTAAAACATAATGGCAAACCCTCATCTTTATAATAAAGCTAAATTCTTGGCCATGACATTAAATTATATGCGTTTTATTTATTCTTGAAAACCACACGTCTAAAAAAAAACACCCTTTACATTGTAATTTTATTTCGTAATTTTTCATTGTTCTGCTATTTGGGCAAGTGTTTTAATATTATTATATTCGTAAAATTTGTCTGATAGATGGTTTCGCCTGTTTGTTTAGATCGTTTGACCATTATATAAGCACAGGTTTTTTTTTAAATTATTTAGTTTTAATTGTCATTCAATTGTTTTGCTATTTTTCGGCTTCAATTAAATTAAATTTCAGTTGAAAATAAAAATGCAAATAATAAAAAACAGGTAGAAAACATAATTCCAAATCGAAAATTTCGATTTTTTCGAAATTCGAAAAAAATAACGTGAATTTCATAAATGAAAAATTAGAAATGATGATTTGTCCGTTTGAAAACAAAATTTAATCTGCGCAAAGGTATCTATAGAATATGAAACAACAATAAAATATAAAATAAACGAAATGTCAAACAACAAACGGCGAAATAAATTTCCGATAATAGTACCATACCCTAAAAATATCATACAAAATCATAAATTGTGTATTGAATATACCGCAGAAAATCGTTAAAGAAAAATATTATGATACCTTCAAAAAACAGCAGTCAGTTTTTATGTTTTTTATTAATTCAATAAACTAGGAACCTTTTGACACTTCAAGGTAAGGTTTCCAAATTTTGTCTTAACAAAAAGAGGACAAAATTTTCAAAATAAACATAAACAAAGATGAAATAAAGGTTAATTACGTTCCTTCTTTTTAAATTCAAACGCTTGATTTTAAATATTTTTTGGAATAAGTTATAAAAAAATTTAAAAATACAAATACATACATACAAATTTTAATAATTCCCTGTTTTATAAAAAAAAAATAACAATAGTATATAAATAAAATAATACAAACTTGACATTTTGTTGAAATAAAAACAAAACTTAAAAACTTTTCGCTAAAAAAAAGTAAACAAATATTTTGATTATTCAACTCAAAATTTCAATTAGAGGAACGTCGACAATGAAGGTCACATACGGAGAGAGTATAAAAGAACACTATATAAATTATAAGGATTTACAGAAGAAATGGTGTTTATATGACCATTAAGCTTACAAAATGAGTAACTTATTTAGTTCTTTAGATTTTTGAATATGAGGGCATTTTTTCATAAGGACGGAGGAGAGGACAAATACAAAGTTGAAAAGGACGACTGTCCTCATAAATGAAGGATATGGTTAAGATGAAATTTGACTTTTGAACGCCCAAGAAATCATTGTTTGTGTTTTTTTCAGAATATTATTTTTGTTTACATAAGATTAACCAAAACACATCAAGACGTCTTTTTAAACTCCTATCAAAGTAAGGAATTTATATTAAATTAATAGTTTATACACAGATATATATATAGTAATTTAAAAATTTCTAAAACTGCAGTCGAAAATAATATGTCATGTCTCTATTAATTATTTAATAATTTGTAAAACAATTAGTTGTACATTGAAACCAGAATCGAAGAATAAACACTATCTTTCAATCATGAGTCATGACGTTTGTTTTAAATCCTAGCGAGTTTACGAATTACTTCGTTCAACTCTGGTTAAATTATCGAAGTAAACTAGGTATATGATCGTTAATTTTGTGCCACCTACCACAAATGTAGTTTAGTTTAAGAGCAGTATTGTGTAAGTATATACATTAATGACCAATATAGATTTATACACATAAATTTCGAAAAAATATCATCTACCCATTTTTTAAAACGACCAAGTCGTTTTCGAAATATATATATATATATTATAATATAAAATCTATTTGGCCTCAAACAAAAATTTTAAAACTTTTTTTAAAAATCCCAAAAATATATTTTCGAAAATTTTGGTACATACTATACAATACGATTTAAAGTTTACTAAACATTCCCTATACAAAATTGATCAAATTACATAAATTTTTTTTAGAAAAAACTGTGGGCCATTTTTAAAAAAAGATTTTTCAAAACTGTCTAAAAAAGTATTTGGGACGTACCGTTATTCTAAGTCTTCAAAAAAATGAAAAAAGGGTCGGTGGAATTTCCAAAATACGCTAGGTATGTGTATGTTCCAAATTAAAAAAAAAGACCAACTTTTTTAATTTCGCTTTCATCATAATCTCAAGTCTGATCAAAATCTCGAGTTCCTTTATTTTAACGAATCCATAACTTGCCATATAGTATCTACATATACATCTATCTACACAATTTGGGAAGCGTGCTTCAAAGCAGCTATAAATACAAAACCATCAAAAATTATTCAGTAGGTAGGTATAATATTAAATTGCAAGATATTTGAAGATTGTTGAATAAGTAACCAAACACGATTCTGAGGTCTCACAACTGTTATTTTCGGGAAGAACTTACTAGGTAGGTAGGTACTTACCCCGGATCGTTTGGTACTTCTGAAGGTGAACAGACGGAGGAAATATCTGGCTGGCTTTGATGTTCCATTTTCATATCCATTTTTTAAATTTTATTAAATTAAATTTTTCTTGTGCTTGATTCTTTTTGGATTAAACACTGCAATATATTTGTTTTAGTTAAACACTACGTAGTTGTCTTTAAGACAAGCACAGTTTAAAACGAAATTCATTTAAGCTTTTTTTTTGCAACAAAAATTATCAAAACTACTCAACCCTTCAAATATCTAGAAATAAAAAAGGGTGTTCGAATAATTATGGAGGAATATTTTATAAAGCTATGAGTAGGTAGGTACATAAGTTAATTGTATATATTGAAGACAAAGTATTACGTAAACGAATAACGAATGCAGTCAAGAACACTGAAATAATTTGCTTGCTGTCATACACGTTTTTTTTTATAACTTAATTTGAATATAAATTCTATTCCATGTTTTGGAAACTATACAAAATTGCGTTTTAAGGTATAAACAAATAATATCAATCTAATTTATCAGCTGTCAATGTGTTGTAGTTGATAAATTAATTTGAATTAAAAAGAACTGGCGGAATAGGTTTATGTATTAAATCAAAAACCAATAAAATGCACGAGGCACATTATATAGAAATGGAACATATTTAGGTATGTACTTCTATTATATATGCGAAACTATGCCTTTTGATTTGCATGTGCTCAAATAAACCATGTATATTTTTGTATATATATAGGTTTTGATTCTTATGTAAAAAATATGTTACATTCATACTGAAAAGAAAATCAATTCAATATTTCCATCAAATAGTAAATGTGATCTAAAAGATGTGATTTATAAAGATTTATAAGCGACACGTGATATTAAAACGTGTAGGTATGTACTTTGTTATTGTGTACATAAAACAAAAAAAATGCACATAGAAAATTTAGCTGTTTCGTTACGGCGATGCCGGTAATTCACTGTATCCGGGACGGGTAAGTATATTGTGTAACCAGTTTATATTTTCACTCTCATTTTCTAATACGTATTGCATAAAACAAAATAATGAATACTCCATTCACAAAAAAAGAACACATTATTCGCACTAATTTATTGTTAGACACGAATTTCATCCGCTTACAATTACTAAAATTAATTAAACAAAAATAAAAACTTTCGAGAATATGCTTATCAATTAAAAATATTCAGAATTCACACGGCAATATCCGACACAATACTGAGTAAGGTTAATAGTGTAATGTGTCTGAAAGCTTTCTTCAAAGTCAAAATGTACCACTGCAACCAGCTTACGAAAGCAATCATCAAATTAAATTCTCTTAGATACATTTCTAGGATGGCCTGGCCAGGTCATATCTCGCATGGTGCAGCTTAATTTTGCTAGTGTAGATATAAAAATAATATACATATATGTACGTAAATATAAACAATAATCAATGAATTTCAATCAATTTCAAATAGATAAAAAGCACTGTTGCATTTGTATTTAGAACTAGCAACGTTGTGATTTTTTTGTATAATAGAAGCTTTTTGCAAGCATTTAGGTATGCATTTTGAGAACGAGTACAGAGTAATCACGTCGAAAATAATTACATATAAAACAGTTTAAGATACCTATACTGAAATTCTTATTTACGTTTGCTTAAGAGAGTTGAGGCTGGTCAGGTTTTTAAGGGATTTAACTGCACCGAATCTGAATAAGTGTTGCCAGAAGAAAAGCTTTATTTAAAAACTTTGTTCTATTTAAGAATTCGTCGCAAGGTGTTCTTATTTTCTTGGTTACATAATACAATACACAATAAATGATGCGAAATTTGAAAATCGCAACGTTATTTGACAGAAAAAATCGATAACAAGAGAGCCACAGTTTCATTGGCTGTGGGAGCTGTTTTTCCATTTGTTGAAAAAAAATATATGGAATGTTGTCCACCTCTGACCTTAAAAAATTTACAATCACTGTCGGTATTAAAACGCATTCCAAGTTAAATTCCAAATTACGGCATTTTCGAAAGAGTCATAATTTCTGAACTTAACCTACACCGCTCTTGGTGCATTTGATTTTCAAAAATATTATTCTGCTTTTGGATGTCTCATAGTTTTCTGGTATGTTTAATTTTTTTTTAATATTTTATTTTAATATTTAGATATACCTACTTATATAATATTTTTGTACATACATTAGTAATGATCACGGGTCACCATTGTTTGGCAAAATTAATTTGGCATTTCTTTGTTTCGCTTTAGTCGTTAAATATTTCATTTAATTCGCAATCCATCATTGGCAATTTACGTTTGGTTTTTTATTCATTATGTTTTTCAATAATTATACCTACGCAATTAACATTCGGTGTTTTTTTATTTCGCCTTTTTTCAAAAATATTTGCAATCATTTCGCAATTTGTTGTTTATTTTTTTTGTTACGTTGTTTGATATTTGGCCAATTGTTTTTTTTTCGCGTAATAACGTTTCGCCGTTTCATTATTTCGCAAAATATCGCTTCGCCGTTTTATTACTTCGCTGATAGATCATTTCGCCGTTTAGATGTTTTGATAATATTCATGCAACGTCGGAAAAGCATCGTAAACGTGTTTAACGTCTTAAAGTTTACGACGTCGTAAACGAACTGTCAAAATTTGTATGGGAACTCTTTTCAAACAAATTTTAAACTTTAAGACACAAATTTGTGTGTTAAATGAAGATGGTAAACATTGTAAACATGGTAAACTCTTGTAACTTTAGAAGAAGAAATAGTAGAACGGGTATTTCGAGAAAAATGAGATTTTTTTCAAAATAGTTTGAGTTACACAAACACAAATGCATTCACACATGCACTTATGTGTTGATCACAACATTCTTACCATCATTTTCGCCAAATAACTCAAGAATTAATATATCTTTGAAAGCAATTTGTTCATATAATTGTAGAAATTTACTTTTTTGGCTTATTTTGGGCATTTTTAAATTGCGGATGACAAATTTTACGAATGTTAAAATTAAATTAAATATTTTAGCTGTTTGACGTTTAACGAACAGCTGATTTGTTTACCATATCGTTTACCACATTTACATAAAATGTTTTTTGGTGCGTTCATAAAACGTGTGTCGGAAATTTTACGATTTTACGACATCGTAATGTTTAAGACGTTGCATGAATACCCTTAATGTTTTTTTGAGGTATTTTTTTATATGGAAAATTGTTTTTTTTGAGTATTTTTCGGTGACGTGAAATAAGGCCCTATGAAATAAAACCAAATCTCAAATTTGGCCTTATATCGTTTTGAAAATGGAAATAAGGCCAAATTGGCTTTATTTCCATTTCGAAAACGAAATAAGGCCAAATTTGACTTGGAAATAAAGTCAAATATTTTTGTCCAACATTTTAACTACACCCAACCTCGATACTACCCCAAATCCTATAGTTTCCCCAAGCTGCGGGGTTGCAGATGGGCAGCATGCCCCCATACATACCTCACAGTTCATACATATCCATTTAATTTCGGGCGAAATTTTAAGACGTGTAATTAAACGGAAGCCAAAAAATTGCAAAACAATTGAATGCCAAATAAAAAAAAGCGGTACAACAAAATGCCTAATAAAAAAAGCGAAATAATAAATTGCCAAATAAAAAAAGCAAAACAATAAAATGTCGAATAAAAAATTGCGGAAATTCAAAAATCTAACCGAACTAAAAAGTAAAAACTAAATGAAAATTTCGAAGTTCAAAATGCGAAATGATAATCTGTCAAATCATTTGAAAAACGAAACGTGATTTGCAAAACGTAATTGTTCAGATTGATAATGAAATAAAATATAGTGAAATCCACTTGAACTTTCATTTTCATAGCAATGTTTACAGTGTTCTTATATAACGTTTCAATAAAAGATTCCTTAGAATGGTTTATTTGAAAATACTTTTGTGATTTATCGAAATTCGATTAAAACAGGTTAAAAAAACCTTTGATTTTGATTGAAGCATTTTCGAAAGGATATTTATTTTGCATAAAAACTCGTTCCGAATTACCGTTGAAAATACAAACTTAAAGCTAGTTGAGTTGCTTTAAAATTCCGAACTTTCTGCAATTTCAATTAAAGAATCATAAATTTCTGATAAATTTGGACGTAGTCGATTTTGCTCTGCTTGACCACCGGGTATCGGATAAATTTTCCGAAGCAATTTGCTTAGAATATTGAGCTTGTTTTTGAATATTTTGAAGACAACAACGAAGAACGAAAAAAGTACAGGGACGTAGTAATTGAAGTAGACAGATGTGTTACCCTTTTTTCGCTTTGAAATTATTGTATTGGTTTTGTCGCCCTATAGGAAATTGCCTGTTTTGCCTTCAGGCAGGTTCGGCACCGCATGTATGTAAAAGTGTATTGCTTAGAATAAAAAGATAAGGAAGAGGTACATATACATCACATGAGTGAAGTAACAAATTTCAAAAAACAAAAAGGTGCCTATGCATGCATGTTGTTTTATAATTTTGTTAAATAAAGTACATGTATGTAAGTTTTCACTATTCTCACTTTTATATAATTTTTTTAATCTGTTTCATTAACTTTTTCACTATTTTAATGACTTAAAATCTCGAAACACTTTGCATTAGATCGGCAAAATGACAGATAGGCACTTTTTTTTTTTTTTAATTTGGTGCTTCACTCACACACACTGTATTTAATATATAATATGTGATTTATACCTCTTCCTTATCTTCTTATTCTAAGCAATGCACTTATACATACATGCGGTGCCTACCCTCCCTGAAGGAAAAACCGGCAATTTCCTATAAGGCGGCAAAAAAAGTGAATAGTAGACACATCTGTCTACTTCAATTACTACGTCTCTGTACTTTTTTCGTTCTTCGTTGTTGTCTTCAAAATATTCAAAAAAAAGCTCAATATTGTAACCAAATTGCTTTCAAAAATTTATCCGATCCGATGAAATTACAGAAAGTTCAGAATTTTGAAGCAACTAAACTTCCTTATCAAGTTTTTATTTTCAACGGTAATTTGGAACGAGTTTTTATGCAAAATAAATATCCTTTCGAAAACGCTTCAATACAAATCAATGGTTTTTTTGAACCTGTTTTAATCGAATTTCGATAAATTGTAAAAGTATTTTCAAATAAACCGTTCTAAGGAATCTTTTATTGAAACATTATACAAGAACGCTGTAAACATTGCTATGAAAATGCACATTCAAGTGGATTTCATTATTTTTTATTTCATTATCAATCTGACCAATTTCTGGAAATAATCGATTTTAGATTAAAATTTAAAGTTATCGATGTTACGCTATCTTCTAGCGATGAGCGTTTTAGGCAGTATCAATTTATTAGCCAAAATTTCGGAATTCTTTGTTTTATAAAAAAAATGTGGAGTTAAAATACTGAGAACAACTTGAAGCCATATAAACAGCAAAAATTGACAACGAAGTTCAAAAGAATGTTATAGCTAAAGATCTCTGGAATGAAATCAATATAATTTAACCAAACTTCTGCTGTTGTTAATTTTCAAACCTATGTGAATTTTAAACTTTTTAGCTTCACACTTATTACTTCAATTGTATCCAAATTTATTAATAGCATTTAAGATATCATTAACGTTTCCTGTAGGTGTTCCATCATTTGAAGCTAGCTTCCCAAAGCTTCGGTCAACATTGACCCAAGAGCGATTAACCGGTCTTGCAACAATTTCAATTGAAAAAGACATGCTTAATCGCATTGAAGAAGAAGAAATAGCTAAATAATTTGCAAAGATCAGAATTTTAGTTTCGAAATACATATTGTCAACATGTATTTTGTCGCAATCTTTTGATTGTTATTAAATAAAACCCTATGTGAATGATAATGTTGTCGTTATCTTCTTTTTTTATTTGAGGTGGCAATCGATTTAATAAAAATCGGCTTAACTGAATATAATGAGATAGTCAAAAATAAAAACAAATAATTGAGGGGTACTGTTAATAATGGTCGTACTGATATTAATATTTCAAATTTTAATCAAAATCGTTTCCGAGAAAAATAAGAGTTTCTGAGATCGTTTTTAAACAATTGTATGGAAGGATCCGTTAATTTTGAATATAAGAATAATTTTACGTTTATTGAAAATTTATTGAATTTTTTCTGTTGGGCACATTTTGAGAAAAATAAGATTTTTCAAAAATGCAAAAAAATATATGGCAGGTACCTACCGTTATATTATTTGGTCCTACAAAAATTAAAAGAAACTTGTCAGATTTACAAATCCAAAACTTGCCATATATTACACTATACGGTTCACTTGAATAAAGGCAACACTTTTATTGGTCAAAGGTCCAAATAGCTCTCTTAACTTAAGAAATGCTGACTCTATACTTTGAAAACTTAGCTCAAGTGCTCTATAATAGCTGATCGCGTCCCACCCTCTTGGCTGTGATGACGTATAAGAAACCATTGTTTTTTTACGTGAATCATGATAAAATAAGTTGAAGCCCTCCAGCTCATCCAAATTAAACTTCTTTCCATCCGTAAAGACCAAATTCTTGTTGTTGCTTACGAACGTCAATAAAAGGAGGTTTTTTGACTAGCTTTAACTGCTTCAGGTGCTTAGGAGTAAACCGGCCTCGAACTTGATTTTTGGTATCGAATGATTATAATTAGAAGCACATCGAATGATTTAGCGGCTATCAGCTGTTGAAACCACTTCAAATGTTCTTACTTTAAATACATAAGAACAAGGATCTCTTAAATAATTGTCAATAAAAAATTATTATTTTTGCGAAATCTCGGTTGGAATAACCTTCCGAGTGGTAAACATTTATTTAAGCTTTCTCGGGTGTGCTTTTCCTTTGCCCATTTTAAGTAAAAACTGCACAAAATTAACTTACTTTCCTTTGAATTTTACTCAACTATCACATAACACAGATTTCTTTACCAAATATTCACGAATTCAGTTAATTTCGCAACTGCCTTTATTCAATTGAACCGATTTTATTGCTTGAACTTCCGACTCTGTTTACAAATTTTGTTAGAGCCTTGGTATTTTGTACAATAAAGTGAATTTTGTTAGTGGATTTTCTTGAGAGATTCTGAAACCATTTTCCACTAACTTTTTTAAAGTCATGTTGTCCATATGACTTTAAAAAATTCTCGTTTTAGTTCAATAAAAGTGTTGCCTGTGGCTCCACAGAAAAAATTCAATAAATTTTCAATAAACGTAAAATTATTCCCCGTTTCAGAAAATCTTATTCTTCTTCTTATTTTGACTAAAAAATTGCGTCTTAGAAAGGTATGACAGCATCTAACTGATGAGCCCAACTGTCCGTGCCTGGGCGAAACGCATTGGACTAATACATAATGTAGCTGTATGCTAATCTATGAAATTAAAAAAAAAAAATAAAATGTATTTTAAAAATCAGATGGTGTGTGTACATCGTTTTCGTATCAAAACAATTAAAGAAGTTGTCTAATCAATTTATTTCCAAATATATTGTCTTTTCAACAAGTTTTCTGTTTACATATTTTATACTGTAAGTTCCAGGCATGTATATTATGTTCCTCACGGTGCTATATTGTTCATTTTTGTGAACTCACATAATACTTTAAATTAAAACTACGTTTTTTTGCTACAGGTGGCATTAAAATGACGAAATTAAAATTTAAACTTTTTTCTATTAAGAACTACTTTTCTTTTAATTTTACCGTCCAATATTTTTTCGAACACACTCGCTCATTGATGGAAACCGAATATCGACGTACAATTATTCTGAAAGAAAACAAAAATGCAAACAAATACAACTTTTTTTTTAATTAAACAAAATTTTGAAGAAAATGCAATCGTTTGAACATAACTTATAATTATTGTTAATGGTGTTAATTTTGTAAATTTCTTTTTATTTTTATTTTAAATTAATTATACAAAATGTTTGAACAGAAAAACGGTGTTTGAAACACTCATTTTGTTTAATGTAATAAATATAAAACAAATTGTTTTGAAATTTTGGAAAATATGCAACAGAAACATTTCTTAAAATAATTTTCCATCATGCTCCATTTTACAAATTTTGATCCCAATTTCTGTCTTAAATTTAGAATATAGCTACCCCAGTTTGCGATAAATATATCAAACTGGCAAACCTGCTAAAACGATAAATTTTCAATACAAAAATAAGTACAAAAATTTCAAATTGATCGTCTCATAAAAATCACTCAATTTCTTGTACTTAAAATTTATTCGTAATTCATAATAATACCACTCCACAAAATAAAATGACAACATAATCCACACAGCAGCAAACACGTTTCTCCTATATTCGATTAAAATAGTGAAACAAGCAAAAAAAGAAACCAAGGGCTATTTGAATTTAAAATAGCTACATTAGATTTCTATAATATTGAGTGAAAGAAAACTTGATGGATGGTTGATGGTAGGTGAAAGTTTTCGTTTTTTTTATGGTTAAGGGTATTCTGAAACACAATTTGTTTTTTTATAATTTGTTCTTCTAAACTTAAACGTTGATTTTTTATCAGAAAATATATAATATAATAATTTTAATATGCAATATTGTTCAAACTTATTAGAAGCTCTTGTGTAAAAAAAATTTATTCAAATCCATTCAACATGTTATGAGATACTCGAAAACCAAAAAAAGATTCTATGAGAGATACCGTTACTAATCGGAAGAGACAAATTTTTTCCAATAATACTGTAGATCATACATATATTAGTTCACAGAAAGTTTTGCATCAAAATCTTTTTTGAGAATCATGAGAAATTCAATGGCGTTTAATCGCATGATCAATGATATTAATGATATAAGTTTAATAGTTGAACAAAATTTTCTTCCTACTTCTGAATGACGTTACCGATATTTAAAATAATTTTTATAACGAAATCACATTTTTCAATCATTTAACTAATAGCTATCGATTTTAACTTTAACCGGAATGTATTTAAAGGTATTTCATATAGCTGAAAAAAACATCGATGTAATCTAGTACCTATAACAAAAAATTATGTCAAATTTAAAAAGGTACATGGTCTTTGAACACCAAGATCGACCCTTTTTTTGAGGTTAATGAAACCCCTCTTAATTGATTTAATTGTTATAACCAGGGCTAGGATTTCTATGTAAATGCATATTTTTTTCCGATAAACTTAGAACAAACTTAGATAAATTTCGAATCAGGGAATTTCATTTAAAATGTCATTTAATCGTTACAGCACATTTTTGCTTATTTTACTATAAATGCATATAAAGGCATATTCGGATTTTTTGGGAATATTTGAGTAATAAATGCTTATTTTTCCTGCAAATTTTTGAAATTTTAGAAAAATCTTAAGAGTTAATTTTTTATAATATTCCGAAAGTGAATACGCACATTAAAATTTTTAATTCCAACTTCAATTCCAGCCGTCGAGTTTTTCCAATATCATTCCCATTTTCTTTGCTCTATTTGATCAAAACAAATTGCAAATTCGAATGAGAAACGGTAAACGTTTAATACAATCTTTTGTAAAAAAAGAGAGGTTCCTACAAATGAAAAAAATCTCAAACATATTGACGGATAACTGCCACGAAGAAGAGATCATGAAGAACTATTCAACTAGTGAAATTCTCTCCTTCAAAAACGCTCCACTTACATCCGTTTTCTATGTAAGGAGTTTTTTCAGAACTATAACAAGACAAAGTTTTGTTTTTGAAAACTTAAAAAAAAAAAATTTGTAGTATGTAGTATATGCTAACAAAACTTATTCCACTTATTTGCAATTAATAGTTCCTAATTCAAATCATATTTTGAATACAATTTTTTATTTTTTTTTAAGTTCAGAGAAGAGTACATAGTTTATGTTTATTTATTTTTACTTATTTAAATAATTTTTACTTTTTGTTACTGTGGAATAAAAGACTGATTTTTTTTTAATTTTCCAACTACAATTAGAAAACTTAAAGATAAATCAAATTTGAGTTGACTTTGTGCTACATTATTTCATTATGTGCGTGAAGTTAGGACCGCTATTTTCGATACAAAAAAAAAACAAATAAGTACAAACTGAGCTTAAAACAGCCCAAGTATTACTGTTTAAAAGATCGTAATTTTGAAAAAAAAAATTCCAAATTTGCGAAATTTTCAAAATCAAAATCAAATATTCAAAATCGAATATGGCGTCACTAACTTCACGCCTAAAATATAGCTAGTCTCTAAAAACCATATCATTAGTACGATTTTTGTACGGCACATGGCAGCATAAGTTGGGCACATCGCAGCACAACGGTTGTTTTTTGCGGTGCTTTTGTCCTTATTGTCCTTATAATATTGAATAGTATTTAATAAGTTGCTTTGGAGAGGTATAATAAATTGACTAGTCTTCAAAATTTTAATTACCTTAATGTACGTAGGTATATACTATGATGCATTCATTATTCTTGAAAAAAATGTGGTCGAAATTTTATAAAAAGATGGGTTTCTGGAATTAAGTAGGTCAAATGTAGAAAAAAAATTATGACGAAGATAAATAAATATTTAATAAATAAATAAATTAATATAAAAACATTTGGTTTAAATGCTCATGGGGGGATCCGGACCCGAAAACCCCCGCCGTGGAACCCTCACTGGTTTTGGACAATATACTATTCCTTAGAATTGGGGCTAAAATTGCTCGTTCTGCACTTAAGGCTATGCTTCTTGAGCATTTTTAATACAAACTGATCTTCGCATAGCTGAACTCCATTTTAGTTAAACTTTCGACCTCCGCTTAATTGATTCAAAACAAAATACTTCAAGTAGGTATTCCACTCAGAATAAGTAAAACTTCTATTGAACATTCCCATAAATCATGAATTGCATCTTTTGAAGTTGAAATTTCGAGAATATTCTTTATTCATTCGTATTATTCATTATATTCTGAATATTCTGAATAAGCATTTGTGTTTCTTTTCACAAGAATATTGCAGATAAACATTTTTTTTCTTTTTTTTTACTCTTTCTAGATTTGGAATAGGTAGGTACATTCCTTTGAAGACTTTAATAAAGAAAATATTTATTGCGTGCAGTGCAAACAGATTACGTAGGTAGTTTTTCTCATTTATATAACAGATTCGCATTGGTGCTATTTATAGAAAAAAAAAACAAACCAAAAAGTTGTCCACACCACAAGATTTATGCGTCCAACGTAGCTATTTAGATTTTCTTAAAAAAGTAGTTAATATGTACTTACTTAAAAAAAAAATTGTTGGGTAGATTATTGCATATATGAATGTAAATATCTACCCATATTTATCCTTAAAATAAATATATAGGAGGGACCTTAGACAAAAAATTTGAACTACCACGGTCCAAGATCTTCACCACAACGAAACTACATAATTCATTATACACCTAGCTACCTATTCACCTAAATGAGATTGTATTTTAAATGTGAAGAAAAAGTAGGTAAGAGTTTAAACAAAATTAGGTAAACCTAGGAACCCATAATTGTAGATATGCACCCATATCAATCATTTTGTTTCAAACTCATCGAATATAATGTATAACAATATAATAAAATAATTACAAATTATGAAAATTAAACCATCACCATAACGAAAACCAAATTCAAAAAAAAAATACCATGCCTTACCTACCTATTCAAGAAAAATAGTTGTCTCCCGAACGCTTCCGTTGGTCTTGAATAGAATCTTAGAAGTAGAAATACAGGAATGGGCATATGGAGGAGAAGTATTGAAAATAGACAAAGAAAATTATAATTCTCTTGTCTGTGGTTAAACAAACAAATGCATTAACGAAGGGTCGGGTGCAGTGATCTGTGTACTTCTTATTCTAAGAATGGAATAAATTATTGTTAGCAAAAAAAAGGTTGCTGTTTATTCAAAAGCAAAACAAAAGTATAAATATCTTCTTTCTTTAAAGTTTGTAGATTTTGAACAAACTTCCCAAAAGCAATAAAAATATCTTCAATGGTACTATCCTGGTGAGGTACGACAGTAGCGAAACCTATATTGTCCACACAACAACCAAAAAATTATTCTATTCAAGATAGCAACCGACTTGAAACTTCCCAAAGGGAATACAAATATCCCTTTGCAAACATTTAGGCAAGACAACAACCGAATTAAAACTTCCCATAGGGACTAAAAATATCCCTATCATAACCAGATTAGCATATGCTACAACTAAAAAACTATAAGGAAACAAAGACAAGAACCAAAAATTAAACGCAATCTAAGACAAAAACCGAATAGAAATACACAACTACCAGCCGATAGGTGGCAATCACACTAAAAGTGTACTAACTTTTTCATGTGGTCAAAAATCGAAACACTAAATATAAGAAGTAGTATGGCTCAGGTTGCTAATGCGTGAAGCTTGTAACCAAGACATTGCAGGTTCGATTCCTGTGGGTGGACTATAATAAATAAAAAATAGTTCAGAAATATGAAGATGAGCAAGTTAAGTGGAAAGTAGTGGAGCGGTGGTAGGGAAAGAGGGAAATAGCCGGAGAAAAGAGCCGACGGGGAAGGGGAAGGAAGGGCCGGGCCCGGAGGGAGGGGAGAAGTGGAAGAAAAATAAAAATGTTTTTTGGCGGCATTGACGGCCGCGACGCGGCCGTCAATGCCGCCAAAAAACATTTTTATTTTTCTTCCACTTCTCAATTACATTCAACATTGAAGAACAAAGTAAGAAAATGAAATTGCCTCTAGAAGGAAAAGTAGTGGACCAAAAATTCCCGTTATGGTCTCAAAAGATAGGTAATTAATAGGGGTACATTACGGTAAAATGTCAGGGTTGCCACCCCTCTGGAAATATTTTTTTTTTTAATTTCAAAGATGAACAAAATAATTGTTGAAAAAAGTAATATCGCAAAGTAGGTTCCGGAACATAGTGGGAGTGGAACTAAAATTCCCGTTATGGTCTCAAAAGATAGGTAATTAATAGGGGTACATTACGGTAAAATGTCAGGGTTGCCACCCCTCTGGAAATATTTTTTTTTTTAATTTTAAAGATGAACAAAATAATTGCTGAAAAAAGTAATATCGCAAAGTAGGCTCCGGAACATAGTGGGAGTGGAACTAAAATTCCCGTTATGGTCTCAAAAGATAGGTAATTAATAGGGGTACATTACGGTAAAATGTCAGGGTTGCCACCCCTCTGGAAATATTTTTTTTTTTAATTTCAAAGATGAACAAAATAATTGTTGAAAAAAGTAATATCGCAAAGTAGGTTCCGGAACATAGTGGGAGTGGAACTAAAATTCCCGTTATGGTCTCAAAAGATAGGTAATTAATAGGGGTACATTACGGTAAAATGTCAGGGTTGCCACCCCTCTGGAAATATTTTTTTTTTTAATTTCAAAGATGAACAAAATAATTGTTGAAAAAAGTAATATCGCAAAGTAGGTTCCGGAACATAGTGGGAGTGGAACTAAAATTCCCGTTATGGTCTCAAAAGATAGGTAATTAATAGGGGTACATTACGGTAAAATGTCAGGGTTGCCACCCCTCTGGAAATATTTTTTTTTTTAATTTTAAAGATGAACAAAATAATTGTTGAAAAAAGTAATATCGCAAAGTAGGTTCCGGAACATAGTGGGAGTGGAACTAAAATTCCCGTTATGGTCTCAAAAGATAGGTAATTAATAGGGGTACATTACGGTAAAATGCCAGGGTTGCCACCCCTCTGGAAATATTTTTTTTTTTAATTTCAAAGATGAACAAAATAATTGTTGAAAAAAGTAATATCGCAAAGTAGGTTCCGGAACATAGTGGGAGTGGAACTAAAATTCCCGTTATGGTCTCAAAAGATAGGTAATTAATAGGGGTACATTACGGTAAAATGTCAGGGTTGCCACCCCTCTGGAAATATTTTTTTTTTTAATTTTAAAGATGAACAAAATAATTGCTGAAAAAAGTAATATCGCAAAGTAGGCTCCGGAACATAGTGGGAGTGGAACTAAAATTCCCGTTATGGTCTCAAAAGATAGGTAATTAATAGGGGTACATTACGGTAAAATGTCAGGGTTGCCACCCCTCTGGAAATATTTTTTTTTTTAATTTCAAAGATGAACAAAATAATTGTTGAAAAAAGTAATATCGCAAAGTAGGTTCCGGAACATAGTGGGAGTGGAACTAAAATTCCCGTTATGGTCTCAAAAGATAGGTAATTAATAGGGGTACATTACGGTAAAATGTCAGGGTTGCCACCCCTCTGGAAATATTTTTTTTTTTAATTTTAAAGATGAACAAAATAATTGCTGAAAAAAGTAATATCGCAAAGTAGGCTCCGGAACATAGTGGGAGTGGAACTAAAATTCCCGTTATGGTCTCAAAAGGTAGGTAATTAATAGGGGTACATTACGGTAAAATGTCAGGGTTGCCACCCCTCTGGAAATATTTTTTTTTTTAATTTCAAAGATGAACAAAATAATTGTTGAAAAAAGTAATATCGCAAAGTAGGTTCCGGAACATAGTGGGAGTGGAACTAAAATTCCCGTTATGGTCTCAAAAGATAGGTAATTAATAGGGGTACATTACGGTAAAATGTCAGGGTTGCCACCCCTCTGGAAATATTTTTTTTTTTAATTTTAAAGATGAACAAAATAATTGCTGAAAAAAGTAATATCGCAAAGTAGGCTCCGGAACATAGTGGGAGTGGAACTAAAATTCCCGTTATGGTCTCAAAAGATAGGTAATTAATAGGGGTACATTACGGTAAAATGTCAGGGTTGCCACCCCTCTGGAAATATGTTTTTTTTTAATTTCAAAGATGAACAAAATAATTGTTGAAAAAAGTAATATCGCAAAGTAGGTTCCGGAACATAGTGGGAGTGGAACTAAAATTCCCGTTATGGTCTCAAAAGATAGGTAATTAATAGGGGTACATTACGGTAAAATGTCAGGGTTGCCACCCCTCTGGAAATATTTTTTTTTTTAATTTTAAAGATGAACAAAATAATTGCTGAAAAAAGTAATATCGCAAAGTAGGCTCCGGAACATAGTGGGAGTGGAACTAAAATTCCCGTTATGGTCTCAAAAGATAGGTAATTAATAGGGGTACATTACGGTAAAATGTCAGGGTTGCCACCCCTCTGGAAATATTTTTTTTTTTAATTTCAAAGATGAACAAAATAATTGTTGAAAAAAGTAATATCGCAAAGTAGGTTCCGGAACATAGTGGGAGTGGAACTAAAATTCCCGTTATGGTCTCAAAAGATAGGTAATTAATAGGGGTACATTACGGTAAAATGTCAGGGTTGCCACCCCTCTGGAAATATTTTTTTTTTTAATTTTAAAGATGAACAAAATAATTGCTGAAAAAAGTAATATCGCAAAGTAGGCTCCGGAACATAGTGGGAGTGGAACTAAAATTCCCGTTATGGTCTCAAAAGATAGGTAATTAATAGGGGTACATTACGGTAAAATGTCAGGGTTGCCACCCCTCTGGAAATATTTTTTTTTTTAATTTCAAAGATGAACAAAATAATTGTTGAAAAAAGTAATATCGCAAAGTAGGTTCCGGAACATAGTGGGAGTGGAACTAAAATTCCCGTTATGGTCTCAAAAGATAGGTAATTAATAGGGGTACATTACGGTAAAATGTCAGGGTTGCCACCCCTCTGGAAATATTTTTTTTTTTAATTTCAAAGATGAACAAAATAATTGTTGAAAAAAGTAATATCGCAAAGTAGGTTCCGGAACATAGTGGGAGTGGAACTAAAATTCCCGTTATGGTCTCAAAAGATAGGTAATTAATAGGGGTACATTACGGTAAAATGTCAGGGTTGCCACCCCTCTGGAAATATTTTTTTTTTTAATTTTAAAGATGAACAAAATAATTGCTGAAAAAAGTAATATCGCAAAGTAGGCTCCGGAACATAGTGGGAGTGGAACTAAAATTCCCGTTATGGTCTCAAAAGATAGGTAATTAATAGGGGTACATTACGGTAAAATGTCAGGGTTGCCACCCCTCTGGAAATATTTTTTTTTTTAATTTCAAAGATGAACAAAATAATTGTTGAAAAAAGTAATATCGCAAAGTAGGTTCCGGAACATAGTGGGAGTGGAACTAAAATTCCCGTTATGGTCTCAAAAGATAGGTAATTAATAGGGGTACATTACGGTAAAATGTCAGGGTTGCCACCCCTCTGGAAATATTTTTTTTTTTAATTTTAAAGATGAACAAAATAATTGCTGAAAAAAGTAATATCGCAAAGTAGGCTCCGGAACATAGTGGGAGTGGAACTAAAATTCCCGTTATGGTCTCAAAAGATAGGTAATTAATAGGGGTACATTACGGTAAAATGTCAGGGTTGCCACCCCTCTGGAAATATTTTTTTTTTTAATTTCAAAGATGAACAAAATAATTGTTGAAAAAAGTAATATCGCAAAGTAGGTTCCGGAACATAGTGGGAGTGGAACTAAAATTCCCGTTATGGTCTCAAAAGATAGGTAATTAATAGGGGTACATTACGGTAAAATGTCAGGGTTGCCACCCCTCTGGAAATATTTTTTTTTTTAATTTCAAAGATGAACAAAATAATTGTTGAAAAAAGTAATATCGCAAAGTAGGTTCCGGAACATAGTGGGAGTGGAACTAAAATTCCCGTTATGGTCTCAAAAGATAGGTAATTAATAGGGGTACATTACGGTAAAATGTCAGGGTTGCCACCCCTCTGGAAATATTTTTTTTTTTAATTTCAAAGATGAACAAAATAATTGTTGAAAAAAGTAATATCGCAAAGTAGGTTCCGGAACATAGTGGGAGTGGAACTAAAATTCCCGTTATGGTCTCAAAAGATAGGTAATTAATAGGGGTACATTACGGTAAAATGTCAGGGTTGCCACCCCTCTGGAAATATTTTTTTTTTTAATTTTAAAGATGAACAAAATAATTGTTGAAAAAAGTAATATCGCAAAGTAGGTTCCGGAACATAGTGGGAGTGGAACTAAAATTCCCGTTATGGTCTCAAAAGATAGGTAATTAATAGGGGTACATTACGGTAAAATGCCAGGGTTGCCACCCCTCTGGAAATATTTTTTTTTTTAATTTCAAAGATGAACAAAATAATTGTTGAAAAAAGTAATATCGCAAAGTAGGTTCCGGAACATAGTGGGAGTGGAACTAAAATTCCCGTTATGGTCTCAAAAGATAGGTAATTAATAGGGGTACATTACGGTAAAATGTCAGGGTTGCCACCCCTCTGGAAATATTTTTTTTTTTAATTTTAAAGATGAACAAAATAATTGCTGAAAAAAGTAATATCGCAAAGTAGGCTCCGGAACATAGTGGGAGTGGAACTAAAATTCCCGTTATGGTCTCAAAAGATAGGTAATTAATAGGGGTACATTACGGTAAAATGTCAGGGTTGCCACCCCTCTGGAAATATTTTTTTTTTTAATTTCAAAGATGAACAAAATAATTGTTGAAAAAAGTAATATCGCAAAGTAGGTTCCGGAACATAGTGGGAGTGGAACTAAAATTCCCGTTATGGTCTCAAAAGATAGGTAATTAATAGGGGTACATTACGGTAAAATGTCAGGGTTGCCACCCCTCTGGAAATATTTTTTTTTTTAATTTTAAAGATGAACAAAATAATTGCTGAAAAAAGTAATATCGCAAAGTAGGCTCCGGAACATAGTGGGAGTGGAACTAAAATTCCCGTTATGGTCTCAAAAGGTAGGTAATTAATAGGGGTACATTACGGTAAAATGTCAGGGTTGCCACCCCTCTGGAAATATTTTTTTTTTTAATTTCAAAGATGAACAAAATAATTGTTGAAAAAAGTAATATAGCAAAGTAGGTTCCGGAACATAGTGGGAGTGGAACTAAAATTCCCGTTATGGTCTCAAAAGATAGGTAATTAATAGGGGTACATTACGGTAAAATGTCAGGGTTGCCACCCCTCTGGAAATATTTTTTTTTTTAATTTTAAAGATGAACAAAATAATTGCTGAAAAAAGTAATATCGCAAAGTAGGCTCCGGAACATAGTGGGAGTGGAACTAAAATTCCCGTTATGGTCTCAAAAGATAGGTAATTAATAGGGGTACATTACGGTAAAATGTCAGGGTTGCCACCCCTCTGGAAATATTTTTTTTTTTTAATTTCAAAGATGAACAAAATAATTGTTGAAAAAAGTAATATCGCAAAGTAGGTTCCGGAACATAGTGGGAGTGGAACTAAAATTCCCGTTATGGTCTCAAAAGATAGGTAATTAATAGGGGTACATTACGGTAAAATGTCAGGGTTGCCACCCCTCTGGAAATATTTTTTTTTTTAATTTCAAAGATGAACAAAATAATTGTTGAAAAAAGTAATATCGCAAAGTAGGTTCCGGAACATAGTGGGAGTGGAACTAAAATTCCCGTTATGGTCTCAAAAGATAGGTAATTAATAGGGGTACATTACGGTAAAATGTCAGGGTTGCCACCCCTCTGGAAATATTTTTTTTTTTAATTTTAAAGATGAACAAAATAATTGTTGAAAAAAGTAATATCGCAAAGTAGGTTCCGGAACATAGTGGGAGTGGAACTAAAATTCCCGTTATGGTCTCAAAAGATAGGTAATTAATAGGGGTACATTACGGTAAAATGCCAGGGTTGCCACCCCTCTGGAAATATTTTTTTTTTTAATTTCAAAGATGAACAAAATAATTGTTGAAAAAAGTAATATCGCAAAGTAGGTTCCGGAACATAGTGGGAGTGGAACTAAAATTCCCGTTATGGTCTCAAAAGATAGGTAATTAATAGGGGTACATTACGGTAAAATGTCAGGGTTGCCACCCCTCTGGAAATATTTTTTTTTTTAATTTTAAAGATGAACAAAATAATTGCTGAAAAAAGTAATATCGCAAAGTAGGCTCCGGAACATAGTGGGAGTGGAACTAAAATTCCCGTTATGGTCTCAAAAGATAGGTAATTAATAGGGGTACATTACGGTAAAATGTCAGGGTTGCCACCCCTCTGGAAATATTTTTTTTTTTAATTTCAAAGATGAACAAAATAATTGTTGAAAAAAGTAATATCGCAAAGTAGGTTCCGGAACATAGTGGGAGTGGAACTAAAATTCCCGTTATGGTCTCAAAAGATAGGTAATTAATAGGGGTACATTACGGTAAAATGTCAGGGTTGCCACCCCTCTGGAAATATTTTTTTTTTTAATTTTAAAGATGAACAAAATAATTGCTGAAAAAAGTAATATCGCAAAGTAGGCTCCGGAACATAGTGGGAGTGGAACTAAAATTCCCGTTATGGTCTCAAAAGGTAGGTAATTAATAGGGGTACATTACGGTAAAATGTCAGGGTTGCCACCCCTCTGGAAATATTTTTTTTTTTAATTTCAAAGATGAACAAAATAATTGTTGAAAAAAGTAATATCGCAAAGTAGGTTCCGGAACATAGTGGGAGTGGAACTAAAATTCCCGTTATGGTCTCAAAAGATAGGTAATTAATAGGGGTACATTACGGTAAAATGTCAGGGTTGCCACCCCTCTGGAAATATTTTTTTTTTTAATTTTAAAGATGAACAAAATAATTGCTGAAAAAAGTAATATCGCAAAGTAGGCTCCGGAACATAGTGGGAGTGGAACTAAAATTCCCGTTATGGTCTCAAAAGATAGGTAATTAATAGGGGTACATTACGGTAAAATGTCAGGGTTGCCACCCCTCTGGAAATATTTTTTTTTTTAATTTCAAAGATGAACAAAATAATTGTTGAAAAAAGTAATATCGCAAAGTAGGTTCCGGAACATAGTGGGAGTGGAACTAAAATTCCCGTTATGGTCTCAAAAGATAGGTAATTAATAGGGGTACATTACGGTAAAATGTCAGGGTTGCCACCCCTCTGGAAATATTTTTTTTTTTAATTTTAAAGATGAACAAAATAATTGCTGAAAAAAGTAATATCGCAAAGTAGGCTCCGGAACATAGTGGGAGTGGAACTAAAATTCCCGTTATGGTCTCAAAAGATAGGTAATTAATAGGGGTACATTACGGTAAAATGTCAGGGTTGCCACCCCTCTGGAAATATTTTTTTTTTTAATTTCAAAGATGAACAAAATAATTGTTGAAAAAAGTAATATCGCAAAGTAGGTTCCGGAACATAGTGGGAGTGGAACTAAAATTCCCGTTATGGTCTCAAAAGATAGGTAATTAATAGGGGTACATTACGGTAAAATGTCAGGGTTGCCACCCCTCTGGAAATATTTTTTTTTTTAATTTTAAAGATGAACAAAATAATTGCTGAAAAAAGTAATATCGCAAAGTAGGGCTCCGGAACATAGTGGGAGTGGAACTAAAATTCCCGTTATGGTCTCAAAAGATAGGTAATTAATAGGGGTACATTACGGTAAAATGTCAGGGTTGCCACCCCTCTGGAAATATTTTTTTTTTTAATTTCAAAGATGAACAAAATAATTGTTGAAAAAAGTAATATCGCAAGTAGGTTCCGGAACATAGTGGGAGTGGAACTAAAATTCCCGTTATGGTCTCAAAAGATAGGTAATTAATAGGGGTACATTACGGTAAAATGTCAGGGTTGCCACCCCTCTGGAAATATTTTTTTTTTTAATTTCAAAGATGAACAAAATAATTGTTGAAAAAAGTAATATCGCAAAGTAGGTTCCGGAACATAGTGGGAGTGGAACTAAAATTCCCGTTATGGTCTCAAAAGATAGGTAATTAATAGGGGTACATTACGGTAAAATGTCAGGGTTGCCACCCCTCTGGAAATATTTTTTTTTTTAATTTTAAAGATGAACAAAATAATTGTTGAAAAAAGTAATATCGCAAAGTAGGTTCCGGAACATAGTGGGAGTGGAACTAAAATTCCCGTTATGGTCTCAAAAGATAGGTAATTAATAGGGGTACATTACGGTAAAATGCCAGGGTTGCCACCCCTCTGGAAATATTTTTTTTTTTAATTTCAAAGATGAACAAAATAATTGTTGAAAAAAGTAATATCGCAAAGTAGGTTCCGGAACATAGTGGGAGTGGAACTAAAATTCCCGTTATGGTCTCAAAAGATAGGTAATTAATAGGGGTACATTACGGTAAAATGTCAGGGTTGCCACCCCTCTGGAAATATTTTTTTTTTTAATTTTAAAGATGAACAAAATAATTGCTGAAAAAAGTAATATCGCAAAGTAGGCTCCGGAACATAGTGGGAGTGGATCTATAATTCCGCGTTATGGTCTCAAAAGATAGGTAATTAATAGGGGTACATTACGGTAAAATGTCAGGGTTGCCACCCCTCTGGAAATATTTTTTTTTTTAATTTCAAAGATGAACAAAAATAATTGTTGAAAAAAGTAATATCGCAAAGTAGGTTCCGGAACATAGTGGGAGTGGAACTAAAATTCCCGTTATGGTCTCAAAAGATAGGTAATTAATAGGGGTACATTACGGTAAAATGTCAGGGTTGCCACCCCTCTGGAAATATTTTTTTTTTTAATTTTAAAGATGAACAAAATAATTGCTGAAAAAAGTAATATCGCAAAGTAGGCTCCGGAACATAGTGGGAGTGGAACTAAAATTCCCGTTATGGGTCTCAAAAGGATAGGTAATTAATAGGGGTACATTACGGTAAAATGTCAGGGTTGCCACCCCTCTGAAATATTTTTTTTTTTAATTTCAAAGATGAACAAAATAATTGTTGAAAAAAGTAATATCGCAAAGTAGGTTCCGGAACATAGTGGGAGTGGAACTAAAATTCCCGTTATGGTCTCAAAAGATAGGTAATTAATAGGGGTACATTACGGTAAAATGTCAGGGTTGCCACCCCTCTGGAAATATTTTTTTTTTTAATTTTAAAGATGAACAAAAATAAATTGCTGAAAAAAGTAATATCGCAAAGTAGGCTCCGGAACATAGTGGGAGTGGAACTAAAATTCCCGTTATGGTCTCAAAAGATAGGTAATTAATAGGGGTACATTACGGTAAAATGTCAGGGTTGCCACCCCTCTGGAAATATTTTTTTTTTAATTTCAAAGATGAACAAAATAATTGTTGAAAAAAGTAATATCGCAAAGTAGGTTCCGGAACATAGTGGGAGTGGAACTAAAATTCCCGTTATGGTCTCAAAAGATAGGTAATTAATAGGGGTACATTACGGTAAAATGTCAGGGTTGCCACCCCTCTGGAAATATTTTTTTTTTTAATTTTAAAGATGAACAAAATAATTGCTGAAAAAAGTAATATCGCAAAGTAGGCTCCGGAACATAGTGGGAGTGGAACTAAAATTCCCGTTATGGTCTCAAAAGATAGGTAATTAATAGGGGTACATTACGGTAAAATGTCAGGGTTGCCACCCCTCTGGAAATATTTTTTTTTTTAATTTCAAAGATGAACAAAATAATTGTTGAAAAAAGTAATATCGCAAAGTAGGTTCCGGAACATAGTGGGAGTGGAACTAAAATTCCCGTTATGGTCTCAAAAGATAGGTAATTAATAGGGGTACATTACGGTAAAATGTCAGGGTTGCCACCCCTCTGGAAATATTTTTTTTTTTAATTTTAAAGGATGAACAAAATAATTGCTGAAAAAAGTAATATCGCAAAGTAGGCTCCGGAACATAGTGGGAGTGGAACTAAAATTCCCGTTATGGTCTCAAAAGATAGGTAATTAATAGGGGTACATTACGGTAAAATGTCAGGGTTGCCACCCCTCTGGAATATTTTTTTTTTAATTTCAAAGATGAACAAAATAATTGTTGAAAAAAGTAATATCGCAAAGTAGGTTCCGGAACATAGTGGGAGTGGAACTAAAATTCCCGTTATGGTCTCAAAAGATAGGTAATTAATAGGGGTACATTACGGTAAAATGTCAGGGTTGCCACCCCTCTGGAAATATTTTTTTTTTTAATTTTAAAGATGAACAAAATAATTGCTGAAAAAAGTAATATCGCAAAGTAGGCTCCGGAACATAGTGGGAGTGGAACTAAAATTCCCGTTATGGTCTCAAAAGGTAGGTAATTAATAGGGGTACATTACGGTAAAATGTCAGGGTTGCCACCCCTCTGGAAATATTTTTTTTTTTAATTTCAAAGATGAACAAAATAATTGTTGAAAAAAGTAATATCGCAAAGTAGGTTCCGGAACATAGTGGGAGTGGAACTAAAATTCCCGTTATGGTCTCAAAAGATAGGTAATTAATAGGGGTACATTACGGTAAAATGTCAGGGTTGCCACCCCTCTGGAAATATTTTTTTTTTTAATTTTAAAGATGAACAAAAATAATTGCTGAAAAAAGTAATATCGCAAAGTAGGCTCCGGAACATAGTGGGAGTGGAACTAAAATTCCCGTTATGGTCTCAAAAGATAGGTAATTAATAGGGGTACATTACGGTAAAATGTCAGGGTTGCCACCCCTCTGGAAATATGTTTTTTTTTAATTTCAAAGATGAACAAAATAATTGTTGAAAAAAGTAATATCGCAAAGTAGGTTCCGGAACATAGTGGGAGTGGAACTAAAATTCCCGTTATGGTCTCAAAAGATAGGTAATTAATAGGGGTACATTACGGTTAAAATGTCAGGGTTGCCACCCCTCTGGAAATATTTTTTTTTTTTAATTTCAAGATGAACAAAATAATTGTTGAAAAAAGTAATATCGCAAAGTAGGTTCCGGAACATAGTGGGAGTTGGAACTAAAATTCCCGTTATGGTCTCAAAAGATAGGTAATTAATAGGGGTACATTACGGTAAAATGTCAGGGTTGCCACCCCTCTGGAAATATTTTTTTTTTTAATTTAAAGATGAACAAAATAATTGCTGAAAAAAGTAATATCGCAAAGTAGGCTCCGGAACATAGTGGGAGTGGAACTAAAATTCCCGTTATGGTCTCAAAAGATAGGTAATTAATAGGGGTACATTACGGTAAAATGTCAGGGTTGCCACCCCTCTGGAAATATTTTTTTTTTTAATTTCAAAGATGAACAAAATAATTGTTAAAAATGTAAAAGTAATATCGCAAAGTAGGTTCCGGAACATAGTGGGAGTGGAACTAAAATTCCCGTTATGGTCTCAAAAGATAGGTAATTAATAGGGGTACATTACGGTAAAATGTCAGGGTTGCCACCCCTCTGGAAATATTTTTTTTTTTAATTTCAAAGATGAACAAAATAATTGTTGAAAAAAGTAATATCGCAAAGTAGGTTCCGGAACATAGTGGGAGTGGAACTAAATTCCCGTTATGTCACAAAGATAGGTAATTAATAGGGGTACATTACGGTAAAATGTCAGGGTTGCCACCCCTCTGGAAATATTTTTTTTTTTAATTTTAAAGATGAACAAAATAATTGTTGAAAAAAGTAATATCGCAAAGTAGGTTCCGGAACATAGTGGGAGTGGAACTAAAATTCCCGTTATGGTCTCAAAAGATAGGTAATTAATAGGGGGTACATTATGTAAAATGCCAGGGTTGCCACCCCTCTGGAAATATTTTTTTTTTTAATTTCAAAGATGAACAAAATAATTGTTGAAAAAAGTAATATCGCAAAGTAGGTTCCGGAACATAGTGGGAGTGGAACTAAAATTCCCGTTATGGTCTCAAAAGATAGGTAATTAATAGGGGTACATTACGGTTAAAATGTCAGGGTTGCCACCCCTCTGGAAATATTTTTTTTTTTAATTTTAAAGATGAACAAAATAATTGCTGAAAAAAGTAATATCGCAAAGTAGGCTCCGGAACATAGTGGGAGGTGGAACTAAAATTCCCGTTATGGTCTCAAAAGAATAGGTAATTAATAGGGGTACATTACGGTAAAATGTCAGGGTTGCCACCCCTCTGGAAATATTTTTTTTTTTAATTTCAAAGATGAACAAAATAATTGTTGAAAAAAGTAATATCGCAAAGTAGGTTCCGGAACATAGTGGGAGTGGAACTAAAATTCCCGTTATGGTCTCAAAAGATAGGTAATTAATAGGGGTACATTACGGTAAAATGTCAGGGTTGCCACCCCTCTGGAAATATTTTTTTTTTTAATTTTAAAGATGAACAAAATAATTGCTGAAAAAAGTAATATCGCAAAGTAGGCTCCGGAACATAGTGGGAGTGGAACTAAAATTCCCGTTATGGTCTCAAAAGGTAGGTAATTAATAGGGGTACATTACGGTAAAATGTCAGGGTTGCCACCCCTCTGGAAATATTTTTTTTTTAATTTCAAAGATGAACAAAATAATTGTTGAAAAAAGTAATATCGCAAAGTAGGTTCCGGAACATAGTGGGAGTGGAACTAAAATTCCCGTTATGGTCTCAAAAGATAGGTAATTAATAGGGGTACATTACGGTAAAATGTCAGGGTTGCCACCCCTCTGGAAATATTTTTTTTTTAATTTAAAGATGAACAAAATAATTGCTGGAAAAAAGTAATATCGCAAAGTAGGCTCCGGAACATAGTGGGAGTGGAACTAAAATTCCCGTTATGGTCTCAAAAGATAGGTAATTAATAGGGGTACATTACGGTAAAATGTCAGGGTTGCCACCCCTCTGGAAATATGTTTTTTTTTTAATTTCAAAGATGAACAAAATAATTGTTGAAAAAAGTAATATCGCAAAGTAAGGTTCCGGAACATAGTGGGAGTGGAACTAAAATTCCCGTTATGGTCTCAAAAGATAGGTAATTAATAGGGGTACATTACGGTAAAATGTCAGGGTTGCCACCCCTCTGGAAATATTTTTTTTTTTAATTTTAAAGATGAACAAAATAATTGCTGGAAAAAAGTAATATCGCAAAGTAGGCTCCGGAACATAGTGGGAGTGGAACTAAAATTCCCGTTATGGTCTCAAAAGATAGGTAATTAATAGGGGTACATTACGGTAAAAATGTCAGGGTTGCCACCCCTCTGGAAATATTTTTTTTTTTAATTTCAAAGATGAACAAAATAATTGTTGAAAAAAGTAATATCGCAAAGTAGGTTCCGGAACATAGTGGGAGTGGAACTAAAATTCCCGTTATGGTCTCAAAAGATAGGTAATTAATAGGGGTACATTACGGTAAAATGTCAGGGTTGCCACCCCTCTGAAAATATTTTTTTTTTAAATTTTAAAGATGAACAAAATAATTGCTGAAAAAAGTAATATCGCAAAGTAGGCTCCGGAACATAGTGGGAGTGGAACTAAAATTCCGTTATGGTCTCAAAAGATAGGTAATTAATAGGGGTACATTACGGTAAAATGTCAGGGTTGCCACCCCTCTGGAAATATTTTTTTTTTTAATTTCAAAGATGAACAAAATAATTGTTGAAAAAAGTAATATCGCAAAGTAGGTTCCGGAACATAGTGGGAGTGGAACTAAATTCCCGTTATGGTCTCAAAAGATAGGTAATTAATAGGGGTACATTACGGTAAAATGTCAGGGTTGCCACCCCTCTGGAAATATTTTTTTTTTTAATTTCAAAGATGAACAAAATAATTGTTGAAAAAAGTAATATCGCAAAGTAGGTTCCGGAACATAGTGGGAGTGGAACTAAAATTCCCGTTATGGTCTCAAAAGATAGGTAATTAATAGGGGTACATTACGGTAAAATGCCAGGGTTGCCACCCCTCTGGAAATATTTTTTTTTTTAATTTCAAAGATGAACAAAATAATTGTTGAAAAAAGTAATATCGCAAAGTAGGTTCCGGAACATAGTGGGAGTGGAACTAAAATTCCCGTTATGGTCTCAAAAGATAGGTAATTAATAGGGGTACATTACGGTAAAAATGTCAGGGTTGCCACCCCTCTGGAAATATTTTTTTTTTTAATTTTAAAGATGAACAAAATAATTGCTGAAAAAAGTAATATCGCAAAGTAGGCTCCGGAACATAGTGGAGTGGAACTAAAATTCCCGTTATGGTCTCAAAAGATAGGTAATTAATAGGGGTACATTACGGTAAAATGTCAGGGTTGCCACCCCTCTGGAAATATTTTTTTTTTTAATTTCAAAGATGAACAAAATAATTGTTGAAAAAAAGTAATATCGCAAAGTAGGTTCCGGAACATAGTGGGAGTGGAACTAAAATTCCGTTATGGTCTCAAAAGATAGGTAATTAATAGGGGTACATTACGGTAAAATGTCAGGGTTGCCACCCCCTCTGGAAATATTTTTTTTTTTTAATTTTAAAGATGAACAAAATAATTGCTGAAAAAAGTAATATCGCAAAGTAGGCTCCGGAACATAGTGGGAGTGGAACTAAAATTCCCGTTATGGTCTCAAAAGGTAGGTAATTAATAGGGGTACATTACGGTAAAATGTCAGGGTTGCCACCCCTCTGGAAATATTTTTTTTTTTAATTTCAAAGATGAACAAAATAATTGTTGAAAAAAAGTAATATCGCAAAGTAGGTTCCGGAACATAGTGGGAGTGGAACTAAAATTCCCGTTATGGTCTCAAAAGATAGGTAATTAATAGGGGTACATTACGGTAAAATGTCAGGGTTGCCACCCCTCTGGAAATATTTTTTTTTTTTAATTTTAAAGATGAACAAAATAATTGCTGAAAAAAGTAATATCGCAAAGTAGGCTCCGGAACATAGTGGGAGTGGAACTAAAATTCCCGTTATGGTCTCAAAAGATAGGTAATTAATAGGGGTACATTACGGTAAAATGTCAGGGTTGCCACCCCTCTGGAAATATTTTTTTTTTTAATTTCAAAGATGAACAAAATAATTGTTGAAAAAAGTAATATCGCAAAGTAGGTTCCGGAACATAGTGGGAGTGGAACTAAAATTCCCGTTATGGTCTCAAAAGATAGGTAATTAATAGGGGTACATTACGGTAAAATGTCAGGGTTGCCACCCCCTCTGGAAATATTTTTTTTTTTAATTTTAAGATGAACAAAATAATTGCTGAAAAAAGTAATATCGCAAAGTAGGCTCCGGAACATAGTGGGAGTGGAACTAAAATTCCCGTTATGGTCTCAAAAGATAGGTAATTAATAGGGGTACATTACGGTAAAATGTCAGGGTTGCCACCCCTCTGGAAATATTTTTTTTTTTAATTTCAAAGATGAACAAAATAATTGTTGAAAAAGTAATATCGCAAAGTAGGTTCCGGAACATAGTGGGAGTGGAACTAAAATTCCCGTTATGGTCTCAAAAGATAGGTAATTAATAGGGGTACATTACGGTAAAATGTCAGGGTTGCCACCCCTCTGGAAATATTTTTTTTTTTAATTTTAAAGATGAACAAAATAATTGCTGAAAAAAGTAATATCGCAAAGTAGGCTCCGGAACATAGTGGGAAGTGGAACTAAAATTCCCGTTATGGTCTCAAAAGATAGGTAATTAATAGGGGTACATTACGGTAAAATGTCAGGGTTGCCACCCCTCTGGAAATATTTTTTTTTTTAATTTCAAAGATGAACAAAATAATTGTTGAAAAAAGTAATATCGCAAAGTAGGTTCCGGAACATAGTGGGAGTGGAACTAAAATTCCCGTTATGGTCTCAAAAGATAGGTAATTAATAGGGGTACATTACGGTAAAATGTCAGGGTTGCCACCCCTCTGGAAATATTTTTTTTTTTAATTTTAAAGATGAACAAAATAATTGCTGAAAAAAGTAATATCGCAAAGTAGGCTCCGGAACATAGTGGGAGTGGAACTAAAATTCCCGTTATGGTCTCAAAAGATAGGTAATTAATAGGGGTACATTACGGTAAAATGTCAGGGTTGCCACCCCTCTGGAAATATTTTTTTTTTTAATTTCAAAGATGAACAAAATAATTGTTGAAAAAAGTAATATCGCAAAGTAGGTTCCGGAACATAGTGGGAGTGGAACTAAAATTCCCGTTATGGTCTCAAAAGATAGGTAATTAATAGGGGTACATTACGGTAAAATGTCAGGGTTTGCCACCCCTCTGGAAATATTTTTTTTTTTAATTTTAAAGATGAACAAAAATAATTGCTTGGAAAAAAGTAATATCGCAAAGTAGGTCCGGAACATAGTGGGTAGTGGAACTAAAATTCCCGTTATGGTCTCAAAAGATAGGTAATTAATAGGGGTACATTACGGGTAAAATGTCAGGGTTGCCACCCCTCTGGAAATATTTTTTTTTTTAATTTCAAAGATGAACAAAATAATTGTTGAAAAAAGTAATATCGCAAAGTAGGTTCCGGAACATAGTGGGAGTGGAACTAAAATTCCCGTTATGGTCTCAAAAGATAGGTAATTAATAGGGGTACATTACGGTAAAATGTCAGGGTTGCCACCCCTCTGGAAATATTTTTTTTTTAATTTTAAAGATGAACAAAATAATTGCTGAAAAAAGTAATATCGCAAAGTAGGCTCCGGAACATAGTGGGAGTGGAACTAAAATTCCCGTTATGGCTCAAAAGAGTAGGTAATTAATAGGGGTACATTACGGTAAAATGTCAGGGTTGCCACCCCTCTGGAAATATTTTTTTTTTTAATTTCAAAGATGAACAAAATAAATTGTTGAAAAAAAAGTAATATCGCAAAGTAGGTTCCGGAACATAGTGGGAGTGGAACTAAAATTCCCGTTATGGTCTCAAAAGAT